>VZSG01000752.1:56533-110014 GCA_013398315.1 Nothoprocta pentlandii | reverse complement strand
CGGCCGCCCAGGCCCCGCGGCCCTCCCCGCCGCGCACGGCTCTGCCCCCGGGCCCGCTGTTCCCGTGGGAGAGCTGTGATGTTGGGAATGACCCCGCGGGGTGCGCAGAGCACCCCGCGCCCCATCGCTGCCTTGCGCCCCGTGGCGTAAAACAGAGGCCGTCACCCTTGCGCACTCGTAGGCAGACCAGCGCTGACCTGAAGGAAGGGATTTCCTGCCCCCAGGCTGTGTCATCTGAGGGTGTATTTTACATGGCAACATACATGTGGTGCTCTGTGGAGCTCGGCCCTCCCTCTGGCACTGAGCTACTGAGCCCGAACCCTCTAATGGCTGCATTTTCAGTGTCACTTCCAAAGCATATGTTCTCCCCTTCCATTTGCAAACTAAGACGCCTGCCACATTGTGCGGACTATACAGGAGAGCACAGGAGAGACAGGCACTTCGATGATGGTGATAAGGAGCTTCTTTTGTTACGTTTTTACCAAGTCCTAAGAATTGGTTCAAATTACCTAAGTATTGTTGACTGAGATCAGGAGACACATTCACATACGTTTCTGGCTCGGATTGCTCTGGAACATGAGGCTGTTGAGAGCTCTGGGATCTCTGGGCTACCTTCTCCAGAGGAACACTGGCTTACCTTACTCTTACAGGCTCTGTGCCATACTGTGCCATTCGAAAGTATATGGGTGGTCAAGCCTTCAGCAAAGTTGGAGTGGAAAAAACCCTTTCCGCATTAGTACCAAATGTTTAAAAACACAGAGCTTCGAGATCCATCCAGATTCAAACCTGGCTTTTCCCATTTTATGTAAGAAAAATCAAACGAATACTCAGTCTACAGCAACGGAGTTATGGATAGCATGCTGTAGAGTGCATTACCTTTCCTAGGCTTATTTTGATTGACAAAAGCCTGGAAGTTTTTCATGGTTAGTGACCGTATCTTACAGCTTACATCTTGAGCTCTCATAACAGTAGATGTATTTTACATGGGGTCTTAATACTCCCTCTATTTTTTTTTATTCTTACGTTTTCTTATAAACATTTTAAATATCCATGGCATTTTTGCAGCCTGTTAGTGCTTTCTTTCAGCAGGAGCAGCTACTTGATGCACATCTTCTCTAGGGCTTCTAGCGACATTTGTTAAGCTTGTTTTTAAAAAATGCTTCATATGGCATCTGAGTGGGCAAAACAAGCTCATTTGGAGTAAACACACCCACACGTTGCTCTGTTTACTGCCAGCAGAAGCTAGATAGAGAAGCAGCAGTAATGTTGGGTCATGGTGACACAATTGTGCTCAGTAGGATATGTGATCCTTCTGTTTTGCTCAGAGTCAGGGTGTGCCCTTCAACAGGGACTGCACTTCAGGAACAATGTGACCCAACTGAGGAGAGAGCAGAGGAGTCCAGAAAGACTGATGAGAGATGTAGGGGAGATGAGCTCAAAATATAATAAGAATTGGGCACAGTCAAGAGGCATATCAAGTTACTGCATTTCATTTTATGGTCTCCAACACAATGATTCACTTTGTTAACACTGTATATTAAGAACAGTTGTTGCTGTTTTGAGTAGGAACCTTATCCACAACAAATTAAGTCTGTCTAAATAGAGAAAAATAACACCATCAAAATCTCTAAAAGGTACTTTGTCCCTAACAGCAAAACCTTTTACATTTTAAAGGTTAATGAGCAGTGGGAAAAAACTTTTATGACATGCTAAACAGAAGAGAAAATTTTAAAAATGCAATTATTTTTTATTATTTCACAAACCAGGTCAAAAAGGTTAACATTACTCAGCAGCCAAAGAAGATATTTAAAGAGGAGGGATTACAAGTAGGTTGTGGACCAAATTCATCCATGATAAATCCCAAAGAGACTTAAATCTAAATCAGGGATCCTGCTTCCAGGAGATGCACTAGACTGGAAAAAGCAACTCTCATGTTAGAATGCTTGAATTCATTAGGCAGAAGCCAATCCAGGCAGGATAGCCACCTGGAAAGGGTTGGGAGACTTTGAACTCCTGAGCCTGCCAAGGACAGACTCAAAACTGGACTAGCTGGTGGCACAGAGCACAGGCTTAGCGGCGTTGCCGCAAGTGCTCGCACAGCATGTGCTGTTGAGGTCACGCAGCAGTACCGACCTGCTCAAGCACACGCTGCCTCCTCGCACCGGCTGCCAGCACAGAGCAAGTGCAAGGCTCCCAATAACTCCATCAGCAAGAATTACTGCTGAACAGCCACCCACTGCACTGTCACTTTGTCCAGAACAAATTGCACCAAACCGACTTACTCTTGCTTTGTCTGAACAGATATAGCTGGATATGCTATGTCTTGTCTTAGACAAGCTTTTTTTCTTTCTCCTGCAAAGCAAACTGAGAAGGGAAGCTGTGGTCAGAAGGAACTTACTGAGAAGGGGGATGAGAGGTAAAAAGTGAGCTCAGAGGTCACTAGTGGCTCACCGTCAAACATGGCCCTGCAAAGAGCCATCCTGGGTGCAATTACTCTGTGCTGCTGTTAGTCACAGAGAGCAGGAAACACACTGTCAATGAATCTTTAGACATCTCAAAGTTTGAAGGGGTAGGAGCACTGTGCAGAAAAGAATTCAAAATGAACTTGACATGTGGAAGAATCGTTTGCAATACTGCAATAACATTAAATTCAGTAAAGTGGAATATTGAGGAAGAATCTGGAATAGAGTTAAAAGAAATCTCACCCTGGAATACTGCAGTATTGTTTGCAAGACACAGCAAATGATAATTCTCTTTTATACTGCTAGAGCAGTATCTGATATATTTTGGCTTGTTTTGGATGCACACTTAAAGATAGGACTATTTCGAGATAGTTCAGAAAAGAACAATTAAAGCTGCATGAATCTGGGAAAACAATAGTCGAGGAAAGACAAAAGGAAAGTGAATTAATTACTCTATAATGAATACAGAGAGTGTCCATCAGAGCAATCTGCAAATAAATGATTCCAGAGAAGAGAATAACCAGTGGCTCTCCATGTGCAATGCATGATGTGACTTGGAAAAATACTTGTTTGCATGGTTAAGAGAGACATCAAGGAAACTTCTTAATAGTAAAGACAGTTTAAAAAGCTCCAGTAATAGTCATTCCCCAAAGAGAGCTGTCTCAGTTTTGAGGAACTGTTTGTTAAATATGTTTGGATGAGATGATCCAAGTTTACTTATGTATTTTGGCTACCCAGATTTCCTTTACTTAACATTTGTGTTACATCATGATTTTGGTAGGAAAAAAAACACATTCAATCAGTATTTATATAAATCTTTTAATCGTTTTTAATTTTCTTAAGTACTGTAAGTATATTACGATGGATGATCGTCTAAGTAAGCAACATTTAAAGAAAAGTGTAAAGAGGCAAGATTAAGCTTCTGTCTTTGAACAAAACATTGGATGACAGGAAAAGCCTCCCAAAATGCTTTTCAGTTCCATCAGTTCAGAATTGTAAAGAGGTTGAAGCGTTAGGCACATGCTTAATCATAGATACAGAACAGAGCTTGCCAAAAAGCAAGAGTTTCAGGCAGTAGGGAATTTCAATACAAACTAGAAACTTAAGGAAAAAAATGTCTCAGAAATGCTGAAATAGGGAAATATTTTGGTTCAGAAGCACCCCAACCCTGCTGCTGCCCAGATAAACAGTCATACAGATTTCCTTGAATGCAGCAGATCTCCTTGCATTCCAGTCTTCAGCGTGGTCTGCCAAGTTTCCCTGAGTCATATGCCCAAGATCTAGCATCAACAATTATAAGCACCAAATTTCAGCTCTGCAGCAGAGCGTCTCAAAGCCCTGAGCTCTCAGAATTGCCATCTCCCAGCAGGACTGCCAGGAACCAAACTGTGGTAGAGATTAAACTCTCAGAGTCTCAGATCCTCACCTAATGTATACAGTCAGGAAAGCCTGGCGTGGCTGGGCATCCCAAAGCTGCAGTTTCTGCTCCTTCAGCTCCAATGTACAGCTACAAGATGGATTATCCCAGGGCTTGTAAATGAAGGAAAAGATGCCAGGAATTCAGGCAGATCCATTCGGCAACCCATTTAGGAATTTTAAGAAAATTTACTCAACAAAGTATATTTCAAAAGAAAGATATTGTGCATAAAATAATCTGCAGTTTCTTCTGAATTACATCTGAATTACAGAGTACAGCAGGTATTCAAGAACATACTGAGAGAAATAAATCTGATTGTGAAATGAGTACCTGTCATATTCTGTACCTTTCCATTTCAATTATAAATAAAAATAAAGCAAACCTCTAGCATAACCCAAGGTAGAGGGCAGCAGCAGAACCAATTTAAAAAGTAATTGGTTTTCAAATTAAACCCACACAATCAGTGTATGGATTTTTCTTCCCTAGGTAGAAGATACAAAGTTTGAAAAGATTCTGTCAAAATATGGCTGTGCACCATGCAAAAACTCACATGATCTATATATTTTCATCTTGACAGTCTATTAATGGGAAGAAATGGTACAGGTCAAAATTTTGATGTGCTGGCAGGCAGTTACAATGAAGTCGGCTATGAATGTTGCACAACTAAGCTTTAGCTATATGCTATTTTATTTTAAAATAGCTTCACTGTGGAATTAAGCTTGGAAAGATTTATACCAGCTTCCTAGTTTTGCAGAAATTAGTTATGTAAGTTTTAGGTACACTGGAAATCAGTCTTGGAACCTTTTAAGAACCACATCTCGTTTTTCAGACCCAATAGATAGTAAATTTAAGGCAGGATCTTGAAACCTGTATTTACTTTATGCTAATGCCATTTTCTAGCTTTCCTGAGGCAATAGTAGGATTTTTGCCTACATTAGGAGTTTGGGAATTTGTCCAAGCACAGAACAGCGGAGGAGATATGTGGAAGAGTAGAAAATACATTAAATTGCATTAAATGGGGAATTAGCAATAAGGAGAGGAGAAAAAAACATTTGAAGAAAAAAGCAGGAATGACGAGAGAAAGAACCAGTATTTGTTTGTCTGATGAGATTTTTTTCTACCCTGATGATCTTGACATACCTCAAAAAGAGATACTTCTCTTGTGAGGACACATGAGAGAAATGAGAGGGTTTTATTTCCTCACTTCTCCCTTTCTAGAACTCTCCTTGCACAATTATCCTTGGTGAATTGCCAAAATCCTCTAATTAGATGCCTCTGGGGGTGTCTATGAATTGCTGCAGAAAGGAGGAAGAGGGAGGTTAAAAAAAGCTAAGGGGAGATAGCAGGTGAAACAGTAAGTGACAGTGAGGCAAAGAGCACATAACAAGAGTATAGGGACGTGTCCTGTGGCATTTGTCTGAGAAACAGAAGACTGAGGGCTGTAAGCTGTGTGTTGGGACAGTTTCTCCCCAGGGCTGAGTAGAGGGGGAGCTGGAAATGGGAGTTTTTTTAGCTGCATATCAGCAGCCCTTGGCTAGAGCATGGCAGAAAGGCAGAGGAAATTTGGGAAAAGTTATCTCAGGCCCTGGGAAGCAACGAGAGGTGGCAGAGAGTTTTGAGGCTGAAGTGAATTCCGGTTGGTATCTCTGTGACTCTCATGTGTCGCTTTTTCTGCACGAGGCTACAGCAAGTCACGACCCTGGACTGGCAGCAGTTGTGCTTGCTCAGTTTTATACAGAACATGTGATATTTACCCCAGTGGGTACTCACTGTAAGTTCAGGGCTCATCCTTCTTCCCTGTGTTATGCACGGGTTTACTCCAGTCTTTTCAATGCAGGACTAATATTACAGCTCATTGCAGTTTTAGATTGAATGGCTTGATTGCAAACATAATTTTTCCCTAAACAGTATGGATGCACTGCAAGAGCAACACCATGAGCAATGTAAATATTTCCTTTAAAGTTTCCTGGTCAACCTAAGAAGGCTGTGGCACTGTAAAAGCCCCAACCGGAGGGAGGCAACATCCGCACAAACATGCATTATCTTTCTGCAAGATCCCTCCCTATGTGAGGGATCACATAGGTTTGAATATGCCGGAGAAAGCATGTTTTTCTACCATCTAAGACTGAGTGAAATAAGATTTTTAAAGTTTAGCTGCAGAGGATGTGAGTTTAAAAATACACGCATGCTCGTTATAAATAATAATAATGATAATTATAATAATAATAAAAAACTCAAGCGCCTGGAAAGAGAAAGAAAAGGAGAGAAGGTGCCAAAAAGCATACAAGATGACCAGACCAATCAGGCTTTAGTCATTTTGCACTCTGTCCTCACTTCAGCACTCCAGCCCCTACTCAGAGCTCACTAATCGCTATTATACGCTATCTACAGCTTTTCGGTATTCTTGACACACCAAAAATCACTTTTTCTGTCCTTAGCCATAACAAAAGTGTCTCCTCTTCCCTCTGCTGCCACCACACACTGAAACACTCAGATTGTCAGGCCATGGCCTTCTCAGAGAACATTTCTCTCAGTACATTTATTTCGCATTTGCCTTGGGAAATGACAGTGCTCACATTCACAGTTAGCCAGCTGCGAAGGCTTTTCCCTTGGTGCTTCTCTCTAGGTTTTTCCAGGCTGTACTCTCCACAGAAATGCAGGATTTGGAATTGAGGCATTTGTCCTGCAAGGCCATTTCTCATGTAAGTTTGGAGGCATCACTAAGGCGCACGACAGCTGCTCTTGTATCTGCAAATGCAGTCCTTGGTTTCAGTTGGCTTTTTTCAGGCTTCATTAGGATTATGTGAAACAAGAACTCTAAATTTCCCTTGATTTTTAAGAAAGTTTCTCACTCTCTGTCAGCTTTATTTTTCTTCTTTACTTGGTTAGGATATAAAATATGACTTAACCTAATAATGTTAGAATACCAACAGAGAATCATATTTCTTGTTGCTAGGAAGAGCGTCTTTCTACTGACATTTATGTTCAGAAGTGAACCTGACAGGATCAGCAGCCCTAGTACTGCTTTCCTGGTGCCCTGCAACTTACCAGTAGTTTACCTCACTGCCCATCAAATACAAAATGCTTAAGGACAAACATTTTAGTCATCATGGTATTCTGTTTACACTTATGTTGGTCATTATACACAATTAACCCTGAAAGGGAGAATTGCTTTATGGGAATTTTTGAATGTCACCAAATTATCTATCTTAAATCTTCATGTTTATCTGCAGCTGACCCTCTTTGACTCAATTCCTGTTTTGAATTCAAGATAGTGGTAGCAAAGTTTGAAATTACATTAAGAAAATGTCAGTAGTGAAATTAGTATTTGTAAATTGAAGTAAGAAAGCATTATAATTCAAAAATTATTAGATCTATGTTCTGTGCTAATGTTGCCGCATTCCAGAAAAATATAATGCAGCATTTAGATTATTTGATTAACAACCTTTCTAAAATCTATTTCCAGAACTTAAGCATGAAATCTCTATGCACATTTAAGTGATAGGTACATAGCTCAGCCAGTGAAAATACCGCAGCTTTTCTAATCAAAATACAAAGCAGCGCAGCAAGGAATTTTATAGACGACTATTAAGAGTATTTTTTCACAACATTACATATGATGTTATGAGAGTTATAGTATGCAAGGACAAAAGAAATGAACTGTCTCTGTACCAAAGAACTAGCATTGTAATAAGAAGGGTTTCTTGTAAAAAATTCCGTGTTCTTTTGAAATTGAATATTGCAGTCATTCTCCAATATAGAATTTTCACTTTCCTACGGTCATAAACTCAGTAGCTATTCTCTCCCTAAAAATCACAGATGGTGTCATTCTGCCTTTCGTGTGAATTTAATCCTCTATCACTTTGACATTATACAGAGAAGATACAGAGATTCTCATTTAACTTACCAAAATATTTTCTGAATTTTACAGGAAAAGATTCTTGTTTGAATACAAGAAGAATGTTTGAAAGACAAGAATTTTCCATTATCTTCCCTAGCGCATGAGCTTCAAGACTGTACAAGTACATTCAGTGCTGTAAAGTTAGCACACTTTCACAGTATCACAGAACTACCATAAAGAACTTTTTAAAATCTCTGAGTGTCTTAAATAGAAAATTGCTACGCAAGGAAAAAAAAATTACCAGTATCCTTGATTCTGATGGAAGAGAGGTCCCAAAATACTTGTGAAAGTCTGCTTAAAGACCTATCTACAACTTTAGACACCAAATATTTTGAAAAAACTGCCCCTTCACTTCACATCACTTTCTATTAAAACGGAAGCAAGCCTATTTGAGGGGTGGGGGGAAGTCTCCAACAAAAACAGTATTTTAGGTTCTTATTTTGCCAGACTAACTCCAGTTCAGTCTGTAAGTTGCCATTTTCCTTAAATAATATGCCAGAGGTTACATCCCTGAAGACTTTCAGATTAAGTTTCCTTCTCGGTTGGAGCAGTATAAATTATAAGAAATTCCATTGATTTCATTGTAATTCTAATACAAAAAAAAAAAAAAAAAAAAAAAAAAAAAAAAAAAAAAAAAAAAAAAAAAAAAAAAAAAAAAAAAAAAAAAAAAAAAGGATAAATGCACTGTTGATGCCTACTAAAAACATATTTATCTATTATTGCTGTGTCTGCAAAAAACAAACCAAGTAGTGCATAAGGATAGAAGCCAAACAAATAGAAGAAATGAACTAGCACAGAAGCATTCCAGGTACACTCACAGCCCCTTTTGCAAATAATTTTCACTGAATGAGAGGGAGAATTTGGACAAAGAAACTAATTTTCTTAAGCTTAAATATTCAATAAAGGGAAAGAAGCAGGTTATCAGTTAAGCATGAGGCAAGTAGAAGTAATAAATTCTTTTAAAACTGACCACATTGCCAACTTAAAGGACATGATATACTCAAAGCAAAATTTAAGAGATCTAGCTACTATTAGGTTGACATTAATTTTAGTTATATGCATATACTAACAACTAAAATGAAAAAAATGTCTAGCCAAGGTTGAAACAAGTGGTATAAGAGGGAGAGATCTAGTTGTCTGAGGGATCTCGATACATTCTTATTTTCTGCCAGTAATCCCACACTTTCTGATCATAAAGAAGCAGAAAGCTTCCTAGGAATACTCCAAAGCATGCTATTGGGAAGACCAAGTAAATACAGGTGTGGCCACACTGTTAAAGGGACTTCATGCCAGTAGTATCTCAGGTGCATTACTGCATAGGTGTATTTCACACCAGTATTATGATTACTTTATTTAAGGTGCTACAAGTGGCTGTGACCATCCTTCTTTTTCAAGTCAAGACCTAGCTGCTCTTTACTCACCTCCCTCTTTTGTGCAATGGATTTTCTGGACAATCAATTCCAGTGAAGATTTCCTTTTTTCTTTTTTGGTATTCTTTCAAAGTGTGCCGTCCTTAAAATGCAATATCTGCGTGCTACTTCCCTTTGAGTATGCAGTATTTACATATCAAATCTGATTGCCTTGTTATCAACCACCCTTGAATGTCCACACAATTTTATCGTATGTTTTTCTTCTGTTTCCTTAGGTTGAAACCTATTATGCTGTTAAGTCTGTTATGCTTGGACACTGAACAAACAAACATGCTTTTGTCTTATGTGTGGTCTATGTCTTATGTTTTACTGTTAAAGAAACTGAAAAATACTATGATTGGCTTTTAGGCCTTGTTACCTATACAAATATCTTCTGCTTTTATGGTTCTATAATTATTTACATCTCTGTAGCCAGCAGTCAAAGCAGAGGTGATAGCTATCCTAAAAGATATAACAAAGATTATTAGCTTGGAAAAACAATAGTTTCTTGGTAGGTGTATGCCAATCAAATAAAGCTGAAAGTCATAAGTGAACTGGGAAAACTACATGCTATGCAGATTAACGTACCTTGCTAGTACACGCAACTGAAATGAATACTCTCACCCTGCCAAGTGAATGGCATGGTTATATTTCCTCTTAAGTATATCTCTTCTCACGTGCTCTTAAAGGTAAGATTCACAAAGTGCATTGAAACAGTACCTATCAACTCAAAGCCATGTAACAAGATGTTCTTTCAAGGAAGAGATAAGGAAGCAGTGCCATCTATGGATTACGTACCACTTACAGATTGCATAATGCACAAAGCAGTCTGAATGTTTTATGTAGGGCACATATATATATATACATGTATATACATATATATACACATATATGTAATGGGAATATGTATGGGAATTCATACATATGTGTGGGAATTCAGTCTGACATCACCATTCATCACCATTTCTGAAAATAAAAACCGATGTCAGGCCAATCCTCAGTTTTAAACCTACTTCCAGGCCTACTTGTACTTGTGATATTACAAAGACTGCGGAGGAGAGCCATATATAGAATCCTAGAACACTGTAAATGAGGAATTTCTCTTGATCTTTGCCACTAAACAGTGGTGTCACCAATGCTTCTATGCCTGGTATCAGTGAGAGGAGGCATCCCCCAGTCAGCCTGCCTGCCCTATTGCCTTGGAAAGCAGAAACTTGGAATTCAGTCTGACTTGACTCTTGGCAGATTAAACCCCATCTATTCCCTGAAGGAATGCCCTAAATATTAGGGGTTATTAAAGATACAACAGTTAAAATATTATTAATCAGGGTAGTATAAAAAAGTAAGCATCACTATCAATATTATCATAAAAAATACCAAAGTACCTGTACCTAGGAATAGTCCAAACATACGTGTACCACATCACAGCATATATAGTGGGTTGGACCACAGTAGAACTTCAACTGGAGATATTTGAATTTCAAGCGGTATTATCTAAAGTACTCCAAAGTCATCCTTTCAGCATCCTGAAAGCATGTCTTACAGAAATCATTATTGTAAATGCCATTACTTCTGATATCTTGTTATCCCTATGAAATACACATTAGCATCAGGCTTGCCATTTTCCAGAACAATGCAACATTTTAGGGTAATTACAGCCAAACCATGGGTAGCAAACTCAGCATTCAATATAAGAACATTATAATCAGAGAATTTCTTAAGTGTTAAAACACAGTTACCTTCACCTTCAAATTTTACACTCATATATGAGATTCCCTGTCAATCTCCTGAATCTTCTTAATCTTACCTATTATTCCACGCCAGCAAGAGCTGACTTTTCAAGACGTATTTTGCACAAGACTAAGACACTAATCTGAATGAAAATCTCTCTGGGAAAGACTGTCATTGCCTCATGCACAGTTAGACTCACATTTCCAGACACTTTCCACACTTGAGACAGAAGCTTGTCGATTACAATGTAGTTGTCCACAGGTTCTGCCACACATGTACAGTAACTATCAAAGCCAGAAAAACAATTACAACAAGAACAGTTTTGCTAATGGGTGACATTTTGGTCTTTACAACAATTCTTTGAAACTAAGCAACTCTTTAGACTTAGTAGTTTAAATTTCCTTACAGTAAAAGACATTATTTCTAGATAGGACAGGGCACTTGTGAGAAACTGCATGTGGAAGATAGCAGGGTAAGCAGGCCAAGGGTAAGCACCTGAAAAAAAATAGAGTAGCTAATATGAATTAGGTAACAATGTACATGGCAAATGAGTAGATACGATAGCTAAAATGAGGTGTAAAAATATGATTCTTCTGGGCATTCTTTTGCAGGTGTATCAAATGCTTCGTTACCTTGTTCTGCCAGGTTGTTTTAAAAGATACATAAGGCTAACAGGACAGCCTTACTTAGGAAAAAGAATTTTTGATTTTGATAGTGAAAAAAAAAAAATCTTTGATTTTGGTAGTGAAACAAAAACCCTTAATTTCATTTTAACTAAATGAGTGGCTTTCTGTAATGATTTCTGTGTTTAGATCAGATAAATCCAGCAAAAGCACTAAGTGTTAATTTGGATCTATTTATTATCTTTCACAAAAGAAAAATTCATATTAAAGAAACTTGTCATTCAGTTTACAATGTCAGTCTCTCTTGATTCCTGCCTTTTTAATTTAAGAGAGAACCCAAGGATAACTAGAACTACCAGAAAAGTTTTACACTGACTTTAGCATGTGGGTCAGCCATTTAGTCACAGAGTCCTTTTCTTGCCAAGAAGCTTTAGGATCGGCTTTTAATGAGGTTGATAATCATCGAGGATATTACTTATGGGCACCACAAGACTCTCATCTTAATGTACATGCTTACTTGCTGTCTTCTTTCACCGCACTCCTTGGGGAAATTACTCCATTTATCTTAGACACAGAAATAGCAAATAGCAAATTGAAGTTGAATTAAAATAATCTTTTCTAAAGCTACATTCCAGCATCATTTCAAAGATGTTTTGTGTTGTTTGTAGCCTAAAAACTCCATATGGAATTTATTATTTCTTTTTAGTCTACAAAATATGCAATTGGAATTAAAAGCCAATTATAAAAGTATCTTTTGGTTTTTCAACCGTTTGCAAATGGCATCCTTTGCAGCAACAATTTGTAGAACTGCCACTTACTGAAACTCAGTGATTCTGTTAGTGAGTTATACATGGAAAGACTAGGTGGCACTAAGGGGCTTCGTCTTTGTTTCCATTGCTAAAAGGAACAAAATAGCAACAAAAAATCTTTCTCAAAAACACCAAAAAAAATGAGTAGCTTCAAGTGATTCTAATTTTGAGGAGAAGAGCTAGATATACAGGCACATTTCAAAGCAGAGTGAAAGCCATCTTTCTGAACAGGTCCACTTCTAAAATGTAGTATTTCAGAAACTGTCAGCTTCAGGTTTGCCTAATCCAAGGTTAAGGTTTCTGCATTTTCACAACAAGGAAAAACGTTCAGACAATCTGTTGTCTGCTGTATGTTCTTTTCACATGCACACCTTTCACAGAGACTTTCTGAGAGTCCAGAGAAGAGTTATGCCCCATGATTAATAACCACATAATCTGATGTCTTGTTCCATGCTTACAAACATCATCACAAGTCTGGAAACAGGAACTGGCAAACTGACGGCATGGTAAAAGTCACAGATTCAAGAAAAGCATTGGTGTTGTACATCACCACGGTTCTCCTCACACCTCACCTATGGCTGCATCCTTCAAGTCCAACAAGGAGTAGTTGTGCATCAAGTTCTCTGTCCCGAGGAGGTGAATGAGCTCCTTGGCTGTCTCCACATTAATGCCTCCAATGTCTGTCTTCTACCAGTCATTTGTCTCTCCACGTTGTCCAGCTGTTTCATATAAATTAAACTCAGAGCATGCTCTCAAACCAAACTAAGTTGGCAAATTACTATTTTTACTTGAAATCTAAGAAAGGCTTGGGAGCTTGTCTGTTTTTTTCTAATTATAGCAGTTGATCTAAGAAGAGCTATTGCCTCTTGCCCTAGCAGCACTGGTTTGCCAGATAACTCCCTTTTTTGCCTCTAACAAATTTGTTAGAAGACCAGAAGGAATATTTTACACAGTTTCCAGTCAAGAGTCACTGTCATTGCAAGAAATTCATGCTTGAGTACTTCTGTCATTTGATTTTAATTGCAAAGAAAGTCTAGTGTCAAAGAACAGTACAGAGCTGAAGTCTAGCTTACTTGTTTTGATCTTGCTTCCTGAGACAATACTAAACTTCCAATAAAGATGCCATTGAATACCATGAAATATAGCTATCTGTATCACTAAGAAGCAGGCATGTTATAAATCTGCCAGAGGATTATAATGACATGGTACTCTGTAGAGGGACCAAGTGAAAAATTTCCAAAGGTGTTGATGTTTTTCCATAATTAGTCATTCCAGACCAGATGGAGATGTGCTTTGTGACCACCTTTCTTTCTCCAAGCAGGTGATGTTATTCATTACCAATGTCACCAAAATTATATTAAGCAATCCACGGATAATTGATCACATAAGCATTTTTGGATTAATGAGATAATGAGCTTTGCAAAAAAACAATTAGAAGAGTTTGTTACTCTAGTCACTGTTAAGATAAACTTAACAGGATGAGACAGCATATACTGTATTTGACATGCTTTCTATAGTGAGATAAACAGCAAAGTGGCAATTAAGGCAAATGCAACATTCACTACTTGCCTTTGAAGTCATGCTGAAGGTGTCCACAAAAGACCTTAGAATAGGTAGATATCAAAACAGCAGGTTTTCTTCATCTTGTCACAGTTCCAGGAAGAAAAATGAGTCTTTTATGAGATAAAAGAATTGACTTTAGGGCTTATTTTAATGTACTGTAGCATTATCTCATCTTGAATGTCTTGTGCCCCGTTGACCTGTTAAACAGGAAGGCATGGACATGAGCTCTGGTTATTCCGTGGCAAATGACCCAGCTACACATCTTCATCTCCTTATTCTGAACATGTCTTTAGTGCTAGAGTTGCTAATTAAAGAATTTCCTTGTCTACAAGAATGAGATGGGGACTAACATACTAATGAAGTAATACCTTTTAGGTCACACAAAGAAATTTGAAGTCCTTCTGGGATAATGCTTTATTATAGTTCTATTGATTTTATTTGGTATGCAGCTCAGACAGGATTTTGCCCAATATGCCTGGACTGTCACTGAATTAACAAAATTTAAACTTCATACTAGTTCAAAATGCACAAACTACTGTGCATTACAAATGAGACATTTGATTCCCAGGAGTGACAAAACTAGCATTTTTAATGGAGTCTAAAGCTTATATAGTTTCTTCAACTATGCTCTTTAATTTGTTAGAGGGAAAAAAATCATTCTCAGCAGTGCATAGTGTTTACCAAAAACTGCTTACAGTGAGCAACAGCCAGTCATTCTGAACACTCCAAGATCTCACATCATAGAACTATTTCCCTCTCATATTAAGAAACCTACAGAAAAAAAATCTGCTAAGGGCCTCATATGTCCTTGAAATCCTAAATCTTATATAGACATTTTCTCCACTCCCTCCTCCTAGCAAACAAAACCAACCAACCAAAGAAAAACCTTTCAGTTTTTCAAAGGTAATATATGAATTGCTGTGACCTTTTCAAATGCTTGTTATTTTGTTAAATTTTATTGACATAGTTCTTGCCCATGATTGCCTTTCTTCGGTTAAGTTACCAATTGAGTTGTTCTTAAACATATATGCTCTCATCTTACTAATAAAACTTCTCATTCCTGGAAATGAAAGACAAATTTATCTACCACTTCCAAGCAAATTAAAATAAGTCAGACAATGAACCTGATAGATCTTTCAAAAGCGTTTTCTCTGCCCGAATAGTATTTATTTTTTCACTTGGAAATTAAGTGTTTTCCTTGCTTTAGTGCCATCCGTGCTGAAAGCCATGGACTTGAAACATAATGGTCCTTTGTCTTCAAGCTGGCTGCTCTGCCAACAACCCACAAGCTGCTGAGCGAGTTAGCATAACTCATCTATTGTTAAGTTGGCCATAATGCAAACTTAATTATAACATTGTGGTCTTACCCCTGCAACAATATCCTCTCTTAAAAAGGGGATGGACATAAAGTTGAGACTTTATGTTATCCCGGCTACAGGAGAGAACTCATGGAACAGCTTAGCCTGCTGCAAGGAAAACATGGAAAAATACCTTTACTCCCAGGTCTTAGAGCCATGTAAGTAGACTCCTGCTGAATCCACATTTAATGTTTATTTGACCTCTGTCTGCTTTTTGATAAGAATGATATAAGAATAATCAGAAGCATTTAGCTGCTTTCTTAAAAGCATCTGTTCGCTTATTCTTCAAGTTCAGAATATGAGGTCATAAGATGAAGCTAGAAAGAATTGGATTAAGCAAGCAAACAAATGCACAAAAAAAAAAAAGATATTCTTTTCTAGCAGAGTTATCAGTCTTGTAGAACTCCCTGCTGAAGTATGGCATCGTGCAGAAATTTATGTGGCCTCAAAGGAAGAGTGGACTGGTATTTTAAATGGAGATATGGATTTATAAATATATAAATCACATAAAATTCAGGAAGTTTCCCTGAAATGAAAACAGAGTGAAGCTAGAGAGAGGGCCCAAGGGAAGTATCAAGTTGTACTTCTCCTGTTACCATTATACCTGGGCATCTGTTCAGTGACTTGTTGCTGACAGGATACTAAACTATTAAGAGCTAGCCTGTCATTGAAGTCACTAAGTCTGTTGAGTAGCACTGGATACAGGCTAGATCACAGATCCTTTGAATTGTTCACAGATATATTGTATGTATTTGCCTATATATTTATTATATTTGTTTTACATGATACTTTCTAAACAAACAAACAAATATTGACTGTTTTCCTTGGTTCCTTCCACATTCAAATACCTTCTTTGGGCACTTTCTAGGTACTTTCCCTGGAAATTGAAAATAACAGCAGTTGATCTGTAGCTCTCTAGTTCTTCCTTTATTTTAATTTTTATTACCTCACTAAACCTTCAAAAGTCCTCAGAGATGCTTGCTGCAAGACTGCTATAGCCACTTGGAAGTTCTGTGGCTTCATATCAAGCTCATTTCAAAGCACCTACTTTACTAATGCACTGTTACAGTCTTTCCCTGTTACATGCTGGGGTGTTATGCCTTGAAGTCAGACACTAATTATACCGAATTTCTGATTGCAGTTGAAGAGTTTTGTAAAGATCAGTGTGAAAAGGTGCTACTCTTGGCCTTCTGAGCTTCATGTGCCAGTAATGTTTCTTCTCTCTTCAGCACTGGAGCAAACTCTCCGTTGGCCTTGCTGCCAATACACTAACAAAATGGTTCGTTGTTATGCAACTGCCTATGCAGGTATATTGTACTTTTTTTTTTTCTTAAGAAAGAGAAAAGTTGCTGCACTTCCATCCTCATACTTATCTATCTGACTTAGTTCTTGCTTGCTCTGCACTTTCCTCTTGGTCTTAAGTCCATGATGTTGCATTTTTACAGCATTTCCTGACTTTCCCCTACAACAGGAGAGTTTTCATTGTGATAATTTGAATGAAAGTGACTATTGACAATGTTCATTCAATATCGTCCATTTTATGAGCCATGACTACAAGACAGGAATGCTAAAAAAACCCAGGGACTTCCTGCCCTGTTTCTGGACCTCCGTGGCATTTATCTTGCACCTGGGCACCAAGCTGCCCAAACTGGATGGAGATGGGCTGGCCACAAGCCATCAGTTACACCACAGAGTAACAGATATCTGGAGGATTTTCACGGTAGAAGGAGGTGTAGTCGCATGCTTCTAGTAAAGTATATATAGTATAGAATTAGATGTAGTCACACGTACTTCCAGGAGCTGGCAACCGTTCAACAGGTCTTGTGCAACACACTGGACTACATAGCTTGCTCAAGCCTTCCTTTAGATTTAAGACTTAAGACATGGTCAGTAACTATAGTTAGTTGCTGACTATATATGCTAGTTAGTTGTATGTTAGTTATATGTTAGTTACTGACTATAGTATAGTTACAGTCCGAGTAACTATAATAACTCCTCTGCTGATTTTGAAATGAAAAAAAAAACCCACCAATGTGCAGGCTGTCAGATAGTTGAGACAACCAGATTTTAGAGATTTTTCAAAGTGGAGAATGTATTTTTCTTTCCCAACTGAAAGTTGGACAAACTTCATCCACAATGAGGTAGAAAAAATACTATTGCTATAGTATTTACAAGAAAAGGGTTAAATTGCTTGGGTAACCATCATGTTATTGCTATTTTATTTCTATTCTAGAAAGAAATGCAAGTAGAATCTTAGAATGTCTGGGGTTAATATTCCTTAAGTTAGTACTACACAGCAAGAAAAGACATTAACTCTATGGTACAAAAATGATTGCATCATTCATCATAGATCACCAGGGCTTGTAGTTTTCAAGGTTTCCATACTAAAAATACAACAATTTAATTAGGATTATAAACTGTGCAATGCTTTACTGCCATCTATTTAATACAAAAATGTCCAGAATTTGGTGTGATAAATATCCGTTCCACATCTAATATCCAAAGGCATCTGTCACTGATCATCTGTCTCTCTGCAAACTATGATAGAATTTATAATATAAACCATTATTATTAGGAAGATTAAGTACAGGAGTAGAATCCTGCTCTCTGTGCAGTGGTGTAAATGCAGAGTAATACCACTGGCTTTACATGGCATTACCCTATATTTACATTGGGAGGCAACATGATTTCAGTTACAAAAATGCTAGTAGCAGAAACCAAGAATACTTTATGCAAGCATTTTGTAGTTTTACAGATAGCATGACCTATGTTCTCCTTCTCCTCTTTCATCTCACTCCGATGTATCATGTACATTATCAGCATTTGGTTCCCACAGCAGCATGCCAGCACTGGTTACCACAACTGACTGGTCATTCCTATGGACACTGCTGTCCAGTCCTACCATTTTCAGGAGAGCTCAGCAGAAAAAAAATACTGTCCTGAAAATACTGTTAATATACGTGCCTCCAGCTTTTATGGCTAAGCCATGAAGGCTTTCATTAACCTCCAATCCCTAATTAAAATGAAAAAGCAACCCACAAAACAGTCTAGTGCGTGTTTGTTTTTGGGGGTGTGGACATGGAAGGGTATGCGGGGGGAATGGGTGTCATAATACCTGTCTATTACTTCTGTACCCAGTAAATGACAATCCTTAATTAATGGATTAATTAATTATCATAATTAATTAAATTAATGCCTTTAGTCATGATACTCACTCTGCCAACCCAGTCCCAACATTAGTAAACCTCCCCTCCCTCACTCCAGCCCCAAATCCCCATATGGTTCCTGAGGGTTCCATATGCTTCCATATGCTTCTCCTACAGCTGCTACGGTTGGAGAAGACAGATGAGGAAGGTCTACCTGTCCCTGACAACTTAGGGAGGGGGAGAATAGGAAAATAGGGATCAGAGGAAAGAAGAAACCAATGTGGAGCTGCCGAGTTTTGTATGACAAGAATGGGACACACAACAGTGTCCATTCCAGCCCAAGGAGCATGCTAATGACATGGGCCTGCTGCTTGGAAAGCTGCATTTCCAGGACATGTTAAGAAACTCTTCACTTTACTTCTTGCATTGATTATGAAACAATAATCAGAATGAAATCAGAAACCTTTACACATTATTCTAAAAATTTACAGCATTAGATCATTCCTGCTTTTGGGTAGATACCCCTGCAATAATGCTTGTATTTGATTCTCTGGGACTTACTCACCAGAGTGGAAATTGTAAATGTAAAAGCCTTTCTGAACCTATGCCTTTGTCTTCCTCCAAGACAGTCTCTCTGCTAGTATTTTGGAAATGGTAAGTGTTAAATTTGGTTTTAAGGTATATCACCTACATACCAAATAGGTTATGATATCTCAGAACTGGTTTTTCAGAATTAGGCTTGATGAAATACAACATACAATTCAAGTAAAGTAAGCAGTTAAAATTCAAGAAGCAATACATTTTTGTCGGTATGCTCAAATCTAACAATAAACACAGCAGAACTTCTCCACAATAGTTGCTGGAATTCTACCAAATCTTAATGGAAAAGGCTTCCAAGAAACAGCTTCAAAAAGACTCATTTAAAGCTCAAATTATACAAACAGCTTTTTTTATTTATAAGCCCACATTCTGCCTTCCACAGAAATGGAATCAACATGCATTCTTATGCTGGATCATTTATCAGCATAAGTCAGGCTTCATATCCACACCACATAACGTTCTAATCTTTAATACATTTGTTCTATAGGTCTTCTGTGTGCAGAGATAAAAATGTTATTAATAGTGTCCTAAAGCAGCTCACAAAATACCACTTATTATTTATGCAAGCAAGAAGTATAAAAAAATCTGTAACCTTTGGGCTTTTGTGAAAAATACAGAATATAGTATGGATGAATAATTAGATGCAATTTGTCTCACTCAAATATTACTAATATTGACAGCCACACAATCTGTTTTATATACTTTACAAATTAGAGGCTGATCTAAAGAATAATTCTTTGGTGCTGAACACATTTTATTAATTTATTTGTCGTTAAAAATGCAATCACTGAACAGATGAGCAGAAAACCTGGGAGGTTACTGAAGTGCCCTTTACAAAAGATAAGAAGTGGGCAACATACCAAGACTATTTTGGCAACAAACTGCAAAGTCGTTTTTGTTTCCTTTCTCTTGAGGAGCAGCACCATGTTGGAGAGGCAGGATCATACCGCTGTCTCAGTGGTAGCTTGAATTAAGCAGTCTCGGAAGAGATCCCAAACATCAATTCTGTGTTCAGCTAAGGCCTTTTGTATGAAATAATGTGCTGCTAAGTGAGGAGATGGCATTATAATTAACAAGAATAAAGGAATAATTTTCTGAAAATAATAGGGAGGACTTGCTTTTCTCAGAGAATTGATTAGACAAAAAATCAAGGTGAGAAATTTTGCCCTACATGCTAACAAGGTCAAAGTGTAAGAAAGGAGAGAAGCTTCTTAAAACTGCCATGGCAATGGAGAAAGCATTGCAATTGACTCTGCAACTGGCAGAGGCTTTGGATTGATGCCCTGACTGGCTTTTCCCAGCAAGAGCAGGTGTCGTGACTTACCAAGGCTTGTTGTTTTAAATAGTCTGGGTTTGACAGTGGTGCAAGCCAGTATTTTCACAGGAGCAGTTAGAGAATATGAATGGGAGAAGGAAAGGAATGACCACCCAGTATTTCATACCTTATCTACACAAAAGGACATAGCACAAATCTTATGTAAGATACAATGGTCTTCCCCTAGAATCGCCTTGATGTGATACCATTAAAAGCCTTGTCCTTGGAGCGTGCATTATGATTTTGTCTGTGTGTGTGTGTGTGTTGGTGAAGGATTCTGTTTTATTAGTATGTTCATTCTGTTCATTCATCCAGCTTAAAATTAAAATTCAATTTTGAACAAGTAAGCAAGAACAGAATTCAGAGTGCACAAGTTTCATTCCTATCTTTACTACTCCTCTTTCCAGCATCACTAAGAGTCGGTCAGGTGTGTGCAGTTCCTCCCCCAAAAAGAAAAGAGAAAACATTTTCTTTAATTTAGCAGAGAAAGTGGGTGACAAGCATGATTGCAGTATTGATTTTCTGGTCATAGATTTCTTTTGCCTGTAGAAAGTGTATAACTCATAAAAATCTTCTTCTACTCCATCACATGTTTATTTTTTTATCTCTATTTTTGCTAGTGAATCTGACCAGTCTTTATAGCCTTACTAAGAATCTTGACTGTCTTGATACTGTTAGTTCTCTTTATCAAAGGAAACAAGTTCTTGCTAGGCAGAGTTGCTTTTAAATCAAAAACATATTTTGGAGGTCTGCATCCTCTACATCAGGAAAGAATTAAAGTGAAAAGAATTCACAGCATTTTAATGCAAAACATCTTAAGTTTCAAATACTGAATAACACAGAAAATGTTCTCCTTTTATCAGAATTTTAATTTCCACAAATATTATAAAGTTAACTAATCTGACACCCTACTATCCCTCTGGCACAGACAGACCTTTGAAGAAATGTCTCATTAACCTAGTTGCAAAAAGCATGCCAACATGGATTAAACAACATAGATTTTAATGTTGTATGTTTGACTTTGTTGGAATTGTAGTGAATATCAATTTTCAATTTTGTTGAATTAGTGCAGCACTTGCATTTCTATTTGGCTCCAGAGCTTTTAAAATGACCAATAATAAATACTAATATATGACTAAGGATTCTGAGCCAGACTAATATGCTAGTGCACAAATAGTTCTAAAAGAGATAAACTTAAATTCTCCAGTGATTATGTAATATAGACTTTAAGTCATTATTCTCCTGCAAGAAGTAAAATTAATTTCTGTCTCAAAAGTCAACAACCAACCTATAAGAGAGTGGTGGTAGGTTAGGAACTCTTTTTTTATTCAAAAAGTCATTAAAACTCAGCAGAGCAGGCAGGGTTTTTGTTTGTTTGTTTGTTTTAAATTTTGCATTTAATTCTCTCTCAAAATTTCCCCAAATAACAATGATGTCCTGCTGATTTCACATCCTGTTTTGAAAAAGAAAATGTATGTATCTGTAGTCTTGTTCGTGTTTATAAGACTTTCAAACAAGTGGAGGAATCTGTCCAAGGGTACCTGAAAGTCAATGTCTCTGGCATACAATGTGCTGCCAAACACACAGGGTAAGGTCTGTGGAGACCAATTTTGAGGTTTTCTCCCCACTGCCCTCTGAGCTACTCACCTGAACTGTTATTTATAAATAATCATTTATAGAAACATTCTCAAGTGGGGCTTTAATATTACAGTAAATATTGATACATTTATGACTCATATGTATAGATAGAATAGTAATGGGGCTCAAGCTCAAATAGGGTTGGAAGCAAACAAAAGCGAATGAATAAACTAGGCTAAAAGGCTTTGCTTACAGCCTTACGTTCACCTAGCAATGTTTACATTATATGTCTATAAGGATTCCTTCCACAGCATGACATGGGGACCAGAATTACCAAAAGGACTGCTAAACCATACTCCTAAACCAAAATATTACATATGTAAGGCTTAGACAATCTAAAGGAAATTCCCAGGCTTTGACAAGAGCAGAAATAATATCATTTGACTCAAGTGTGACTTACCATTGAGATCTGATCCTTGAACAGCATTTAAAGAGATTAACATGGCCCAAACACATGTTTTCTATGGACAGACATATCCAAGAGGGGAGATCAATGACTTTTTTTCATTATGCTGAGACATAAAAACAGGACTTCATATGCATAAGAATGCCAAAATCAATTTTTGCTTTATATTTCCTCTCTATTTCTCTTCCTTCTGCTCCCAAGGAAACCTCTCATCATACCTAATTCTTACGTGCAGGCAGAGCAACTTCATGCATAACTTCTATTTATTCTTTAGCCTCCCATAGTGCCATTCTTCCCCGTGTGATTTAGCTTTGCTACCAAGCCCATGACATGGGCAGGAGGGAGGTGATGCTGTCCTCTAGCTCAGGCCACCGCACGGCCGCCCCGTGCGGTTCTGAGCTTGCTGCCCGGGCACACATGGGCAGAGCAGCCCGGGACCGACTCGGGTCAGTTTTGCACTGCCCGTGCTCTGCACTAGCCTGCTGCCTTTGCAAGAGTAAGGAGGTTTTGCAGCGAGGCAGGAGGATTCAGCCACGAGGTAACCGAATTACTTTCCTCACAATTTGTTGTGCAGCTTCTCCCTCGTCAAATCCAAGGGAAGCAGCACAAAAACAGAGTCTCCAAACTCACTTCATTGGGGGGAAAAAGCTATTATTTATTCATAAAATGCTGTAGTGCAGCAAGATAAAGAGTGTGGGTTAAATAAGCTATGCCAGTTAGAAGCTGTATAAAGCTGTACACCACCTGGTTTAATATCTCCTGGCTATGAGCAGGACTTAATATATTGAGAAGAGCCCCTTTCTGGTGTCTTTGTTCAGCTTTCCAATCACAATTGTCTTTTTATGAAATACGAAGACATGAAGAAAATAAGAAATACAATATTATATTTTACAATATACCATTGGAATAATTATGTAGTGATATTTTATTATTATTATTATTATTATTACTCAAATATGATATGCAGAGAGCAATCATCCTGTATTAATATTTCTAGTTTCTTCTTTGAAGAATTGATTTAAGAATATACTATTTACAAAAGAGCAGCTCAGAATTACTGTTTCTCTCTGAGTGTGCTCTTTTGGTACTTGGCGGTGGGAATCAAATTATAACTCTATTACACTGTATATTGAATAAACTATTGGATCATTCTTTGACAAAAATATGCAAATATCATACATACATTCTTATAAAGTTTATGAACACTGTTCAAAGCTCCATAGGCTGCACTGTGAAACAGAAAGAGATCAAGTAATGTCATTGTTATGAAACAGAGTTGTTGTAAGTCAAGAAGAGAAGTAGGATGTTCCAGAAGCAATTAGGTGCCAGGCTTTATTTCCTAGGATTCTACATTAGCATCATTATTACATCTATTTTCTCTAGCTTTCCTGCCCAGTACACCAACTTTATTCTCAAATAGCAACACAGTTCCCTTTATACAAACATCACTACCTCCCTGCAAACAGCAGGAGCAGGCTCAGTTCTGTTGGGCCAGGCTGAGTTAGATCAGTTGTACCACTACTTCCCAGATAGCCTGTCTTTCAAGTACCAAAAAAAAGAGGGATACATTTTTACTGGCTATTATTACACTATAATATATTAGAGAGGAAAAACATAAGGAAATTACTTGTATCTACATGACAGCTAATGAAACCATACCCACTTTCCAAAGCACTGCTGATGTATTAGTCTCATCAGCACAATACATTGCAATCGCTTCCTGGCCACTGAAAAAAAGTTACCAGTGTTTGCTGCGTACTTGTTGAAGATTTCCATCTGTTTCTGTTCTAAGAGCACTTCTCATAACAATTAGTTCATTTGGCTGCTGTCTGGACTGTGCTCTTTGCACCTCTGCAGAAAATGCTATTAGAGTCTGCTGCTGTTCCCCCTTAATTCAATAGACTAGACTTGAATTACAGCAATAAGTTTTTATAGTCCCAGGTTGTACAGTAGACCAGGTCAGAGGGGAGAGAAAAAAAAAAAAAAGAAAGGTCTGCTTTCTTTAAAAAGAGGAAAAATAAAGAGAAAACACATTAGTTGGAAACAAAGAGAAAAAATAAAGAGAAAACACATAGTGGGAGAGGGATGGAGAATGTCAGCCATTCATTAAATGTGTGCCACATACCAATGCAACACCAAGGTTAGAATGAAAGTAATTAATATTAACATATTAACATACATAGACTCTTATTTTTTCTGAAAACAGCTTTTACTGCCTTTTCATACATTCTCTCCTGGATTCTTGGACAAAACTTGGGAACAAAGGGAAAACATAGGCAGGCAGAACACAAAGAAGCATCAAAAAACTTACTTTTTGAGGAGTAAAAACATACCATCTGCACTGAAATTAGAAAAAAAAAAAGTGGTAAATAAAAAATTCACTAAAGTTCCATAGAATAATAAATAAATAAAACTAGTGCTGTCTAAATGGTTCTTACACAATTGAAAAGTCACCTGGGTATCTGCAGTGAGAGTTATAACTCAGTGAGTGAGAGGGAGGCTCTGCCTGTGTGGCCTGAGCTCCACCACGGCTGCGCTCCAGGCTGGCATTCCCAGCAGCCCAGCCTCGTCTCTCCATAAGCAGCAAGAATAAAACCATTCATGTTAGAGAATACTACAAATTCTCGCAACTTTACTCACTTTTACACTGCATATTTCAATACATAAAATGTAGCTGATTGCCTTTAGGAAATAGCTAGAATGCAATGTTAAAAGCTGTTACAATTCTGCCTCTTTGCGTATCCTTAGATTTTTATAAAAAATAAACTTCGTCAGATTCTCAGGCCTATGGGAACTGATCAGAGATAAATTCTAAAAATGGAAAAATATTTGCACACAGTTTTTTATTTTTTTCAGTTGAGACCCTTAAGGAATCTCAACAGTATGTAGCAAAAAGTCAGTCCTACAAGAAAATTAACATCAGATCAAAGAAATAATAAATTGCACTAACACAATCAACATGCTAAATATCTGTAACTTATACAACATCCCTGAAAGACTGGACCTTCTCCATCTTCTCTTTATCAGTTACTACTAAAGTTCATTATGAAGACAGCTGTCATTTTGAACTAACCTGTAGAGTATCACTTTGTTGTTGAGCAAAGCAGAAATCTCATTAATTAACTAATCTCAATATAGCATTTATACTACTTCTATGTTTTATTTTTAGTGAACATAGAGTTTACTAAAAGTTTTACTAAATTTTACTAGGCATAAAGTTTATGCCTACTTCTACTATACTACTACTACTCTTTTTTGGAAGAGCCCTGATCCTGCCGGGAGGAGGAGCAGAACTCTGAGACTGAGGTCATACATGTGCCACATGAATACAGAAATCCAGCCCACACAGCTTTTCCTACAGGAACAGGCCACAAAGATCATGTAAGTCCGGTCTTGCTCTTGCTGATGAAATCACAAATCAAGTTAAATGCTGCTTCAAGATAAAGGGTGGCAGCACTCAGTTGTGATTGATACCGGTACAAACCTCTTGTCTCTAGGGTATCCCAATCCATCCAGTCAGCATTACTGCATCTCATACAAGACATGTTTCTTGTTACAAGAAGACTAACTCTTAATGAGCAAAACCATGCATGGTTATATATACATACGTACATATGAACCCACACCCCATTTCCACCTTATCAGCTGAATGAACCTTAGCCATTTTTGAAAACGAAGATGCTTCACCATTTGTACATAGTACACATTTCCTTTTTTTTAAAATCTTTACTAAATGTAGAGCTCACATCATTCTTTTTTCCATAAGGAAATCAAATGTAGATGTTTGTTTTAACTTTGCAACAAAGCCTCAATGTAAAATTAAAACAATTTTTCCTTTCTCTTTCTTTAGGTCACATTCTCAGGACATCTGAATTTCACAGAAATTGTTTTTCAGTTAAGTTCACACTGGAATAGACATCTATCTCCTTGCATTAATTGCTTTTTTCTTAAAGAAAGAGCAGAGCACGAGTTACTCCAATCTGAGATAAATATTTCCATCTTTGATTGAGGACTAGGAATTGTATTTTGCTGCACAATACAGACCTTGGCATATTTTGAAGAAAAATTCCCCAGTGAATCACAGAAATGATTTCTGCACCTACAAGTACGAGAGTAAGCAAGTATGAGAGTAAACAAGTTTGAAATGTTCCCATTCAGTAGCATGATTTCTCAGAGGATCTCATATCAACACAAAACAGATTTGAGATTTATTGTACACTGCTTTCAATCAGAAACTGCTGTTCAGGTTCAGAGAATTGGGATATTACTAAAATTTAAAATATTCCCAGTGAGACAGAAATCTTCAAGGCCATATGTCATTTGAAGAAGAACGTGCTTTATTTAATGAATAATCAAAATTAAAACATAAGTCCCCATAACAAGAAGGGTTTTAACAAGAAACAGGTCAGCTAGCAGGGGAGGACACGTTCAGATGCTAAGGGAGAGGAAGCCAGCAACTCCTGTTCTTGCTGAGCATCTTCACCTCCATAGTTCAGACAGCCTTGACTCTCACTTGCTCTTGCCAAGAGTGGTGGGTTTAGATTCCAGAGGCCCGGATGACCTACTAGGACCATATGAGACAAAATTTCTCTGCCAGGCAACAGTGAAGGATAATACAATTTTTACAAGGAGATCCCTCAAAACGCCAGCACCTCCTTGACACTACATGTGGATGTGTTTGCTGACCACAGGGAGTTCCTGCCAGCTGCCCAAGAAGAGGGAGGCTCCTCTTCATGCTCTCCTTTTGCCACCCTGCTCCTTTTCAGCACCCACAAGACCACTGTGCTTTCTTCTAAAAAGCTTCTCCAAGGCACAGACTTATCCCCGATAACTGTGTTAGCTTTCACACTTAAGCCATCCTTCTGTAATGTAAGGACCAGCCTCATACCTCATTTGAAGTTTAGCACCACTGTAAGTTTTAATGCTTTAAATTGTGGTACATCTTAGCAGTTTCCTTACCCTGCAGAATCTCAAAAATACAGCAAAACCTCCAGCTCTGTTGTGATTTTCTGTCTATAGATTTTCATCTATATCATCAAACTGATAATCCAGATGCAAAAGTGTGGCCATGGATATAGATGGTTGTTTGAGACTCTTCCTTCTATTATGGCTGTTTGCTACTACATGCCTAATAAGTGATTTTTATTGCACCTTGCATTCCTCAGCTGTAGCATAAGGCTAAATCTTTCTGCGCTGTTAGCAGTTAAGAAGTAATTGCCCTCTGTAAACTTTTTCAGGGTTCTTAAATGGAAGATGCTATAGAAGAATACAGAAGTGAGAGGCAGAAGGATATCAGGGTAAAAGTTGGAGACAGATTACCACGATGATGAATATTTCTGCCTCACAGGAAAACATTTAAATATTTTCCATAGGAGAGTGCATTGATGTGTATGAATATTCAAAAGAGGAATTCCCTTTCAACTACATATGTCTGTTTATTCGTGAGAACTCCTTTAATGTTAGTATTAAAGGCTTTGAAGAACAAGTGCCTAAAGACAGACTGCATATTTTGAATAGCAGTGGCAAGGGACTTGGTTTCTGAACGTGAGTGAACACCAATAGAAGAGATGAGCAAAGGAAGGATTTGATTAAGGATGCAGGCATCAGACAGGATAGTTCATCATTCTAATTATGTTAATGGCACTAATGTGCTTCAGCCTGTCAGTTGTGCTTAGAACTAGCAAAACACAATGCTCATTCTCAAGGAGCACACTCTCATTCCCTCTGAATTTTAGGATGTTACAGTTCACAAAGCAGCAATCATAGGAAGAGCAGCAGGCAACAGCACAAGGAAATGAAGAGCATCTGGCTACAACATAATTGCAAGCTTAAGCAGTTTCCAGGCTACCATGCTCATGAGGTGAACAGAGCTAGTGCTGTATTATTAGTAGAAGACTGGCCTGTTTTCCATTTGACTAGGAAACAGAAAAATTATATGCAGCCAGAGCTCGCTACAAAAAGGTCACTCTCCCATATACAACTAATAAAGTGCAACTGAGAGCTAAGAAAAGTGAAGACTGGCAGGGTCTAGTGCTTGGGAAAAACAACCTTTGGTCTCACTTCACTGAGACTTCCAGATTTAGAATTAAAAAGAGGCTGCATATGTTCAGTAGTTTCAGAAGGCAGGTGAAGGCTCCCTTGCTGGCATAACCAGAGCAATGTATTTCCCATCCTTGAATCCTCAGTCTCAGCTGGCCTTACAGAGCAAATAAACATAAGTGGAGTGGATTTATTTTGCCAGATAGTGGAGATGTTTAAAAACAGCTTTAAAGATGGTTTGCCATTTTCCCTGAACTGAGAGAATTACCTGCAGATCATAGTACTTTCTAAGGAAGAATTTATTGAAATCATCTTTATTCCCCCCTCTTTTTACATAGCTGTATATTCTCAGTCTGTGAGAAAACTAAATGGGGCACCTGCAGGAAAAGGGAGAGGGAAATTGGACATTTCCCTGTATAGCCACTTGGATACAGACTTGGATACACATAAACACCTTCTCTCCTCACCATATTTGCCAAGTCAAGGGCTTGCATATCCTTCCAGTGCTATTCCCTCTTCTTCCTAGTCAATGACAAAACATCAAATGATACAATTCCAAAAAACTAAGCTCAGTGTCTTCCCAAATTTTGATATCCCTAACTGCATTCAAGAACAAGGGCAAGAAAAGTAACAGCAATTGGGCTCAGCCAACTTCAGCCAACTTTTCTAAGGTTCTTTGATCAAAAACAATAGACATTGCTATTTCAGAAATAGTATCCATGGATAAAGTAAGCAACAGATAAGAATGGGAGCTAGATGAGATGTATACTGATGTAAATGGAACATTTTTTAAACTCACAGGTTAACAATTTACGAACTGATTTTGAATTATCACATGACTCCTTTTATGTGATAATAAATAGAAGGAGCTTGTAGTAACAAGGTGCAAGCTATAGAGCAATGAAAAAGTAAATTGCACTATTAGTGAAATATGTGTAAAAGAAATCTTAGAGTTGCATAAAAAGGATATTAATGCATGAGAAAGGTCTACAGCAATGCAATGGATTACACAACCAAAGAAAAAGTGCAATATTATCACTCGTCGTCCAGATATGGATGGTAAAAGTGACCTTGAAATGCTAATTAGATTAGAGATACTACAAAGGCAGGAAACACCATGACAATTGGAAACATTAATGAGTCTCAAACAGAATGAATTATCTCAGATAATGGAAGAACTGCAGTCATTTGTACCATAAATGACTGGGTTTTGAGCAAATATACAAGTGGAACAGGAACTCTTGACCAAGGGTTGAATAGAATATGGCTCAAGTGTAGTTCTCATAAAATAATGGAGAAAAAGGAAGGGAAGGGAACAGATTCAGAGAAGATACCAAGAGATTGTCTAGTTCACCTTCCTGTCCAGGACAAGGTTAACCATATAAATACCATATAAATACAGGTTTCCTAACCTGCTTTTAATTACATCACAGAGTGAAGACTCAAATAAGGCCTTATCCAGTAATTTGTTGAAAAAGAACTTCAGAGCACCAGCAATTTCTTGCTTAAATGATATTTCAAACATTTCTTCTTGTCAGTTGATTTTTTGTCCTTTCTGACTAGCCATGAAGAACAGAGTCCTCTTTGCAGCCCATCTATGCCCTTGAAATGTTCGGGATCCCATGCATTTCCTCTGTAACTTTAACAACCCCAACACTTTCTCCTGATAGGCCCCATTTTCTAGCCTTCTGATTATCCCTATTGTTCTTCCTTCAGCTTCCTACAGTTGGTGCACTCCCTTCTGGAACTACAATACCTAAAATGCAGCATTGAAGCAATGCAAATGAATTCACTTCTATCAGTACTTCTCAGCTTACACTTTTCACATGATGTTTTCCTGTCAGAAGGCTCATGTAGAGCTACCATGAAGGATGGTGCCAGTGAACAGTTACATCATGGCTGCTGGATGAAGGGAAATAGATAGCTAAAGATCCTCAAGCCAAGAAGAGAAATAACTGAGGGAAAAAAATGGTACGTGAGTGATATTGAAAGAGACGAACAAGGTATTGATGTTTTGATTAACACGATTTGAAGAGGCACCAAGTGAAGTTTACAATTAATGTCTGTTTAAAAACAAACACACACACACACACAAACACAAACAAAAAAGAAAGTTGTTCTCCCCGGTGCATCCATAAACAGCAAAATTTGCTGCACAGGATGTATCACAGGCAAAACATATAAACAGTTTGCAGCATGCCTACAGATATTCATGAAGGAACCATAAAGAACTATCAATACATGTGATTCATTTGCAAGTGCCAGCTCAGGAAATCCTGAAGCTGCAAAGTGCTAGAAAGACACCCTTGGGAAGAAGTACCACTGGAAGCTTGCCCTGCTCGTATAATCTTCTAATACGTCCTTTACTGGCAAGCATCAGAATAGACAGTGAACGAGGGGACCTCTAATGTGTCCAAGGACAGCTGTCCTTTGTTCTCAGGAACTACTTGTGAAACAGATTTGCATTTGTTATTTATAGATCAGATATTCACAGTTACCTGCTTCACAGTCCCTGCCAAGAGATTTCCTCCTGTGGACTTTTATAGCTTTTAGTGACACAATACAGGTCATTAAGGACACACACTGTCCAGACTGTAAAAACAGGGAAATACCAAAACAAAAATAAATAAATAAAGCAAAACACATTTTTTTTTTCACTCATTGCAAAGTTTGATCACATAGTTGCATGAAAACAGACAATTCCACAAATATTAACATATCTCAATCCCCAAAATACGGAACTTCCAGAAAGGAAAGAAAAATAATTTTTGGTATCGTTCTTATGACTTGGTTGGGATTCCACAATCCTCTTGTCTATGCAGAACACCAGGAATCTTTACTTTTCTTTTTTAATCATAAATATAACCAGTAAGTCAAGTCATGTATCACCAGCTAAACTGACAGTAATGAGGGTTATTCATACCCTGAAGCTCAAATTAATTTCCTTTCACATGGCCACTTCTTCTTGTGTAATTCATCTTGCAGCAAGTGCTTGAGACAAAGTGGGAGAGGCACCACCCATGATGTTTTTAAATTGCAAAGGGGTGTGCATTGCTTCTACCAGCACAGGAACATCAGTCTTGCTCTTTTTTTTGGGGGGGGGCAGGGGGTGATGGGAATCTGTGGCCTCCTCGATGGAATTTTGCTGTCCTTTTGGTTTTGCTGCTAATGTACTTCACACACACACACACACACACACACACACACACACACACACACACACACAAAAAAAAAAGACAAAGAAAAAAACTATAGCCCTAAATCAAGAACTGCAGAGATGGAGTTGTCATAAGCAAAATGACCTGTGTTTTGCATTTGGAGAAAAACATTTACTCCTTTCCTTACCCAACTTTACTATGATGTTGCAGCAGTTACGAAATGAGATGTGTCTCATTAAAACTACATCTGATTCCTTATTATTGGGAACAGGTGCAGTCTCTCTGGAGTCTCTGCGTAGATAAAGGAATGCATTAAAAGGAACCTATTTCTTTTATCTGTCCTTATTTGAAAGATAGCAATGGAGAAAAGATGCTTTCCTTTTATTTGTCAGTATTGTAGAACAGGAGACACCTGAACTGATGAAAGAAATCCAATGTCATTTGGCCTACTTAAAGGAGAGAAAGACATAAAACAGAATTTCAACCAGCCATGCCTTCTGCCTTCCACAAATCTACCACATTAAAAGAACGGATTCTAGGATCAAGAAGAGAAATTAAGTAGTATGGGCTGTCTTGGGAGGCCTTTAAATGGTCATTTCTTTTTTTGTTGGCTAAGTCACAGGGCACTAATACTGGGATACTTCTTCTTGGATGTTCAGTTCACCTACAAATGGAAAGATATGAGCCACAGCTTAAATATCCACACCATCTAGGTGTGGGGGGAACCAGAAACAGCAGCTTCAGTGTGTGAGGATCCAGGAGGTTACAAAGACTTATTTGTGGGCAGGGTGCAACCTCCAGAGCATCCAAATCTGGAAAAGTGCTACGTACTCAGAGAAAGAGCAAATTTCTACACAATCTGAATTATGACATGGACTTTCAAGATCTTAGAATAGTTGATCTTTTAAGCAGACAGCAGTTCACTGTCTTAGCTGTAGCTCAGCTGGCACATCGCTATAATTCTTTTAGAAACCGAGAGCAGCTAAAGAGTATTGAGGCTTGACTGGCTTCACATTCAGTTAACAATAAAGACTGCCATTTCATTAATCTTCTGGGTGACACAAACTCTCTGCTACAGACTAGCTTGTCATTTAAAAGCCATGGGCTCAATCGCCCTTTGGTGAGCACCTTGGTGAATCCCAAGTGCCAACAGCTAAAGGCTGCAAACCAAAGCGAGGGCTACAGGGGCATGAAGAGCAGCAAGTGACAAAGACAGGGCCAGGAGAAAGAGGTGGAAGCTCCCTTAGCAGGGAAGCCAGGCCTGAAGGATAGGGCTGTCTTCATGAGAGAGAAAGATCTGACAGGAAAAACAAGAGCAAAGTCACGTAATCAAAGGCCACTGAAGCAGCCATGTGAGGCAGACCAGCGTGTAGGACTGGGCTTTGGCAAGATACACCTGGAGGGCTGTTCAGGGGTGATGCTGGACCTGGCAGGCAGTCATACCTGTGCTAAGAGAAGATCTCTCTTAGCCCTTGAAGCTCTTTGCCCATTTTCTCTGGTATTGAAGTGTCTTGTGCAAAATGCAGCCCAGGGAAGGAAAGAAAGAAAGCACAATAAGGAGGTAGGTAGGAGAAAGCTAAGATGTTGACAATTGGCAGCAGCCACCTATACTGATGTTTGCCATGTGCTGTTGTATTAGGTTTGTATTATTTCCATCAGACAACAAGTCCCAAAGCTTAGCACAAAATACATTAGCAGGCAGTTTGCAGACATAAAGGTACAAATGCTTTTGAGATGGGCTTGTTTCCAGGACCTCAGTGATTGTTTTGGGGTCTGTTAATGTTAAATTTATAGTCTCTTTTTAGCAGTAGCAGCCCAGACCCTCCATCTCAATTTTAGAAGCATGAAAGTATCTCCAAGTTACATTACAACAGCTCAGCTCAGGGACTGCTTATTTGCCCTTGAATCTTCTACATCTTTCCTTACATGCAAGGAAAATTAGGTTTAATGGACCTTAATCGAATACGGACTATTAGTGTAGGGTAAAGTAGAATGACCTGCTGAAAAGTCTGAGCCACTGTCTATCTCAGGAACAGTATAAACTGTTTCATCTTGTCAGGTCTTATTACAGTACGGAAAAGTTACTTAACACTGAAGAAATAATCATGCCTTATGCTTTTTTCCTGCCTGTGTGTTGTGCCCCCCCTATCTCTCATCTACCATTATCTTAAATGCACCTTTTAAAGCTCAGTAGCTTAGTATTTAAAGATCTACATTTTTACAACACATGGGGTGCTTAGCTAACATTACTACCCATAGTAATGTATTACCATTCAGCTCTGATAGCAGATAGCAGCATGAAAGGGATATTCCACTATCAAGAAACTGGATCACAATATAAAATGAACAACCCACTAGTTGAAGTGAAAACAGATTTCTATAGTCACATTTTAGCCATTAATATATGCAATTTATGCATATATGCAAATGCAATTTGAAAACTTAGTATGCATTCATATGGCAAATTTGCACTTCTGCTAATATACAGGTATATGTAGCACATATCTTATCTTGAAAAGGAACTACTGCCAATTTAAAGCACATATTTTAAAAAAAGTACTTTTCTTGACGAGAAATGAGCACTGTCTCCTACTATATTTTGCACTACATGACAGGCACCATTCCACTTGAAGATTAGGAAGATTTCAACAACTCTGAAGAGGTTTAACAACTTTAAGAAAGTTCTGCCTTTTACCAGTTCCAGAAATGCCTTAAGGAAACAGTACTTCAGCCTGCATACTGATTTCACTTTTTTTTTTCAGTTTCTTTTTTTTTCATTTTTTTCAGTTTTCAGTTTCACTTTTTTTTTCTGTCACTGCTGACTCCAGGGGTGACTTACGGCTCACAGAGAACAACCTTTTTATTTCCTCAGAAAAGAAAACAACAAAAAAATGAAACAAACATACAAGAATTTAGAATTTAGAGTTAGCCCTTTGAATGTCTGATTCTTTCATAAGGTCTAGGTTCTATCTGTAACCATTCTGTTTCTAACACATACTGTTGTTGCTGAAAGATTTTTTGGTTCCAGTTTGCCATTAGAATTTATAATCACAATGCAGAGACAGATTTATTATGCGCTGTGATGTATTGCTAGAGGTTGCCCTTAAGATCTTATTGGCTTAGATAACATCACCTCAAGATTTACACAGTCTTCCTTATATATCACATAAAGGATATGGAAAATGAAAAGTTATTATTTATAGTCCAGTAACCAAAGGTCCTTGGAGCTGTCCAGTCATACAGAGCAACCCCACCTCAGCAGCTGGGATTCTGAAAAGATAAATACAAATGTCTGCCAGGAGGAAAAGCCAACAAAGGCTGGAAATGTTGGAATAAAGTGAGCAGAGCAACAAGAGACATGCATCCACTGCCGCTGGTGTTGAATGTGGCCAAGGTCAAGATAATTTAACAGCAAAATCTAACAAAATCAACACCAACTGTAGCAGGGAGGGAAAAGAAAAGGCAAATACAAAAGGTCTCGAGACAAGCAGAAAAGGCATCGCCCTCTCTCTGGAGTAATACCCCATCTGGCAAGCAGGTGTGAAACTTAGCAGCGGAGCAGGCCCACCAGGGACGGTGCAGGCAGCGGAATTCAGGGATTTCTTCCTTGCTCACACACATGGCGCTGAGGCCACAGTCAGCTCCACCATCCCGTTGTGTTTCATTTACCCTCTCCACACAAGAGGGAGAGTTGCAGGCAGAGCCCGCTGCACAGACAAGGTAATCTGCTTAATATTTTTAAAGCTGAGTGGGCAGAAGGTAATATGTGAACTAATTCAGGAGTTCTCCAATAACTGTCTTACTAGAAGAATTTCTGTGCTGGAGCAATGTTGCTAGTAATTTGCAGTTCTCACGGGATATATTTATAAGGAAACTGAATCTTTGCCTTAAATCATTGTCAAGAAGAAGCAAAATATATATTTGCTGGATCAAATGCATGTTAAAATATGGACAAATTAAAATAACAACTTTGTACAAAAAAAGATTTTAAACACCTTGCAGTATCACTGCTTGCACTGAAGCAGCTGGAATTGCATAACCTTGAATCTGTATTTGTATATAGCAACAGAAATAAATTTGATGGTTAGCTATAAGTATTTACATTCTGTACTATCAGCTTCTTAGAACATAAATTTCCCATTTTTTTCCTTTCATTTCACATAAAAGTAACATTGAAACGATGGAAATGTGATTTCTGAATCTCTTTGCCTTTGGCTACCACTGAAGGAGAGCTAGAGAACAGACAGAGTAGCAAGGCCTGAAATTAGGAGCTTACTAAGAGAAATGGTGCAGAAAAGAATGATACTCCCTGTTCCCCTTCTATCCCCTGAACATTCTGGTGCACAGGTGGACCCTTTTGGTAGCTCATCTCTGCAATGATGCCCAAGATCTGCCTCCTTTCTGGAGCACACCCTCTGCTATCATGTGTCCCAGCTTCTTTCAACCACTGTGGCCACGTGGAGGTCTCCGTGCTGCTCCAGCTGGGGGTGGGAAAAGCAAGGAAGAAAAGCAATTGCTCTAAATTCACTTGACCGCTATGTGTGCTTCAAATGGAAAATTTTCAAGGATGTGCAGTCGCAAGGATGCTGTTTTGCAGCCCTGAGTGGTGTGAGAGAGCACTGCAGCTGCTGGGCAGAGCCTGCGAGCACGGGGAGCTGCGGAAAGAAGCGGCTTCCCCCACCATGGGGTGTTCCTGCTCCCTGTCCTGCTGCCCTGGCCCTTCTGCCCACCCAGAAAACATCAGTCCAGGACTGGGATTTCCCCTCTCTCCTGAAAACATAAAGGGTTTTTTGTTTGCAACCAGACTAAGTTTAAATCCCCCCACCCAACATGTACTTGCAAACCAAACCTGGGAAGGCTTCCCAAAAAAGGGTCCTATGCTGTGGTTACCAGTGAAATGTGTGTGCCCTCTGTGCCAGTCCTCTGCTAAGCACAGCCCTGGGGAGAGTGCAACAAAAACCGCCTGCACCACTCCAAAACCGTCTGCCTGGGGCTGCAACAACAGCCTACTGACCCTGCAAAATCAGACTGAAAAGAGGGCTTCCTCACACTACACACTTTTGGTCCTATTTAATCCCATTTGGCTTCCCCGCACCGTTGTGATTCCCTGTGCATCACAGAGTCACCTCTAACCCAGGGAAAAGGGCACCCCTCTGAACGCAAGAGGATGGAGCCTGTGGGCAGACTGCAGGGCTGGCTGAGCTGGCACAGGTCACACACGAGCTGTAAGAGCTGAAACCCCTTGAAAGCATGAAAATACTATTGAAAATGTGTGAAAATATTGCACCCTCCCACCCCTCCAGCTGGAAAACTTCATGTTCACGCTGTGCAGAAATGTGGAGGGGTGGAGAGGAGGGGGGCGTTGGTTCTTTTTAAATACAGTAATAGCAGTTGTTACAGAGAGCAAACATTTTCTTTTTGGAAAGGAGTGGGAAAGATAGTATGCATATAAAAATAGCTCAAGTCAGGTGAAACGAATTAATCACGATTTTATTTCTCTTATTGTTAGCACAAATTAAAACTACATTTTTTTTTCTGCTAACAAGGAGGAAACAAACAAAGCTCACTAGAATCTGGACCCTCACATAAACCTCCTTTACCCCTTGTGGATTTCTTGACAGAAGAAAACAAACAGGGTAAAAATGCTTTTTTTCTTTTTTTCTTTTTTTTTTCTTTTCTTTCTTTTTTTCTTCTTCCCTTTTCCTTGAGAGGAAAGTGTCAAGAGCCATCCTATTGTTAAAAACACAAGCAGCAGACAGGGGATCTCCCCTGTCAGCAGCATGTGTCTTCCAGGCGAGAGGAAATCTCCCCGTAAGGCAGACAGGGAGTCTGAATTATTAAAGCTGAAGGAATAATCTACTCAGACTGATCAGAGTGGGGCTCTCTTGAGGCTTGGTGGGGTTTTTCCACTGGCAGGCAGACTACGTTGTACATGAGCTGCATTTAAAGCAGTCACTGCTGTATTTCCATACTGCTTTCTCAAGCAGAATTTGTATTGCCTCAAGTATTTTCAAAAAAACAAAAACAAAAACAAAAACAAACGCAGAGCACCCTCCTGTTAGTGATGATCGAAAAAAAAAAATCAAATGAGAAAATGGAATTAGGTCCTCCTGAGAATATAACGTAATTTCCCCACCACTTGGCTGCTTCCGCAGGAGGAATTCTTTCTAATTATAAATAATTGTACCTAGGAGCGCGTAATGCAGCAGAATGAAATCTATGGGCACAGGGTTTCCCAGGCAACCTCGTATCAGTGGTCTGTTTCTAGGTGATACCGCTCTCTGCCTTATAAAACCTTGAACAGCCTCATCTGTCACGAGCCGGAGTGCGGGGGAGGCAGGAAGGGAGGCAGAGGGAATCACCCTAACAGGAGATTCATTTGAGTATATGAAAGCTCCACAATTATTTTGATTCCTAGGGCTGTTTTTCTGAGCTATCAGCTTCTAAATGCTTGTTGTGAAGCAGCACATTTCAGCATAAAAGAAATGTATTATTGTGAATACTATTTTTAGTCTCCTGCAGGAAAAAAAATATATATTTTTTTAAAAAGTTTCCTGGCATCCCCGTGGAATATTCCTGGCTGCTTTTGTAAGTCAATTGTGTCACTCACATAAATGTGACTTTCACCTCCTGAGGTTTCCCAAGAGGAAGTGCCAATCATGCTGCTGACTCCAACATAGAATCTAATCATTTGAATTGGGAACTGCCCTGAAGAGCTGGGCATTAGGGAAAGAAAAAGCGAAGCTGAATACTGCAAATCTTTTCTCTCCAGATCAATTGCTGCGTTTCTCAGTTTTCCAGGATAAAGGGCACACAAAGATGCTTGGGGCTGAGCTCTTGCACACCACCTCGGCGTGCTGTTATTAGAGCAGGTTGGATGCCCCACAGGAACTAAAAGCATAGCTTTTAGGTAAGGATTTGTGTGCCACCAAGGTGCCTCCCCATGTTGAGAAAAAAATTAAACCCTACAGTTACTAAAGCTGAAGCTTTTGGGCTAGCGCAGGCACTGACGGTGATGAGTTTCCCCTCCACACTTTCACAACAACTTGCCATGAAAATGCCCTTGCAAATGCCTCCATCAACCACATTTCCCCTTCTTGTTTGACAGCTCTGTTCCCTCCCCATGCCCCTTTCCCCTTCTCTGTCTGCATCCGTGTGGAAGACCAGCGTCTGAATCAGTCCTATCAAGGCAGGACAAGGGGATGAGCCTGGAAATCTAAGAGCAGTAGAGTCACTGAGAGATGACAAGCATATTGCAGGAGCCATTTCCAACCATCAGCTGGCTGTGCTATCCACTTGAGGTCCTGTGTTACAAGGAGAGGGAAAAAGCATATTGTCCTTTTACCTCTTCTGAATTCTTTTACCTTGTAATGACTAGGAAAAGCCACCCAGTATCTCCTGGTACAGGCACAGAAGGAAAACAATCCTTTGCTGTTCTTTACTGTCACCTCCCTAAGGCAAAATGAGGAGAGCCTTTCAGTTTGTACACCTTGCTTCTAGGTTATTTCCTAATGTAATGTTGATTGGAGTTACATTAAACACAGGGCTCAGAACCTGTAGATCACTATTAATTAACAAAGAGGTAAAGAATAAAAAATGATGCCAATAAAATGAAAAAGTCAAAAACAGATTCAGTATTTTGAGTACTAAACATATAAGCACTGCCTGGATACATTCCGATGCACTTCCATGATTTTGCTGCAGCTCCATTTCAAGTTTTTCAGTGAAGTCACTAAATAAAAATCCTAAAGATGGAGAAAGAAAACTTCAGCTAGTTACAGTAACAGTATTAACAGATAAAGAGCAAGCATAAAGCTTTAGTATCTGATGATTTTTACAATAACATACTGAGGTAGAGTTTTTTGAGACTCCTAAAATAATACCCATCATGAATTACTTAAAATTTACCCCCCACAAATTGCTTTGATTTTGTAGCCAGACCAAATCATATCATGCAATTTAGTCCAAATATTGTGTTCTTGTTGGCTATAAGTAAACATCAGAACACATACAAATAGCAGACACTGCAACTAAATCAAATTAGAAGACAAAAAAAAATCTATTTGGTTGTATCCACAAGAGCAGGAGAGGATTATCCAGCATTGTTATTCCATAAAAATATAACATTTAATTCACTTCACAAAGCTAATTAATCCAGACTCTGATCCGTTTTTATTCCAGAGCGGTGCACCTGGCTGGGAAAGCATGCTGATGAACGTGTCATGGAGGTAAAGCTCTAGAAAAAAATAAGAGATCCTATAGTTTGTCTGAGTGTAATTGCTTCAGTATCACGGGCACTGCAGAGCAGAATCATTTTCAATTGCAAAACATTGCCTTCAGAGGAATATTTCAGTGCAGTAAGACACCTTGTCAGTGTCAATGCCCTGTCACTGCAGGAAAGTCAAGGCACCACAGGGCTCTCCCAGATGACGTGCCTATCCAAGGCAACACAACACTATCCTTTTTCAAGTTCAGAACTATCTAACTGAAAAGTGTTCTTCAGCACTTCAGTCAGATGTGCAAAATGTAATAGATGGTTGAGAATTTTTGCAAAGGAACAAATGGCTCGTGCAATCAGGAGCAGATTTCAATGCACAAAGGCTTTACCTTTGTATCACTAGTTCAAAGCTGCGCGATATCAAAGGACACGGAGGTACTGTCATCTGTCAGCAATTACGCAAACTGCATGAAATGAACTGCTGCTTTCATTCCAGTTGCAATGAAAGTGCCCTTCTCAAATCCACAATGCAGTGCCTGTAAGATGCAGTACAAGGACTCTTCTCCCGGTGACTGGAGCACCTACATAGCCCTCTCACTGTATTTCGGGGTTTTCAACAAAATAGATGACTGGTTACCAGTTTTTCCGCCTTGCTGTAGGCTGCCCCTGCTCCAGAGTCACGGCTTTGCATCCCACCACGAGGCACCCCAGCACCATGACAAACCCATAGCTTTAGGCAGTCTCAGTACTGCTGCCAGAAGGGGCTCCTGACTAGACTTGGCTGGGGTCAGCAAAGCAGCTTAAGCTGCAAAGACACAACTAAGCCTCACAGAGGTTTTACAAAACAAGCTTCCAAACTAATAAGAAAAGTAAATAGAACTCCTGTTAGGATAAATCCCATCATTTCAGCATTAGCCGCAAAAGAACTTTATGACTTTGATTTCTTATTACCAGTTTTAGCTAGGGTAGCCCAAAGAGACCCAACCTAAAGTAGTTATTATTGCACAACTCTGTCACTAAAGCATTTGTAAATGGCTATTTCCAATTCTAGAGTTAAACTAGTGACCAAAATTTACTTTCTCTCCAGAAGGGTATCAGGTAGACTTGGATTTCATTCAACACCACCAACATGCTTAATGGGCTTCACCATTTTATTATTTTATCGTAAAACACAGATCAGTATTAGTATTCTTGAGATCAACCCCATCAGGGTGTGAGAGAAGCAGAACTGCTTTCCAGGGGTTAAGAACACAAGTCTCAAAGCTTAAAATCAGTTTCTTGTAATGCTTCATAATAAGACAAAAAGTGTGACATAATCAAATAAATTAAAAATGAGCGTTCTGTCAAGGGTAAACAAAATGAACCTAAAAATATTACCATAATTACAGCTGATATGCATTCATTTTAGACAGAGCTTGTGCAAAGGTACTAAGTGGCAACATTAAAAAGCTGTAAAACTAAAAACATATTATAGAATTCAGTTACCTACAGAGGCAGCATAATTTTCATATATAAATATGAATAATATTCTTTCAACCAAAAACCACTTTTTAATACAGAAAGATCAGCTGAAAGCTTATTTTTCTGAAAATGTGACAGACTTGCCTTTATGAGGGAGGTCATTTCAAAGGTTATTAGAATTTTCCAAAGGACTTACAGAAGCAGACGGGAGATTTAATATGTTTACTTGCAAAAGGGAATGTGCTAGAAAGTGCAGTTTCATTGTTAATAAATTATGATTTTTGGTTAGTAAATAACCAGGACAGAAATGGAATCGTGTTAAAAGCCTCTCTCACTACTAGGGCTTTGTCCTCTGCAAGCGATTAATCCAGGTAAGCCGAGACATGAGCTCTCACCTCTCCTGTTTGATCCGAGCCTGAACTTGGCTTTAAAAGCAGAGTATGAAATGGGAATTATATTAAACACAGATATCTCTAAGTAGATTAAAGGCTGATTCTGTGGTGTTCTGCCAGCATGGGGTTATACAGTTTCATAAGATTTCAGTATTATGGTGATTGGCATCTTACAATTCCCCTACCACGTCCTTATCTTCCAGATATTGTCAGTAATGGTGGCTTGGCATTTCCCACTTTGGAAATTCTTCCTTTCACAGCTTGATTTGGTGCAATGTAAGCAATAGAAAGCCCTTGGCAGGGGCAATACGAGCTGCTGAGTTGCTCTTGTGGTGCATGTTTTCTGATGGAGAAAACTAACTAAAATGGGACAGTTCTGGTTTTGCCTAGAAGTCACCTCCACACCAGACGGCATCATTAGCACCTGCATCTTGACGGACACAAGGATGCTGGAGTAGCCAAGATGCTTAGAGATATATGTAGACTTTAAATGGCCATCAGAAGACAATCTGGAGTCAGTAACTAAGCAAGGAGCTGCTCTCCAAGTCCTGGTCTATGGCAGAGAAGGTTAAACACAGTCTACCAGCAAAATCCCTCAGGATAGCACAACAAGGCTTCCTGTGGTGACATAGCTTATTCCCACTGCCACAAATGAAGTCACCTACTCTGACTTGTTTGACAAAACGTGTGCCTCTGCAGATGGCTCTGCTGGGAAAAAACTCCTGCATATGTCTATATAAATAGGTGTATGTGTGCATACCTACAACTTAACATCCCATAACACTCACAGCGTCACTTGCCCTGGAAGTTCTTTGTGTCAACTTGCCCCAAGGTCTCCCTTTGTCTGTCCTCAGCTGCCTTTAAATTGAAAACAGACTCTTGATGTTTATAAGAGCAGTGGGTGGCAATATCTCATTACATGGCCCTTAAACATTTGTTGTGTGTTAACCTTATCAATGCTCTCCTAGGAAATATTTTTTGTCTCCAGAGGTGGGGGAAAAGAGCTACTTCTCATCTATGTTTAGTGACACTATAGAAATCAATTTTGAACAGGACTCTCATTTCACATCCAGTGGAAAATACTGGAAATACCATATGGCACACTTGCAGTCCAAGAGATATGTGAGATCTTCAAGATCAGTCCGCAAGCACTCTGGAGAATGATATTTCTCTTGCCCCTGACACCTGCCTTTTCCAAAATCTAGTGTTTATAGTTTTAAGATTCTGATAACATACAAGGCTGAGGAAGACTTGCCCAGAAATTTTTCATATCATTTGCTTTCAATGTTTTTCTGCTTCCTTTTTATCTGTGTCAAGGAGATTTCAAAGACAAAATAATTTTGCAGATACAGAAATGGTAACGAGCCTAAGGAAAACTGTATTTGCTGGAAAGCACATAACAAAGACACATGAGTTAAAAGGGAAGACACAACCAAACTGATGCAGCTACTCTATGTTCCAGGGCAAATTTTGTAAGCTGCAGATGGGCATTTGCTAAAGGTAAAGGAATTCAGCATGTCTTTTTGACTTTAATACGTAGACAGATACTACTAGTATTATACTTTGGAAATGTAAACTTCATACATTTAATCAAAATTTTGGAAAGTAACTAAGAAAGGAATAATTGTAATAAAATAAACATTCCCTTTGTTTTCAAAAACTGTCTGAAAATTTATCTTAAGTTAACACTATAAAGAGATTACTTTTTTTTCTGAAATTCCAGGCTCTCCACAGATTTTTAGATTTTTATACCTATAAAATAAACAAAAATCTGCTAGGAACTTAAAGCTAGATCTTTAAAGCAAAGCAAAGAAACAAACTTTTTTATCTCTTTACAGATCAATGAAGTATACTAGAGTACAAATACAATTACCAACAACTCAATTACAGATTAAAACAATTTTGCAAGAAACTCAAATTAACCCTCTGTCAAGTTCAATGCCTCCTTTACTCCCTCCTGCTAACTAGTTCCAAGAATATGTTTAAATATTACCTTTATAATATGAATATTACCTTAGAATATGTTTAGAATATTACTTAGAATATGTTTCAAATATGTTTAGAATATTACCTTAGAATATGTTTAAATATTATCTTTATTACCTAATATATTATTACTCATAGGCTGTCCCACCTCACCCTCAATTAAAATAAAGGCCAGAATAAATCACTCACCAGACAGTCTGAAATTAAATCAACAACATCTCACTTTCAAGGTACATAGTTTCTGAAGATAACATAAAGAAAAAGCTGCAATAAAGAAATATAATTTATACCGGTATATTTTATGGTGTAATCTGCTTCATTCTTGATTCATGAATTTTTCTTTTCCATGTCTTAATGTTTTCTTGGAAGAATATCACCACCTAGTGACTGTGAGTAATTATAGGAGTTTCCAGAACTGGATTAATATACCTTAAAGAGAAAAGACCGATAGGATTGGGAGGAACAAAAGGAAAGAAAATGAAAAAGGAGAACAATTCTTCTTATTATTTAAATTGCAGCATTTGCCATAGCAAGCTGAGAGAAAAGATTATATTGAGCTGCAAGAAGTTCTTTATAGGTTGGTTAAGTATTTACAATTAAGCAACAATACTTATCATTTTAGCTACAAAAAAAAAAGAGGAAGCTTTTAGCTCATTAATTAATATTAGTAATCAGCAATACTAAATTAAAATATATAATATTAAGTAAAAGGAAATTTAGACTATGTCAAGAAATATTCCCTTTCAAAGTACTTTGAAAGGATTGTTTTTAAGATTTCCTTTCCAATAAGTCTTGTTCCTGCTCCTCGTTCAAGGCTTTACAAATGTGGCATTTGGAATGGAATATGGGAATATGGGAAGTCACACTCAAAAACCCAAGCATAGGTCCACTGATGCAGCACTTTTGTTGGTATAGGTATAAAACAGTACCAAATTTAATTCAACACATCCACTGTTATGCTTATATTTCTTAACTTTTTAAAGATGAGGTTCATCCTTCTGGTATGCAAAAACTCTTTTTGCTATGAACTATAGTTTTTTTGCTATGAACTTGACTTAGATTACTCAATTTCATACATTTAAGAGGTATCGGTGATGATGATATATGTACCTGGCTACCAATATTATCTAGATTCTGTTGGAGCAAAATGCTCACAGTAGCATGCAGCATTGGTTTTGTCTATCATATTCAAAATATTATTAAAAAAAATTGATAGTTTTGGTTCTAAATCTAAATAAATACAATCCTAACAGAAAAGAATTTTCCTAAGAGTCAGTAGTGGGAAACTGCAAAAGAGATGTCCAATAATAGACTACAAACTAGTTTCATTTTAGAGCCAAGATAAAGTTTTATCTTGTGATGAAGTCACATTTTCCATATGTAGCTTATATATATGCATATATATATATATATGCATGTATGCATATATATATATGTAGCATATATACTGCCCATACATCTTCAGCCCACTGAGACTGAAGGTTTGCTACTTGGTGCCTAGGGTTGTATAAAACTGGATATTTTGTGCATCTTAAATACATCACCTAATTAAACTCCCATTTTATTTATAACCTGGATTTCTAAATGAATTGCAAACTTTGTTATGTTGTTAGAAGTCATGTCACCCAGGCAGATCTAGAAGCATCTGGGAACAGGCAAGAAGGGAGGCACAAAGTCCTTCGGCATATTTCATTTGATCATAGCCTAACAGATGGACATTACTGTAAGTCACCTCAGGGACCCTGCTAACATTTGCTCTTCTGCTTTGCAAATGGCAGCAGATCCCAAGAGCAAAATAACCATAACCAAGCTTCAAAAAGAAACACAACCAGCTAAGTGATTTGGGGTAGTTATTTATGAACAGACATGAGAAAAAGGGAAAACTCTGCCTCTGGATGGAAGCATGAGGCATCATTCCCTTCTAAGTTTAAAAAGTCTGTTTTTCATGTGACATGAAACTTTCAGAAATATCTTCTCATGGCAGGCCTCCATTGAAGTATTCTTTAAGCAGTCCTTGAGAAAAAAAACAGGTTGGTATCTACCTGTCTGGGAAGCACATCCCAACAGAAATGCTTCCAATTTAATACATCCTGCATTCTTCCAGCAAAATTACTGACTTCCTAGTATTTGTCATGGCATATGCTCATAAAAAATCAGTTGCAATTTACTCAAGATGCACACACCAACACTATTACTATCTACTAGCACAGGCCAAAACGTCAGCAAGGATCATACCCCTCTCAACGGGAGACATTGAGTTTTGATATGTTTGTACTATTAGAAGCTTACAGTTTAAAGGAAGATGGGCTGCAATAAGTGAGATCAGCAGAACAGCTGAGGAAGATTAAAAAACAAATATACATATAAACAACAGAAAACAGTTTCATGTACTAATTTTATAGTTTACCTGTTTCACTTCCTCGTTCTGGCATTTACAAAACAAAGGAAAAAAGAAATATAAGATAGGTTAATCCTCGATGAAGGCTTAATACTAGGGATCCTTCATGGCTTCCTGGTTGCAATGACGTCAGCACCATTCAATATTACATTACTTTACATGCACCATTACAGCTCCATTATGGTCTCATATCACCTTCGTAGTAGAAAATGAATTCCAGTGCAGTGTCTGTGGCCAATGTGAATGATAAAATGATGGCTCCTTCATCATAACTAGAAAGCCTTACAGCTGTCATCCTGCCTGGGAATACTAGGTCTTGCATATTAGTAGATGAACTTGTGATAGAAGAAAACAAGATAAATTAGATGTGGATGAAACAAATAATATCTGGTAGAGAAGGAGGAATAGAGAAGAAAAACTTAGATTTCTAAAACTTTGGCCTCGAACTTTTCACGGTTAAATTCAGACTGATTTAGCAAGTACTTCTAGCACTGAGACAGTATTTTTCGTTGTGTTTGCTCTCAGACAAAAACCTTTTGCTTGGCTATAGCTACAACAAACCTTTAAAATAAGTGTAGTGATTTTCTTCTCAGTAACAATGCAGTAGTTAAGACACATACCTAGAAACCTCAGCAGGAGCTCCCCGGGACTGCTCTTAGAGATCTACAACTTCCAGGAGGATAAAGAAGGAGAGGAAGCAGCCGATGATTTGCTGTGAGAGGCCTCCTCTGGTTGTAAGCACAGGCCCATTTCCCCCCAAGTCTGGTATATTACTGGTTTAGTAATAACTGAGCCTGCAGAAACACAGATCTGCCTCCCACCGTGCTCTGTGCTGCCCACTGCGTAGCACAGGTTGTGGGCTGGGTTATTTTTTCTCTTGTGTTTTTTTGGGGGGTCTTTGTGTTATCACTTGCCTGGAAAAACACAAATCTGAAACCTGAGTGCAGCTTCTAAACCATAGTTATCACAGGAGATTAATTTATCACATTTGTAGAACCTTGAATGTACTCTGGAAGAAACCCATCTACAGAAAATTCCTCTCTCTAACAGCAGGATAAGCCTTCAGGTACAAATCAGGACCACATGCATCTTTTGTTCAAGGTCAGATTTAATGGTCTATACCGTACACAATGCCAAACTGCACAATGGATCTGCTTTAGAGATCACAGAAAGACTGAGAATATCCCGAGAAGAATAAGCTGGCTGTTACTCTTAGGAAAGAGCAGAGAGAAGGCAACCCTGTGAAGGACCAGGAAATACGTGAGCCTCTGCCAAAATCCAGAGAAAGAAGGAAGGTCAGGCAGAGGCAATAGCAAAGGACTTCCTCAGCTTTCTCTAACTCAACATTTGTTTCCCGCTGCCCTTGCAACTCTCTCTCCACACCTTGCATAATCAAGAAGTAATTAATTGGCTTTGGGATTCTTTGGTTGGAGCACGCAAGACCCATTATGGGCAGAACAAATATGCTACAATCAGCCCACAGCACATTCCCAAATGCAACATTTTAGCATGAAAAAATGGGATTTCTGGTAGTGGCAAAAGTGAGTTCTTCTCAAAAAGAAGCACAATGCACAAGGTTTATAACTGAGCACTCAAACAAAATATGTGGCAAGCACAGCCTAATCCTGGTAGGCAACAGCCAGTATGTGATTCTCCAGACCAGCTTCCAGAGGTTGCTCCCCAGGTACCTCTTGGGACAAGCATTTGTCCCCCTGGCACAAGCCCAAGGATCTTCAACCCTACTCTTCAGTTCTCACCACATGTCTCCAGGAAAGCCCTTTGTGTTCTTGCCTCCTGTGCCTCCCTCCCTCCTTTATCCGCAATTAGCTCCAGGATCCCCACCAAAAGAGCAAGGTTGGGTAGCTGGTTTTTTTTTGTTTGTTTGTTTTTTTCCTTCTATTTTGACATCTCCACAAGTGATGTATCAATCAGAATCACCTGATGTATCAATCAGAATCCTACTGCAGCAGGATTCACGTATTAGGCTTCAATAAAGGGAATACATCTTGATAAATACAGCAAAGCATAAATCATAGTGAAAGTCTTGCTTCTCCAGGCTTGGTTCCATGCTTTCCTTGCCTTCACTAGCACTAAAACAAGCAAAGGTGAGTGGGCATCTTTCATGGCATCTCCTTGTTCTAACTCTGCTGCTCAGCACCTTTCCCCAGTCAGCCAATACAAAGCAGAGCCTCAAAGTTTTCTGATTCTCTTCAACAACAGACAAAATGCAGGTACATTCTCGTGCTTCAGAGCCTGTGAAGCAATATTTTAGGACACTGCAGAAATTTTCGTAACGATTGCCTTAGGCCAGATCAATATGAAAGCTTTTGTCTATTGTTTCATTACACAATGCTTCATATTGGCTGCCACTTTGACAGCATGAAGACAAACAAAAGGCTTAAAGCTGGAGATTAGACAAAAGCCACAGTTTATGTCAAAAACACAGTACATTGTGCAAAAAGAACACTCAGAGACTAAAAACAGGAACATTCAGAGATTAAAAACTTAGTTCGAGTCATCTGTCTCCCCTGCAATACGTCAGCTGATTTCAGAGAAAAAAAAGAAAGATAAGGTCAGAGCAAACACACTCCACTTTCTGCTCTTATGAGGATAATTTATTTGCATAGGGGACCTTGGACGCTGGTTTCTTCCAAGTGCCATGTTAATGTACAAGACTGACTGCTTTTAAAAACACTGCAGAATCACATTGCTTAGTCACAGTCAGAGGAAATTCAGCTAGTACCCTAAACTTTCCACAGCAGAACTACACATCCAGTATGAGTTTTGTAAACTGCAAGCTAGGACATTGAGCTCGAGTTTGTAATTCCATCTTTTGATCTTAAAGAAGTTGATGCATCTGAGAGATTTTTCAACAAAATCATGGGGAAGAGTTACCCCTAATTCTCACTTCAAGGGCAAGAGCTCCTCCCCACCACATCCTGCATTGGGATCCACGCAAAATTCACAAGTTATCTAAGCTGAAGCAGTTATAGATAGCTGAAACGGATAGTAACAACAACTTTTGCGGAATAAATGCTAAAAACATTCTGTATATAATAAACTGCTATCTCTGACCCATTCCATTCCGTATGCAAGAAATGCAGAGGTTCCTGAAATGCCAGTCAGGAACAGGTCCATTGCCTTCTTTCTCTCCCAATATCTAGTATGATTTTTCTTAATTACTGTTCTGCAGATGCACATGGGGGTTTTCACAGACGATAGGATTCATTATTCATCTTGATTAAAAAAAAAAAAAAAAGAAAATAATCTGAAATCTTTGGAGATTCAAACTGCTTCTATCATCAGAGAAGACAGGTCAACACATGGTATCATTTTGAATATTCATCAAATGCTGAAAAGTGTCTGCATTTCCAGCAAAGAGCTGAAAAAGGAATGATGGAGGACAACACTTCTGAGTCTTCAGAAGCAGCCAAGGAAGACAGAAAAATCAAGAGTCTTCAGCTGAAATATTCACTGTCATATCCCTTCATCATAGTTGTTTTCTTTACCTGCGAAGAGGATTAAATACTGCAAACTGTCCACTTTCTGAAAGCATCAAAGCCTAGGAGACCAGCAGTAGAGAAAAGCAAAGTCTTTCTAAATTCTTAAAAACACAATTCATGAGGATATGCTAAGTCTGGAAACCCAGATTTGCAATAATTGCATGAATTTTCCCCCTGCCTTTTCCTGGAGAAGCTGGCAGCTCATGGCTTATACAGGTGTACTCTTCACTTGGTGAAGAACTGGCTGGATGGCCTGGCCCAGAGCGTGGTGGTAAAGAGAGTTTAATCCAGCTGGTGACCAGCCGTGAGCAGTGTTCCCCTGGGGTCCCTCTTTAATATGTTTATTGATGATCTGGATGAGGGGATTGAGGGGATTGAGCAAATTTGCAGAAGACATCAAGCTGGAAGAGTTGATCTGCTTGAGGGTAGGAGGGCTCTGCAGAGGGATCTGGACAGGCCGGATCACTGGGCTGGGACCAACGGCGTGAGGTTGAGCGGGGCCAAGGGCCGGTCCTGCCCTCTGCCCACACCAGCCCCACGCAGCGCCCAGGCCTGGGGCAGAGCGGCTGCAGGGCCGCGCGGCAGGAAAGGCCCTGGGCGGCTGCTCGGCAGCGGCCGGACATGGGCAGCAGGGGCCCCGAGGGCCTCGTGGCTCCTGTCAGGAGCAGGGTGGCCAAGGAGCAGGAAGGGATCGTCCCCCCGGACTCGGCGCTGGGGAGGCTGCTCCTCGAACACTGTGCTCAGGTTTGTACTGAACTAATTAATACTTCAATGCAGAATTTTAGGGACAGAACAGTAGACCACATACCTAACTTGGCTAATTTGCTTTTATTTTCCTTGAGGCAGTTCTCTTATTTCCAATTAGGACTCATTTGTTTTGGCCAGCTGTGTTTGCGCTTTCTACTGAACAAAAAGGTTTTTCCCGTTCTTCATCAAAGTTCTCTTATTTTTTATTCCTATTATCTACTCATTTTGTACTTTTACTTGCAAACAATTAACTTGCAAAGGAAAAACCCTTTGTATAAAACAGTGACAAGTATTTAAAACAAACAAACAAACAAACAGTTGATTCCCAGGGATAATGTTGCTAGGCAGAAGAAATGCCTTTCACTTTCAAACTATCTGCTGCCTCAGCTGAATGGTCCATTGGAGGACAACTTGCAAAGCTGCTTTATTGCTAGGGCTGTTTTTTGAAAGCATTACAACTTATTTTGTTGTTGTACAGTTGCTGCAGAAAAAAAACAGTACCTACTATGGCAAAGCCTCAAGTAAATAAAAAACTGTAGAACTTTTTCATCTCTCTTCTGCCTACTTAAAGTAATATTTGAGAAGTGTAGATACATTTTAAATGCCCATAGAATGCATTTTTCCCTCGTCTCAAAGGCCTAATCACTGATTCCTTATAGGAATAACAGAAAAAAAAACCCAGAAGAGTGAAGAAAGTTTTCCCAGGTTACCATCACAAGCATGATAAAACAAAATGCTTTGGAAAAAAATGGTTGCTAACAATCTAGAGGAACAGAAATAGCAGAGCTCATGGTTTTAAGCAGCCTGATGTTGGCACTTCAGATGGACAAGCAATTGCATTCTGACAGCTGACTTAGTTCAAGTATAAACAAACCTTAAACTGTATTTATACATGATATTTCAGTAAAGGGCATTTAACAAGCATTCTCTAGAAAACTCCTGTCAAGCAGTACCCATAACCACTAGCTGGATAGTGATTCAGTGAGCAATTTACACATGGTTATGGAGAGCAGCTGATTCAGGGACCTGGTCTGGGAGCTGGATCCTCAACTCTGACCAGAGCTGACCTTTTTACTTAGAAAACCACTCTGACATCAGTCATTGCTTAGGAGTAAATAGTGTTCTTACTCCTGTTATGTTCACAGATAAGCAATATTATTTAAAATCTTTAATAAATAAAACATCTAGCCAATTGCTTGCCACAGAGAAAAAAAAAGGAGACTTTTAATATTTAATGGACCTTTAATATCAATGTATAGCCTAAAGGAAGTATCCCTTCTCCTCCTTCCTTCTATGGAAGTAAAAGCTGATAGACAAGCAAGTCAGATATAAAACAAGAAGTTAATGCATAATTTCCCCATATCATTCCATTTCCATTAGACCACACTCTTAATGAAACCTAGGTATCATTTTAAAACATAAGTTCCTAAGACAGAAAAGCTTGTACACTATCCAGCTGCACCACCTAGCTTCTCTCTGAAGCATCTTCAGCATCCTGTTTTTTAAGACAGTAGTGTTTATATTCCTTCAAGGTCAGTGCTCTTCCAAGAGGCTCACTTCTCATCCACTGTCTCTCACCATCAATTTACAAATAATTCTTGAGTTGGGACATTGGAGATTTGAAGAAACCTTTCACCAAACATGGCACAGTATTGGTGGTTACAGGAGAATAACGGGGCAGCTTTCACCCTTCTCAATATTTTTATCCTACACAGAATCAATCTGAGCTTTCAAAGCAAAGTTACTTCCTATGACTACTGTGTCTACACTCAACAAAGCCTCACACCATCTTATATTGGTTCAGTTCTTTATTGAGTGAAGAGTCATGAGTTAAAACAAACACCAAAATGAGCACCAGACGTGAGACAACTCCCTTCATCCCCTTTCCAGCCTTACTGCTTTTCCTAAGAGCATTAGAACATGGCATCTGTCATCTCTAACTTCAGTTATTTTTTCCTATATTTTGAGACTGAAAACTGGCACATTTATGTTAAATCTCAGTTCTGACAAAAGCTTCCTCATATCCCATTTTTGAACTTGAGTGCTAAGAAGCAAATACCATAATAACAGACTCTGTTTATCCCTATACAGCAAATACATCAAGACACAGTTTTCAATCACATCATCCATAAAAAATACCTTCAAGGCTCTGAGGATGAACGGATACAGAAACAGGGCCTCAACATGAGACAAGCTGTAGTATAAGCACAACTACAGTGCCACGTGGGATCACAGTCCCCTCTGTTACATGGTGAAGGAAGACACGAGGCTCAAAGATAAACTCACACAGGAAAGACTGCTGTTGTCTGCCACACGCGTATCAGGTTAATACAGCCAATACAGGTAACCAGGAGAATAGTTTAGAGCATAACCACACGAGCTTCTTGAAGTTTTACATCTCTCTTTAGCACTTCTGAAGGGCTCTACAGCTCCTGTGCTCATCTGTTTTTTCTCCTTCCTAAAGGTGTACTTTTCAAGCCCCAGGGTTTGCCTCAGAACAAAACTGTCCCTCTTTTGTGAAAAGGATGTAGGTGGAGCACAGTAATTCTCTCAGAGAGATAAAACTGCTAGTATCATTCGGTGACGTGTAAAACTTGGCAGTGCTTAAAATGCTGAAAGCAGAAGCCACTGAAATGTTTAGCTGAAAAACAGATTTTTTAATAACTGTGTTTAAACTACTTAGAAAAGTGTGCCTACATAGGGTTTCTTCATTTGAATGAAATTTTGAATCTGGAAAAAATGTGGAGAACTATTTTGAAGCTCATATAAACTTAATAGCAGTTACACTTAAAATGACACCGGCATTTAGCAATTTCTCCAAGCTCCTCAGAAGGTATTTCAAGACTTTAAGGTCACCTGCTTTGTTTCAGAGTTATGCTTCTAAATCCAATCTTTGAGAAATTTATTAATGTTTCAGAATGGAATTCATGAAAAAAGAAACTGAGCTTAAAACATCAGAATACCTTTCTTTATAGTTCATTGCATTTTAGTGCAATTTTATTAGATTTACTGATGAAGTTATCACAAGGGAAGTTCATTTAATTAACAAAGAAAAGTATTGCTGAAGAAAAAGCAGACCACATTATTTCTTTAAAATACAGTTCCAGTTATTAATAGACTCCTGTACAAAGGAAGCTGCGCAGTTACATTTACCAAAACTCTATTAAGATCAGTAATACACATGAGAGTGGTAGTGAGTGG
>VZSG01000752.1:37022-55669 GCA_013398315.1 Nothoprocta pentlandii | reverse complement strand
GAACAGGCTGCCCAGAGAGGTTGTGGAGTCTCCTTCTTTGGAGATCTTTAAAACCCGCTTGGATGCAGCCCTGTGCCACGTGCTCTGGGTGACCCTGCGTGAGCAGGGGGGGTTGGACTAGATGACCTTTGAGGTCCCTTCCAACCTTAAGCATTCTATGATTCTATGAACAAATGCTCATGCTAGCAAACATTGAGGATCCAAAATAGTTGATAGTTTCTCACTCTGCACCAACTAAGAATAAAATTTTTATAAGAACATAATTTCCCAGGAAAGCTTATTAAACAGCAAGGGAGACAGTATATATTTGCAGTTTTCCTTTTATTATTTGAAACATTCCCACTCAACTGAAAAATTCCGCTCTTTTTGGAAAGAATCAAGTTTTGTTTTTCCTCCTGAAGAGAGGCAGTATGCAAAGCATTTTCAATTAAAAAGGGGTAACATGCTTACTAGCACACTGACTACAGGAGCAGCATACAGCTTGTTCTTCTCTTTAAGTGATTATATACATGCATGTTTTTAATTTAATACAGTACATTATGTCAAAGAATCACATCAACAGTGGCATGTACTGGCTAATCAGCTCAGGAGCCCATGAATACCAAACAAGTTTCATTTTTTTGCAATCTGCATTTTACTGTGGACTGAGCTGAGCATCTAGGTAAACAGGATGTGCTCCTACTAGAAGCCTTCAAGCTGTTGGCCTACTGCTCATTTTTTAATGTCTACCATGGAACAAGTTCAGGGAGTCTAGAGATTTTTAAAGTTTAGCTAAAATCAGACAGTGGTTTCAAAAATTGCTGTGGAAGGAAGCATTTCTGCAGAAAAGCACGAAAAAAAGCAGAAAAAAGCAAGGTCTGTGTTCTTTGAGAGGTAAGAAATAAAGGTGGTACCCTGTAGACTAAAAAGGTCACAGTGAGTTTGCCAGCTCAGAGCAGGAACTCTTCACTACAAAGCTTGCTTTTAGAAAGACTATCAAGATGATTTACAACAGCAGAAGATATTAAATCTATTTTACACGTGTCACACAACTGCATTTTACTCCCTGTCTGCCAGTATCCAGAATATGCTCAGATAGAAGCAATTCTGACAATTGTGTTTTGCTCCTTAATCTTATTTGATTGCTGCTGGGCTTCACCAGATATTCCCTATAGAGAGAACAAAGCGCTAGGTACTTCAAGAGCCTCAGGCTACAACCTTTACTCATGCATCACGAGTACCAAATGCAATAGGCCTCTGCACACAGGCAAAGTTGTAAGATCAGGCTAAAAATCTGAAAGCCAAAAAGAAAAAAAAAAAGTTTCACACACACACAGAAACTGGGAGCAGCTGTGAAACTCCTAATGAATTTAACACATACAAAAAACAGAGCCCATTTTCCAAGCTGTCTGATTTCACAATATGCCCCATCTTCTTGTATTTGCAGGATTCCAAGTATTTTGTAACATGATTCAAGGTCTTTCCTCAGCTGAATTTCCTGCACACTATTAGTCTTTAAGCTTAGATGTTTATTTTCACTCTACGTACTTGTACTCTATCAGCAACTACAATAAGAACTGTAACAAAACGCTTTTCAGCTGGAAGAAGCATCGACTACTGCCTGTCCTACACTGCCCACTGCAGCTGCAACAGAGAGCAGCAAGGATGGATGTAGACAGTTGAGGATGGATGAGTGCGTTGAGGATAACCCACAGGAGAGAAAATGGGGCAGCTAAGTGCCAATAAAGAGATGTACTGCAATAACAAACAATCCAGTATTATTTATATAGTGAAACCTAAGAGTGAGTTCATCTTGAAAGTGCCTGCACTCTGGAACAATCACTTCAGATCCAAAAGTGGAAGGGGGGGAAAAAATTAAGAGTAGCGGCAGAAGCCATTCTTATAGAGTGCCTTAGAGATAACTAGGTACTGAGCCAGTCGTAAGACAGAAAGATACTGGTCTACCAGCTCATGATTTCATTTTGACCGCAGCTAACATCAAGCATTTAGAAAGGAAACTGTAACAAATCTCATGGCAGAAATTAAAACTTGCAAGCACTAGAAGAGATGTCTTGCAATGACTTTTAGAGACTGTGATCGAGCACAGCAGAAATGGTATCAGGTCAGCACTGAGGGGAAAAAAAGGCAAAAAAAGCACAAATAATCAATTTCAGCCTAAATATTAGCAAAGAACAGTTGTGGTTTTTTAAGAAAAATAACTAATTTCCCTCTGTGGCAAAAGAGCTTGACATTTTTACCTTATTTTCAAAAGCATATTATTGAGGAGACAGCACACCTCAACATTTTCTTACATTACAGAGTAGCAGAGCTCTGTCTTCAGTAATATCACTAGATTTAGTCCAATTCATCATTGCTCAGATTAGTTTTCCTCATGTGCAAACACCCTTTGCAAACACGTCGCTGTAATCCATTACCCAATTTTACCCTATGTGAATCAGAATAAACCCTGGCTAGCAACCTGCAAATTTGCTATTGTGCTTAAGACCATGATAGACCATTTATCCTGTTCGTCCTAATAGGAGAGAGCTTCCATAAGTAACCTGCTGTTTCTACACTGGAATGACCTTGGGGTTCTTCCAGGGACTCACAATATTCCTACCTGCTACACACAGCAGCCAAGATCTCTTTGGAGATCTCCAAATCTCTTTGGAGACCAGGACGATAAGAGACACAGAGTAGAAACAAAGAATGTCAATACACAGTTCCAGAAAATTGGAATTTGCTCTGTGGCTCAAAATAATACTTATTTTCCAAAATGTTCAACAAAGTAGCATAATCCCAAAGGAGAAGATTTCAAAAAGAACCATCAGAAATGTCACTGCTGTACAGAGAAGTAACTACACAGACATTCCATATGTAAATAATCCATGTCCACCAGCAGAAAACACTTATTTCCATCAGATGAGAAGCAGCGAAGTTTAAATGGATGACAAAGCAGACAATTAAGAGAATTTTCCTGAGAAAAGGTTATCAACCACTGAGTTTCAAGAGTGGAATATTTTAATGTAGACATGCTTTTATATTATATCAAAACAGTAATTTAAAAAGGAGAATTCAAGAGGACACCAGCTAAGACTGATTTATGCTAATCTATGACAAGTTACCATTCAAAAATATCTATTACTACGGTATTACCAGAAAACATCTGCTTAATTTAGGTGTATGAGGGACTGACAGCACACAAGTTAATATGTCTTTCTTCTGTAATTTTATTTAGAAATAAACACCTGCAAGTGACTTTGCACAGAAAAACAGAAGGACCATGCATCACATTGTTCAGTATTTTTCTTAGTTCCAAATAACCTCTCCTGGTTAATTGAGTTCAAAAATAAAAAGAGAGAACATTTACATCTACTTTACAATATTCCTTGCAGACTGTAACATACACAAGTTGTAGTACTGCTGTTTACTGAACAAGCATTTACCTTCAGTTCTGCCAACCATACGATATTGTTACTGAATGCTGAAATCCACAAAATGAGCAGCAGCAATTTCAGTTACAAACTACTGGTTATTCTGTCCTGTAAAGGTGGTGTTCTCAAAGGCTGGAAGCACTGATGTGTCACAGTACTGAGATTACAATTGTGTAAGTCAGAGGTAATTTCATATATCTATATATGTGTACATATATATGCACACACAGGCATATGTCATCATTTAAAAGCTACCATCCTCATCTCCTTACAGAGGACTTTTTTATGCCTCACCTAAGGGCTGTACGGGGCCCTTCAGATTTGTGCTCAAGACATTACCCATCTTTGATTTGGTCTTCCCTGAGTTCATTTCTTACTCAGACATGGACAGCAACAACCCTGAAGGTATCTATGCAACAGGGTTGCAGCAACAACCCTATCTATGAAGGTATGTGCAGCTTATAGGAAGAAACAGAGAAGGTATAAATTACAAACAGTAAAGTATGGTAAGTACAATGGAAGAAAAAGTTGTCAGCTTATCAGAACCAGAAAGTGACATGCAAGCATTCTCATTGTGAACCCTGATTTATCCTGTTTTGTCAGCATTAAAATCAGTCTAACAAGCAAAAACATGTAAACTTTGTTTTAAAATATTTGCTTGTCTGGTAAATTGAAACAAACTACAGGAAGTCTGATGACCATGAAACAGTTCACAAAGCAAAGAGGATTTTAAGTGTACAGTTTTAAGTCTCAGTACATAATTAGCACCTACCTTCCCTTCTATAACTTTAAACTGACTACACTATAAATTCTGTGCATAATACCAGATTTCAAGTGGCACCTTATTGCAGTCTCAGCACTGAATTTGGTGAAAATATTTTAAACTCATTTTGCAAAGTAACAATTTAAAACCAGAACTAATAGTCAGAAGAACTTTATTACAGAGGCTTTTGTATTTCAAAACACTGAACAGTCAAATACAAAAATATAAATTTATAATCACTGCTGGGAAAATTTAACAGAAGAAAACATAAGCAATGATACAGAATGGGACTCAATTATTTATGACCTCAAATCATGTGCTTTTCAAACTAAATCTTGAATTTAATTTGAATTGAAAAAATAGATATAAAGAAAAAAAATCAGTGGGATAATCAGTTTTCAATGTAGGTAACTAACATAAAGCTTTCCTGGAAAAAAAAAAGCAAAAGGGATACTCAAAAGTCTGTTTCCTCTTCCCCTACTGTTAAAAGCCATTCATGACTTTTTGTCTCCTTTCATGAGTGTTTTAAGACTGTTGTCTCTTCCAGAATTTAGAACTCTTTTAAACAGTAATTACTAAATGCTGAAAGGAGAGCATACCTAATCATGCTTTCATCATACCTTAAGTTCAGAGAAACATATTTGTTTTTTCCATCTGACTAAAGTTAAGGAAACTTCCTGCATGTCATTGAAATACACGACAGCAAGCCGACTGCTTACCAAAAACATACACGAGAAAGGGAGGGAGGAAGGGAGGAAGGAAAAAAAAAAGTGTTTCCTCACCTGTCTAGAAACCAAGGTTTTTTGGAGGATTCAGTTATTTTTACACAGACAAAGCTTATTCTTTATGTACAGAAGTCACTACACAATAAAAAAGGATGAATACAGCGCACTGTGAACTCTGTGTGAATATTCCTAGCAAATAACGTGCACATAAGGCTACTCAGAAGCAAGAAAGCTCTCAGTTTGTACTAGGAATGACCACAAAGGGAAGTGCAGCCGTGAACAGAGTGAATAAATATCACCCTTACATTCCAGTAATTTAATCTCTAATGACAAGCCCGAGAAAACAATTACTAAAAAAAGAAATAATATCAAAGAAAAAAAGAAAAATTATAGAGAAAGTATGATGATGCATTAAAAGGTAAAAAAAATCTACTGGCAATTGTTTTGGAAAAAAAATCATCTTCTAACCATGCCCATGTTAGTGATTTTTTAGAATATCGACTCAAATAAGCCTTTTTCAGGCTTTTGAAGGTTATTTCAGCTTATCAAAGGGATATTGTCTTTTAAAGAAGATAACTAACAAACTGGAAACAAATGTTGGACCAAAGTTCTCTCAAAAAAGTGTCTTACTCTATTTATTTACTTAACATAACTTTGACATTCTCCTACTTAGTTGTCTGAATATATCACGCTCTCACACTGAACACAGTTAAGTTCAAAAAGTACTTTTTAGAAACATTAAAAATATTTGGAAAGTTCTATTAAGAAAACAGCAAGACTAATTAATATTACACTGGTTTCTCTCTGTTTTTACTGTGTTGAGACTGTTTAAGTGCAAACTGTGCATTTAAACTGCCTGCTAAACCCATAATGAACTTACATGCTCTGTTGTTTTAAACTTCATTTGAACTTAACTTTTTTTTTTATTTTAAAGTAAACTGCACACTGAATATCCTATTCTAAAGAACTGTCATTCAGTCAAAAACAGCCTGACGAAAACTTACAACATTTGTTATCACAAGGAAATTCCCCGTATTTTTCCAGTGTTAGCTGTTTTAAGAGCATCACCGGCAACTTCAAGAGCTCGTTGCACCAGCCTCTTCCACATCTTTACGTCACAGGGCCACTGCTGCTACTGCTGGTTATAAAAGATGCTTTGGCAACCACACCTGAAAAAAGTATTAAATAAATATCAAGTGTTCCTCAAACTGCAAAGGGAAACCAAATACTGTAAAAAATAGATTCTATCTTGATAACTTTTTCTCTACCAATACAGTAACACATGAAGTATCTTACTTACCTCTTGTTCAATCATGCTCAATCAGTTGAATTTTTTTCTCCCAAAGGAATGCGATCCCAAAGCTGTAGCAATTGCTCTCCAACTTGTGGTTCCAGCTCCTAGAGGTGAACAGGGTATTAGGGGAGTTACTTGAACTGCTACTACTATATAGTTGCCTATATAGAAATTACATAAAAACAGATTTATTTGAACTTTTCTTTCTCTCTCTCTCTCTCTCTCTCTCTCTCTCTCTCTCTCTCTCTCTCTCAGCTTGCTTTCTTTTAGTGTTTTTCAAAAAGCTCATTTCCATTTCTTCTTACATATATTTATCTCTGAATTGGCTTACAGGTTGTTAGGGTCTTCTTCCTTTCAGGGTAATTTGTCAGAATAAAGTGTCTGACAAGTGTCTGACATCAAGTTGCTATTTGTGTCCTTTTTTGAAAAAGCGGTGAGGTCGCAGAAACTGCTGTAGAGAGCTCCTGGGTTAATTCTCTTCTTGCAGCTACTACTGCCTTTAGCAGACTACAGAATGTGTCCTAAATTCTACCTCATATGGTATGATTCTCTATATATTTCAGAGGAAACTTATGTATGCATTTTTGAGCACTTATTTGAATGTGACAATATCAAACCTGAAAAGCTCCAGAAAGAAGCCTGCCTTCTGGAAAACTTAAGTTTTTGTTAACATATAAGTAAATGGCTGCTTTGATTTTACAAGACTCTATGATACTGACCAAAAACAGTGGTAGTTTAGTAAAGCTGTTCATAACAAAGCAAAAAAACAGCCATTATAGCTCCAAAGCACACGACACTACTTCCAAAAAAGACAGTGGATGACTATACAAGAGGGCTTTCTATACTTACTTGATTTTAAATGCCTCAGTTACTATAGGCCTATTTCCATATGTATGCTCACTGTAACTAGAAAACCAGAAAGCTAGAAGAACAGGAGCTTTTGAATATGATTATACAATTTTATTAAAAGCATATATACAAATTATATATCTTTATGCATGTATAGCAATCAATTTCCATGGTTGGTAGGAAGTTTTATTTGCTTTGTATACTAATCTGTATTATTCTCTTACAGTTAATTTATGCTGTACTTAAATATTTTTCCCAATAAATTAATATACTTGATTATAACATTTTAAAACTTATCTTTTGCAGTCAATCAATGTAGCTTTTACCATTTAACCTATTGTTCCAAAGGCATGGTTGCATCAAAACTCCTACTGCCAAATACACATTTTCTTTTCCTGTTGGTAGTTCTACATCTCTGTTTCCTCAGCAGTAAGGCACAAGCAGCAGCACACGGGGGTGTGTGTGTGTGTGTGTGTGTGTGTGTGTGTGTGTGTGTGTGTGTGTGTACAATGAGTTAGATTAACATTTCAATGAGGAGAGGTGACAAAAATGTCAAGTCCAAAGAAGCTAAATATGCAGTTCTCAATAAAGGAGATTTTATGAGGGAATAACATTACCTGTCCATCTCTGCTTATTTGTACTTTCTTATTGTCATTCCAAGGATTGATCAAATGGTGTGCACACTGAAAAGGAAGATTTTCTTTTCGGATCCACTCCACCTTGAAAACACCTCCTAAACCTGCAGATCCCCAGTCTTGACTTTTCTCACGTCCTATCTCTGAAGACATCCTAGCAAAACCCTGGAAAAAAAAAAATGAAATATGAAAGGAAGGACATAGAGGACATCTGGTCACTCTGGAATTAAATAAATAACTGGACTTCATATTAAACTTTTGAATTAGTTGCAGTAATTTGCACATACTACTTCATTAAGCAAGATATTTGAATAATTTTTTAGATTTAAACATTTCAAGAAGTTCATCATTTTTCCCCACTGGAAATACATATTTGAGGGTTTAATCACTGAGAACGTCCCTCAGATAAACTTTGACAATTATAATTATTTTTTAAATCCTTTGTAACAGAATCTTTAAAAAAAAAAAGTATAGTAAAACCATTTGAAGCATAAAGAATCAAGATTATGTCCTATTCTTCTCTTCGGTAGAGATCCATTCCCTTCTTCCCCTATCCCCTCTGGTTTGAGGACCTTTTACATGGTTTACAAGAGAATGTAGCTGTTCTTCCCGAAAAAAGACAAGTTAAAGGGGCTGTTTTCTTCTTCAAAGTGGGAAGAAATTCCAACAAGACAAATGTACAAGAAGGTGGGGCACTGGGGAGGTGAATGGGGAAGGGAGTGATATACCACAAATCCAAAAGTGATTCTCATTCCTATTTAAGCAGAACCCCCCTGCTACAGGGGGAAGAAAAGGGTTCCATGAAATAATCTTGCAAACCTGTTTCCATTGGATTCTCTGGTTGCTGATATGCTACTAAGATATGCAATCCCTGACAATTCAAATTTCAAATGTAAATCAATGGAAGAAAAGAGATATAAAAAAGAAACATGATGGAAGACCATCTTAACGGAAGCGTAAGGCTCATATTCCCAGAGATGCTCACTTCACTGAAGAAATTGAAGGACATGGTAACATCAGCTACCTACACTCCTTACTTCAACAAACTATTTCACTTCCTCTTCTTTTTTTTTCCCAGTATTGCAATTAATTTGACCCACCTACCACTTTCTTAGTGCCCAAGTATTACTGAGCAGAAAAATCACAACTGACACGATAGCTTCAAAATATATATTTCTGCGTTTACCAAACCATTATATGTCCCTTCCATCATAATCTCTCAGTGGCATCACCAAGACTGTTGCATTTGAACTAGTTTTTTGTTTTAGGTTTAGATGCCTTGTACATAACAAGATGAGTTTAACTTTGTTTACTAAGGACAACAGATTTTAGCCTTCTCTACAGCACAGCTAACATGCAGCTTCACTCAACCAGGTTAAGCCCTTAATCTGAAATTGGTAAACTTTTGTTGATGACTACCACGCTAACTAAAATGTATTAAATACAAGACTTTAGGAAGTTGCTTTTTTTTTTTTTAAGCTGTTTATTTTTAAAACAGGCCACAGTGATCACACCTTCTGGCATAAACATCTGAAACTGGGAAATCTCTGAAAAGAATATGGCTGTGGATTTCTAGCCATCTAGCTTTTAGAAATCTCCTGTTCAGGAAAGGCAGATGTTATTCAAAATTATTACAAAGAGACCTGGAAGTCTCCTAAATCTGGAAATCCTCTGTTTGATAATTCTTTATTATTTTAAATATTACTTTTGGCATGCAAAAAAGAAGCAGCAATACTATGCTTTGGTTTTTTTAAGGAAAGAAAAAAGGGAGTATCCTAGGATCTAAAACATTACTGAAGAATCCTGGAGGTTGTTCAGTTCAGTCTTAGTTCGAGTGGCAAGTTGTTAGCTAAAAAGCTGCATTTAAGATGAGAATGAACACTTTCACCTTATCAATTAGATAACCTGCTTTCCTGCACTATTTTTCAGACAGATAGAAGCCATAAGCAAAAACCTCCACATTATGCACAGTAACATGTTGCATTCTTAAACCACCAGCTGAAGCTAACATTTAAAGGACTCACCTGGAAATGTCCAGATCCTTGGACAGAAAATACTAAGTACACCATGCTGCTCTCCCAAAAGGCTCTATTTAGCTTTCGCTCATTACTTGGTGTAGTAGACCATATACCTTTCTGCTGAGAAATATCAAGGTTTCGCAGGTTGCTACTTTTCATTATAAAATATCGAACTGGCATATTTGGTCTTGGTGAAGGAGATTTGGAGCCCTAGAAAAAAATAAATTAATACAAACCACATTAAAATAAAACAGGTTTTACTTCTAATGTTTAGGTTTAAAGTATTTTAATATATGAAGACAGCAATTCCTTGAGTGCCTTCCTCCCCAGAGGGGGAAAGAAAACCTTAGGTGTTATTGCCTTCCTCAGCTTTTAAAAGTATTTCAAATCTATTTTTCATTTCTAAAACACCTTTCAAAATAATCAGTTGTTTTGAAAATAGGATCAGCAAGCAAGCACAAAAGAGTAGCAGTCCAGCAATTAAATCTAGTTTGCCAAGTTTTATGTACCTTCAGGTGAGGAAAATTTAACTGCTCTAGACGATAGTCTAGAGTACCCTACTCACATTTCTCACCATCAGAAAACATTCAAGGACTTCACCTTTTAACTCTTTCAATATTTAAGCTATTATGAGGTAAGAGCATTTACTAAAATCTCCAAAGAGTGAGCGCCTAGAGGAACAATTTTGTTTTTTAGTATTCTGTGGTTTATTCTTCAAATAAATAGCATTTGAACTATGCAGTATATAGTATACTACTCAAACATATCTTTTAAGTTCTAAAAAGAAGCTGTATTGCAAAGATTATAAAATTAAAATCTATTTTAAGTTTTTATTTTATTAATATAAGACAATACATTGCAGAAAAAGATACTATCTAGTTTATTTCTGAAATACAATTAACATTAAAGAGCAAGGTAATTTACGAGAACTCTACCTTTCCAGATAAGGGAGGAGAAGGACTGGCACATGGGCTAGGGTAACTACTGCTGTCCGTAGACTTCACTGATGATTGATCTGACCTGTCATCTGAAGTTCTCTTGGAGTGTAAAATGCTTCTTTCTTTGTACTTTTGTGCCTGGTGAAATGCCGGAGGCGCAGATTTCATTAGAACCCTAAGAGATAAAGGTGAATTAAGGATAGTTTAACACGCTAGGAGTTTAATAAGCAGTACAACTCAGAGCTAGATCTCAGCCGGTCATATGACTACCTATATTACAATTGTTGCAAAACATATTAAATACCTTAATTAAAAAAACCTTATTATACATTGTTTTTGAATGCTGGGTTATAACTCTTCTACTTCTATCGAGAGATGAAATTTCATGGACAACACATTTCTGACCGACTGTCTCTCAAACGTACGAAATTTTTAGTAATGAAAACACAACTACAGCATGACAGCTGCATTTCTGCCAACTATATTATCATTCTTCTCTTATGAAACACATGCCATTACTACTCCTTTTTATTACTAGTAGAAATTCAAATGCTGCTTTTATATCTTCAAAAGTAACTGCTTATTATCTATCTCTAGAGGGCATGAAACAGTTTACTTTTCAGCATTAGAAGCGTCATCAGAGAATTCTGTTTCTGCTGAGCTTTTCCTGCTGTTACTTGACCTCCACGAAGATGCTAAAGGAAGTTCTTCAGAAGACATAGGTCTTGGTCTCTGCCCTATTCCTGATGGCTGCTGCAAACCTGCAGATTGCTCTTCAGTGCTTAGAACAGTTATAATTGCTCTTATAGTTGCTTCATCAACTTGAGACCATGGTTTAGAAGGAGCTCGCATACGACGCAGAAATAAACTATGCCACTTCTGTCTGAGTTGCAACAGCAAGCCAGCAGCCTGTAAGGAATTTTAAATCTGTTAAAGATGAACCACAGTTAGATCAGCGAGATACAGGCCATCTATGTCTCTCTTGGACAGATAGTTTGGAATTCTAAAAATAACAGTGTCAAACTGATTGGCAAGACCAAAACCAGAGGGGTGAAGTGGGACGGGCAGAATCTGAAAAAGGTGGTCATTTTAAGAAAACTTATAAGAGTTATCCTTTCATCTCTAAGGTTATCTAAAATTCTTTTTAAACTCTTTTATTTCATTTATCTCTGCACCTGCCGGATTTATTACTGTTCACTTTAAAATGCTCTTCATTCACAGCTGAGGAAAACAAGATCAGTTGTAAATGACATCCTTCTCTTAAGGCAAACTTCAGCTCAAATTCAATGACTGAATTTAGAACACTACAGTCCAATTTCCACGCTATCAAAATATGCACTAGTTTTTCCGAGTCCCACATTTCATATATATACACACGTTTCCATACTTCTAGAAAATACACTACACAGTTGGAACTGAATGGTCGGAGGATTTCACAGTTAATTAATAACATCCCTTCCTAGCATAATCACCACAGTTTCTCAAGTTTTATCTTTATCTGAAGACTTTTATCTTCAATATATTTTTTCCCTGTCTTTCTTACCTTACGGCCAATTTTGAGTGCTCTATCTGAAGCTTGTTTTAACCATCCTTTCTGAGGAGGAAATACAGTTTTCTCTCTTTAAAGAAAATTCTCTACTTCCTGATAATTTAAGAAATTCTTACAAATATTAAAAAAAGGAATAAATACATGATAAATACAGAGATATATATTTTTTTTTCAAAAAGCATTAAACTGATACACTACTTACTTCAGGATCCAGTTTGAAATGGAGCCATTCATCTAGCTTCAGCACTGCCAGATTAGCAGTCGTTTTGTCCTCCATCTCACTATCACTACTGTCATTAGGTACACCATCCACTGGATAAAACAAATATAAAGGGTACACCAGCATTTCTATAGTATCCCAAATTGCATATAAAATACTGAGTATTATTGTATTGCCTGAAATACACCCATTTCCCTTCTAAATTTCCATTACAATCTCTTCACTACTTCTAAACACAGAGGCATTTTAATTTTTTTTTTTTTTTTATTATTTTGGTCAAAATACTTCATTTAGAAAGCTGTTAATCTGCTTTTATTTTAGTAGCTCTAAAATACTCAGGCACACCAAGAATCCTATTATGCAAACCTCTGCACTGTTGCAATCTGACTCATTTTGTACTTCCATCGATGAACTATTAGCACACAAATTTATGCCTAAATATCTGCAAATCCACATATTGATCTATATTTAATTTCCTAATAATGCAGATTAAAACCCATATAAAAGCAATACCTACTGCTATAAAGCCAGATTCCCAGTTCTCAGAAAAATTTGTATCATCACAGTATGAGTACTAATTAAACACTAAGACTTTAGTAATTTAATATAGGCTCTTCGATACTGAGATAGTATTTCTATCAAAAATTAAAAGAGGAGGCCATATATACACATGTATCTTTTTTCCCCATCTATTTAATATGGCAGTCCATTTAAATAATACAATAGATTCCTTTATAGTCCAAATTACTTCCAGGGTCTGGTATAACTAATTGTCATTAAAAGTTATTTAATTTGAACAATCTGTAAAATAAAGTGGTCTCTAGAAAAGAAACTTTTTGACATGTTGTAAGTTATTCTTAAGATACTTATATCTAGCATCAAACTAAGTAGTTCCAGAAGAGGTACTGTAATGGGCCGATTGTAGTTTTTCCTAATGTCCAACATAAGATCCTTCCAGCCAAAAGCATGCTTACCATGGCCATGAAGTTAAAAATAAACCTCACACTGGCCCTTCCCTTGTAGTGACTGCACAGACCAGACTCTACTCTTGGTTACGCCACTGAAGTTGTAGGTACAGTAAAAGAGGGAATGGAAAAGTGAGGGTAGGAAGACAGCATAAACAGAGCAATTGTCAGCAGCTGCTACAATTTAGGGAGAACTATCACAGTCATATGATCTCCTCTAAAGCATGCTACATAATCGTATCTAGGGAAAGAACAGTGGTCTGACATGCCAAATGTGTAATCTTTGTTCAAAAAGAATTAAATTGCTTATTACAGTTATGTTTAGGTCACCTAGTTAATCTGCAATTACAAAATGTGTCCTAATTAGATTCTTCATGCCTCTAAGAAGGCAGCAGTGAACCTGACCCGCACACAGTATTTCAAACTAGTTTCAGAGATTAAAAACAGATCTTCAAGTTAATTTTTGAAGGATATGCAGCATTTAACTAGAACTGCCTTAGCCACAAGTAATTTAGTATTAATTATAAATTCTATGATGACAAATTAATAGTCATATTATCTTATTCATTAAGTGCAGAGCTGTCTTTCTCTTCAAAAAGAAAAGACCATGGTCATATTTTAATAATCTGTCATAAAGTATTACGTTATTCTTGTGAATCAGGCTTTGCTCAAGTAATAAAGATAACGATAAAGAAAAGAGCACTTGAAGAAAAAAAAATCAGAGAAGATGATGATCACAGATGAAATATAGGTACAACACAGGAACTATTGCTGTCCTGTCGTGATCCAATAGCAACTACAAAGAAAAACAATTCCAATTGCTACAGGTCTACAGTAGACAATGACAATGACATCACTATTCCTCTCGTTTTTCATCATCTTCATATATGACAGAACATAGACGATACTACTGAAAAATTAAGCTACTCTTTTTTCATTTATCTTTTCAACAGTCAAAATTTATATTCAAAAGAATCAAAATGCTATACTGAAAACTATTTGTAAACTACTGAGTCATTTATTACATTGCCAATAAGCTCTTCAACAGCTACAAGAACTCTACCAGTGTAGCCCTGCTATTTACCTTGTGTGTGTTTGTGTGTGTGTATACATATATATACACGCATATATTTACACAGACATATGCATGTGTATATATGTGTATATACACATGTACATATATAAATATACACATCTATATTTAGTATAATAGTATAATATAGAATAATCTAATATCATTTAGTATAATATAGACTATATATAAACACATATATATATGTGTAAAATATTCTCAAAAAAGTCTTTCCCCCTCACATACTACTACATATCAACAAATACATATATACACACCTCGAAAAGACGACGGCTCCTGCAGAGCATTACTTGGTAACCTAGCTGGTCCGCAGAAGAGTGACACAGTGACAGGTGTAACAACAGAACAGCATCGGATATTTGCTATCCTGTGAGCCCTTGTCATTTCATCATATATAAGCCAGTCTGTAGGGAGTGCCTGAATGGCTGCAGCTTGCCCATTTGCTGGAGGAATCTGTGCAAAAGCAATTAGGAGATTAGGCTGTTTTACCTTTTATTTGATAATAAAAGAGTGAGGGTCTGAATAACATACCTTGAAACCAAATATTTTGCTTAAGGAAAAAAAAAAAGTAAACCCATTCTTTGTATCAGTAGAATCACTGTATCTTCAGAACAGTTTATTAACTTTTTTACCATCTTCTCTCTTTCTACATAAGTGGAAGACTTTCTGATGAAACAATACTGAAACAACACACTAACTCCAATTCTTTATTTCAGCAATTGAAGGATAAAATATTTTGTAAAAAGTGGTTTACACGTGCACATGGTACTTTTAAAGTACTGACAATTCTGAGCGGAAATTTTAAAGCTTTTTTAAGTTTGTTAGAAGACCCTGGTTTGTGTACTATAAATTTCAAAAGATTTTACCTTTTTATATTGTGGTTGGCTAAGAACAGAAGTAGGATGAAACCGTACTTTCTTCTCTTTTGGTCCAGTCAAAATGAGGTTTTCCCTGTCTACATGCACTAGATTTGGATACATCCCAGCCACTAAGGCGCCTTTAACTACAGCCCAGTTTTCAGAGTTGGTGTTAACATCTCTGATATCGCCGCCTCCTCTGGCTCTAACAAAACCTGAACAAGGAAGAGGACAAAAATGTGTTAAAGCGGACTACATACTTTTTCCCTTCTCAAAATTCTGTTAAGAAATAAAGTATGCAGTTTGCTGCATTTTTCACATTGCCAACCTTACCACCTAGAAAAAAGCATCAGATTAAGATATATGCAGATAATGAGTTTTACTCTCATAAAATAGCTACTTTTACAGCTTAACATCTCACACAGAAATAATTTACCAGGATGTAAGAATCCAATAAAACTAATCTTGCACTATGAAATCTACTGAAACATGGAACAGAGTGCTTTCAGTAAGCTCATGTCTGACTGTCCCCCAGCAACATTTCTTCAGTTCAGAATCTGCACCCTGCTCACAATGACTGTGTCTCAGTATTTCAAAAGAGAAGAACCAATACTAGTGAAAATTGTTAACATTCCTACCAAGTTGAACTTCAAACCTATTCTAAGTTTATTTACGAGCTATTTACCTGAAGCTCTGAGCTGACCAAGCAACTGTGTTCTCATTCCTATGATGATTTCCATTGTGGCTTGAGAAAGAAAGTTCTTTTCACAGAAGGCTCTCTCCCAGCCGTCACTCCGTGCCTTCTGCCATGCCTGTAAATAATGTTTTTACATTTGCCTATAAATTTGAGTATTTTTTTATTATTTTAAGTATAGCAAAATTTTAAGTAAAGCAAAAATTTAAGTATAGAAAAATTTATGTCAAAGTGAACACAAAACCCATATCTGATATATACATACATCTTATATTGAACATATAAAAGTTATCTTTAATTGCATCTTTAAATTAACATAAAGGATCTCTTAGTTATTTTATAGCCTATCACACTATTACCTATAGCTGAAGATGAAATCATTTCATAACATTCAGAGTTTAAGAAAAGATTCAAGTAATAAGGTAAAAATATAATTATTTTGAAAAAATGTTTGCTACGGAAAAATTATTAGTGAGTTCAATAAACAAAAAAGCCACTAAGCAAAAACTAAACCGATCCTCCTCTCTAAAGAATATATTATAAATCTAGCTATTCCATATCCAACTCTATAGACATACCAATTCATCTGATAAGAAATCTATGGTGATTAGTACTCTTTCTGAAGATGACACAATACCTGGAAAGCCCTGAGAAGCGCCATATGGTCACTAAACGTTCCTGCAGTAAAACGTTTTCTACACAGCATGGCTGCGCGCTTCTGAGATGCCTGTGTCGGTAGGACAAAAGGGTCTCGATAGGCAAGAGTGCAAGCGATGGTAAGAATAGGATCCAGGCACTTCAAAACAACAGCACACAACACCATTTTACCCAGGTGTGGCTCTACTGGTAAATCAGCCAGATGATAACCAAGTTCAGTGAGATCTTCCCAAGTATCCATAGCATCTATTGTCTGATTTAAAAAGAAAAAAATGGGAAAATGAGTTCACAGCTAAAGCTGAATATGGGACATTAACTAAATTAGTTACCAAATACTAAGAACGCAAGTCAAGCTGTGTCAAATTTGAGACAGGAGTTTCCAACAGTCTCTGTACCCTTAAGGGACATGCCCTTTTAATCATGTCCACATGACAAAATTAAAACAAAAGTAAAGTAACCCAAAGCATCCCTGAGTAACTGAACAACAAAGCATCCCAAAAGTAACTAAACAACTGTCCCCAACAGTAGGGGACATATTGACATAAGACATATTGACACACCACAAACAGAAGGCAATACAAATCCCATGTAATCTACTCCACTGCTGACCTTGAGCATTTGCACAGCATTTCTCACAATTAAAGCTGGTGGAGGATCTGGAGCCTTCATGAGAAAATCAGCAATTGGGCAATTAATTGGAGCCAGCAATTTTGTGTGCAAACAAAGTTCCTGTAGATGAGAAAACAGCTTATTAACACTCTGGAAAATGCAATATTCTGTACTTATTAATATGGTGTGGTCACATTACATAAGAAAAAGGATGATTTAAAACCAAACGTGTACCTGAAGTGGCATTCTTAGAAGTTCTGGCGTCTGAAATTCCAACATATTCTGAAACCGGAGCTTGCTGAAGAGACGGAAGCAAACTCCAGGCCGACAACGACCAGCCCTTGAAAATAAAATATTAATAGCTGTTGATAAGTACAAATACATTGTGAGATTATTTGGTTTTATTTTATGTTTTCTAAAAACAAGCAAACAAAAAAAGCCAATAAACTGTGATACCAAAGCAGGTCTAATGCAAAAAATAATTGTCATTAAACATAAATCCCACACACAAACTCAGATTTGATAACACCAGAATTTGAACACCAGATTTGATAAAAGAAAAATAACTGATATTTAAACAGATGTTTAATGCTAATGTAAAGTCAACCCAAATTTCACTGTCCTTCATGTAAGAGATGTAAACAATTAACTATATTTCTTCCTAATCCAGAATAGAATCCAAAAGAGAAGGAAGTTATTCCAAGAGTAAAAACCAGACAGCTTTAAAAGGGAAATGTCAGAGACTGCAAATGTTCATATGCACACCCAAATTCCTGCAGGTTAATATTGATACTATATTCCCAAATCTTGTTACTGTATATATTCTCTTACCCCTATTCCTGGTAAGAATAAGGCCTATAAGTTCATGAACAGTTTGTAGATGTGTGAATAAAGACTTCAGTATTTCTTGTAATATAGGGATAAAGAGGCAAAACTAGCAAAACACAGTTCTTTGTTCAGAGAGAGAACCTGTGTGACACTCTCTAATTGAATACTGCATTTGCTACACATGCAGAAGAGGAAAATGAATATGTTCATTTAAAAAAAAATCAAGGTAACAGGTCCAAATGGAGGAGAAAGATTTGGAAACTCCTTGAGACAGTGTTCTAGGACTTGAGAAATTCTGATGAAGTATATGCTGACCCTATCTTCTAGCTCCCCCCAAATAACTAAGAGGAACTAAGATGATTAAGGGAATGGAACATCTCTCGTACGAGGAGAGGCTGAGTGAGCTGGACCTGTTTTCTCTGGAGAAGAGAAGGCTCAGAGGGGATATGATTAATGTGTATAAGTTCAGGAAGGGAGAATGCAGGGAGGGGACAAGCTCTTTTCATTGGTGGCCAGCGATAGGACGAGGGGTAATGGCCA
>VZSG01000752.1:21662-36923 GCA_013398315.1 Nothoprocta pentlandii | reverse complement strand
GCCTGGATGCCGCCCTGTGCCACATGCTGTAGGTGTGCCTGCTTGAGCAGGAAGGTTGGACTAGATGATCTCTAGAGGTCCCTTCCAATCTTGAATATTCTGTGATTCTATGAAATAACTATTATTGCCTATTGCTAGACAGGAAGTAGATATAATCCAGTGTGGCATTTCCTACTTTCTAGACTTTTTTTTTTTTTAAACATATAAGATACTAGAAATTTGCAAAATAAATTCAATATGATCCATTTATTACCTGCCTTTTCTCTGGACAGCACTGGCTTTTGAAATCCACACCATTTTTAACATGGTGACACAATTCAGTGCATCAAAAGACTTCTGTAACAGAAAAGAACACAAAAATACAGTTTTATAAGGTATATGAAATAAAGTACTAATAATTAGCTCATCAAAACAAGTTCTCTAAAACTAACAGCAGCAGTTTCTGATAAAGAATATGTCTTAAAGGAGTTCTGTTTCAAATATATTTATGTTCTCTTTGCAGTATGTTTGTACTACAGTTTTCTAAATCATAGGTTTACCAGTCTAAAGGAGGTCTAAACAACAACCTACAGAATCCTTTCCAGGGCTTTAAGAGCTGCTTGCTATCAGCATTTGTCAGATGTCAAAACTGCTCACTATACTTTGTTACTTGACATGGATTTCCAACAGGTACTAACCACTAATTCCAGTAAATTAAAAAAATCCTCAAAAGTTTATGTTGTTACATTAGTATTGTAAAATAATATTAATTAAAAGGAAATTTAAGCCACCCATACCTCTTTCATCTTTCCTGAATCAATAACAAATACAACATCATTGACTGTGATGCTGGTTTCGGCAATATTAGTAGAAAGAATCTGTAATTAAAAAAAGTAGTAATTGTAGAAACAAGAGTCTGCACAAATTATATAATATCACAAAAAGTCATATGATACTTGCTATTTTGCGGATGCCAGAAGGTGGACTTTTAAGCACCTTCTTCTGATCTGAAGTCTGCATATTTGAATGAAGCATGAAAACTTGGTATCTAATGCAAGACAGAAAACACTTTTTTAAAGCATTTGTTTTAAAGAGTAAAAACTCCAATCAACAGTATAAATCAGGTTTTCTACCTGTGAGCATTATCAGCGAATCTTTTGTCATCAAAAAGAATGCGGTCTCGCAGGCTAACTATTTCATCATATCCTGGGAGAAATATTAAAATCGCTCCTAAGAGAGGGAGAAAAAAGAAAGACGTTTGTATACAAAGTTAATTAAACTCACTTCCAGTATACAAAATATACTTAAGAACAATGTTACCACCAAGCAAAAGATTTTACCATTTCATTATTATTAAACAGCACAATCTATCAGCAAAAGTTAAGTTTACAGCAATTTATTAGAAATGTGTATATTGACTTACCAGCATCACAACTATGACAGATATTGTAAAGTAAGTGCATAATCAGATCCAGATCCACTTTTTCATCATCAAAACTGTGATGATATGCTTTCAACAATTCTCTGTCCTCTGCACTGAGGTCACTACCACTTGTTTGGACCAGGGAACTTTCATCCAGATTTCCAAATTCCAGTGAAGCACTAAGATATATAAACATACAGGCCTATTCAGATCATGACTGGTGTGACTGAATTTAGTAAGAAATATTTAAAACATAGCAGCACAGCATCTCCACAAAACTAGTACAGCTCAGTGACTTAATTCAGTAAATTATTCAACTCGAATGGTTAGTATTAACTTTAATCACCTTATACTTCCTTGAAATATAACACTAAGCAACCTTGCAAGAACCAAAAGTATAAATGACATTTGTTTTACTGCTTAAAGGGATACTCCTAAAAATAAACACGTATTTTCTAATTATTCTCCTACCATGGAAGTATAAGCAGGTACCTTATTAAAAAGAACTACACTACAAGAACTACAGTGCTGCCACTTAACTGAACTATGAAAAAACAATTCTTCAATATTTTAATGGATGTCTTGCTCATCTCTGTTTCTTTTGGTATAGCTACATCATGTATTGACAATACAGAGACACACACACGAAACAAAACAATACCCTACTACAGAACACAAATACACTCCAGTTTAATTTCAGAGTCTTAATTTGAGAACATGGTTGCTAGAACTTTCCAAAATGGCTATTATTATTACACAGATAGCTGTGTAATTAGCTGTGTAATGACATCTTGCCTACATGCGGATATTCCTATCAGGGAAGGAGATGAACATAATTGACATAAAAGATGTCCTAAGCATTAGAACTATAATCTAGAACTAGCTCTGTATTGTAGTTCTAACTTGTGCTTATATACATATACAGCTACAATCTATGCCACAATCACTATGCTCATAATCACTATGATACTGAATATAAAAAACTGTTGAGTAGTAACAGTGCATTTTCAAAATATTTCTATATTCATGAATCTAGCTATTTAAAACAGATTTCAAGACCCACCAAAACAACAAACTGTTTTGATTAATAGAACACATAGCAAAACACAAACTGACATTCTACATGTTATTCCTGCAGACTAATTATTGCTTACCTGTAAGATTCCAGAAGGTCAATAACCTCCGTCTGTCCAAAGTGCTTAGCCCAATCCAAAGCCATCCTGAAGGAGTTACACAGTGATCCTTATTATTTCTCTCTTCCAAACAGGCACATAAATACTACATTATGCCAGTAGGCAACTGATACAGTGCACTTTTTCCTATCAATTTCTGCATTGTGATTTTAGCAGTACACGCACTGCTGAATATGAAAGATCCTATCTGCATATGCATAAACAAGTGTAATAAGTAGCTTCATGATTTTCAGGCATATAAACCCTCTACCAAGTAAAAACACCCTTTCTATAAAGAAATACCTGCAAATATGCAGGCAGAAACAGTGAGGAATAAAAAAATGCCAATTCCTTAAAAAGAAAACACACACCAATGTGCAAAAATCAGTCATGCCTTTTGCAGTACCCTTTCACTAGCACCCAGAAGTCATCCTGAATAGTCACATTCCAGAAGTTTTCTACAGCAATGTGTATTTAGTTCATCTCTACGTTTGAATTCCTTTCCAAGGTGTTTTTTTTTTAAACCATATTACCATATGTCAGAACTCTGAAATCCTAAGTCTTTCTGTATTATCACAATTTACAGTAAATTATATCTTGCTTTTCAAAACAAATCAATGGTCAGAAAAATCTGATGTAGAGATTTTTTTTTACATGACAAATCTATTTATGATTATACTATTGCAAAGGACTTTGCAACTGTAATATTTTTTTCGGTCCTGTTGAGGTTATTCTCTTATAGTAAAAGTGACCTACTATCTCATTTCTATTTCGATTAATGCAGAAAGACTATCATTTATTTCCCAGTGTGTAAATGGGAATCATTGAAAATAAAATTTTATATTCAAGACTGTTTAATTAAGATTTTCACTGAGATTAGAGGGAAAAAAATGATGAAATAAAGCATATAAATTGCCTAGCCTATCAAAATGTATTACCACTTACTGTATTTGGATAAATTAATAAATTAATTCATTCAGAAAGCAAAATAGAAATCTTTCATTTATATATGAAAGAATATATATTCTTTTTAGCTTTTTTTTTTTTCGTTTACCAGCCATTGGACGATTTGCAGTGGATATTTGCTCCCATACTGATCAGTTGCTCTACTTGACTCAAAAAGCCTCTTCCTGAAGCAATCATTAGTGTGGTTGCACTGGTTTCACTGTGCCTATAGTCAACTGACAGGTTCAAAGGAAACAGAAGGAGACAAACACATACAAATATCAAAAAAAAAAACAAAAAAAAACCAAACAAAAAAACCCCAAAAAACACACACAAGTGTTATAATTTAAGCTAGTCAAGATAGAATTTCTTTACTCCATCCCACAGTTTTTAAGATTTTCACACTATGTTAAAAGCACACTATAACACAATTGTCAATATTTCAGAACAATTCTGATAATGAATAACTACACAATTCTCTAATCCAAATCAGCCTGTACAAGTAATTTTTCCAGTTAGCATTAATATGCAAAAGCAACACAAAATCTGAAATTGGAGACAAAGACTTGAATTTCTGAGGTTTCTTTGGCTATTTTCCTCCCTACTGTAGAAAAAATAAACAGAGGGGACCTACCACTGACATTTTCAGTTAAAATGAGATGAAACACCTGAGCAAAGGCATCAACATCTTTATGCAACCAGATGTCAGAAAGACAAGAGTCCATTTCTTTTATTAGCCATGGTTCAAGACAATTTACATCTTTTTCAGTCTGAAGGGAAAAAACAGCATTGAAAGACAAATCTTTTTTTGAAAGTTCTCGTCTCTTTTCATATCATATTCAGGTACTCACAACAATAATTGTTATCAACTTTTATGTACAACTGTTGTCATCATCTTATAAACCTTACCTGTCTATATTCTGGAACAATTAAACTAATTAGAAAAGAAACTACTCTTTCACAATCTGCTAATACCAAGAAACTCAATGAGAGTAATGCTGCTATAAACCACTGTTAAGTTACTACTAACATAATGATAATAATTTTTTTTCCAACAAAAGGAAATGCTTACCAGTTGATTGAATACTGTGTCACCACCATCATCTAGCAGATCATACTCTTCAGCCACACTTGGGACAGGTCTTTGCCTTTGAGATTCTGGTTTGCTATTATTTTCTTGAGCCGAATACCACTCAGTAAGAGTGTTTTGCTGTTTTTCTTCTAAAATGCGTATTTCCAGAAAAAAAAAGTTAAGTGTTTTTAATCATCCATTGCTTTCGATTACAAAAGAAGTTAGGACTAAGCCAAAAGGTTTCATATATTAAAACTTCAATCCAGAAGAGACTAATATAAACTTTCAGTGACTAAAGGTTCCCACACACTATCACTGCAGAGCTCTGCTATAAGAACAAGGCAAATATATACCATTTTGGCACTAAAATCTCCCAACTCTACAGCACAATTTGGTCCACTTAAAAAGACTTTCCTAAGTAAACCGGGGACAGAATTCCCAGATCTTACACCAGAAGTGAAAAAACAAAAGAGAAATGAAATAGGTCCTATATGTACAACTAATTTCCCAACAATGACAAGAAACAGTAAGACAAAATGTTTTAGCTAAACTTTTCCATCCACTGCAATCGAAGTAAAGCAGCGTCACAACTGTACATTTAGGACTGTATGCTATATATACAGGGATCAATTTGCAATAGCTCTTAATTTAAAAAACAATGCTTAGCTGTAAGTTACAAATACTTTTTTTTCCTTTGAAATAATAAATCTACTTAATCAACCTAAAGACAACTTTTTTCTCCTTTTGGTAACTATAGTCCACAGTCTTTGTACAACTATAGATTCATGTTTCTATACACATTAATGTCTGAGAAACACAGTGAAAAATGTTGCCACTAGGAACCATTTCTGTGCAATATATTAAAAAAATCCTGCCTCAATTACAGCTGCAGTTGAATTTGCATCCAAACATCAACATTTAATAGTTTTTTCCTCTATGCTTTTCATGTGGCCAAAATACAAAATTATATTCCATAGTTTTCAATAGTTAGGGAAAAATATTTATCAAATAGCAGCAAAAATAAGCAAATATCAAAATGAAGTGAAAAATATACATTTTTTAACCTAAAGTACTTCAGTAAGGTAAACACTGAGACCACAAATGCTTGCTTCCACCTAATCTCATCTCAGATAGCTTTCTGTTTTTGGAATTTTACACACAAAATCATCATATTAAATTCTTTAAAAAGTCAGCAAGCTTCATTCCCTACCCTCTCACCTCCCAAGCCTCAAAAAGTTTACCAACCTCGCTGTTTTTCCTTTTTGTACTTAACCATCTCTTTATTTGTATAGCCAGTGCTTCGTAAAATGTCCTCCAGAAACATCTCTTTAACTTCAAAAGGTCTTCCTTGTACTGAAAATAAATGATACACACTGTATTAGATGTTGCCTGGGTCGACTGTTCATCTTAATAAAAAATGAAATTTTGTGGAAATGAGAAAAAGTGGTCTAGTTTAAGGAATAGCTATTATTTTCCTTGAAAAATCTTGTAAAAGCATTTTCATATGGCATTTCTCTGAAGCTTACTGGACAGCAAAGCCAATTAACATTTAAAAAGGTAAATAGCAGCCCAGTACACTGACTTCTGCTAACTTCTTGAATTCCACTGAAGTACTATGGGTAAAGACAGATATCACCCAGAGTGATATTCTGCTATTTCTACTATAAAAAAATATCAATTTTTGTTTAGGCTAAAGGATAAGAATTCACACTTAGCTTCCACAGTACAAACAGCATTTATATACAAAACAAATACATCTTCTGTGCAAGATATAACAAAAACATTTTTTATAAATATATTTTCTTTCAAGAGAAGTATAAAAAGAAATGCTAATAATATAACATAATACACCCTAACAAATAAGCCATTCCAAATAGCCTTCAATTTACCCCGATTTCTTTTCCAATATTGATTGCTTGTAGAGCTCCTTTATGGACATTAACAGATTCTTGGCTTAATAAGATTTATAAATCTGAGATAATCAGACTTAAGAGCTGATATAAATACTTACTGTGTATTATTGGACAACTCCCAAAATATCTAATAAACAGATTTGCATCTAAAGCAGCACTAGAAAGAATTAGTTTTAAACCAGTCTGTTTTTGCAACACATCTCTCAGTTTTATTAACAAGAAATCACTGAATCTATCTCTCTCATGTACTTCATCCTATAAGAGAAAAAAAAATCCGATACAGGATTACAACTTTTCAGAAATATAAACTTCTTAAATAAAACATGTATTTTGTTGGTATACTACATATGTACCACTTTAAAAAGTATACATCACTGAATTTAAATCAAGATTGTTTTTTAATATCCAGAAGTCAAACTGTTTCAAAAAGTATCAAAAGCCTATCAGAGCAGGCTGTACTGCTAAGGTACTACCAAGATATAGCTTGATTTCTGAAGCTGAAGAGACTTCTGTAATCTAAACTTATATTAGAAGGCATTTCATTTCCATGACACTGACGAAAACTGCCATTTTTTAAAAATGAACTTTCACTTTAGCACTCTTGGGCATTTAGAGAAACACAAGCTACCCCACAATTACAGAAAAAGTAGGATTACTTATATACATTATCACATGCAAGCTTGCCTCACCAGCCATAACTGATGTTATCAGCTTTGCTACTGCAGTCTCATTCTGTTTTACATCATCAATGTACAGAGTATAGACTCAAATACAAGGTTTTAGACTGAATGTACATTTCATGCATTCTTCTCCATTTCATTTTGGTACTTAAGGAACTAAGATCATGCAGTCTTCAGCAGCAGAGATCTTAATACTGGTGAGGTCATAAACTGTTTCCATTGACTTCTCAGACTTCACGGTGGGAGTCTTCACATAGTAAACTAATACCTTCAAGTAATTTCCTGAAAATAGATTACCTATTCTCTTGAAGACATTTGTGCAAACATTGACTTCAAAATTAAGGTACAGGATCTGTAAGATACTATTCAATGTGAATGTATCAGAATCTACAAAGTTCTCCCTAATACTCTTCTACTGAAAGAGCAAGCAACTTAGGGTACTATTCTCCCCAACTGCATCATGATACTCCAAAAATCAATCATCACAACCTTAAGGAAGCCAATAAAACAGTTATCTTACAACAAAGGAAAAGAGAGAAAAAAAGAGCTGTACCTTATAAGATACATCAGATAAATACAAACAGAAAAACCTTTTATTCCGTTTCTGCCTAAACAACAATATTTTAAATGCAACAAAATAATAAAAACCATCTAGGATGTAAGCTGTTACACTTAGCGATATGCAGCTGCTCCCCTTCATATGAAAGAAAGGTTTCTTACCACAATAACATGTGTCACTGTTGACAGAGTGCTATCTCCTGCCATTAGTGTGCGTAGTAATACACCATTAGTGCAAAACGTTAACAATGTCTTTGGAGAAACCCTATGAAAAAATTCAAAAAGATAGTCTTCTGTACCATTTAACTGTATAATGTAAATACATGCTGTTGCATGCTCTATTTATTAAAGCTGAAGGGATTTCATAGCTGCTCACCAAAAGGGGATTAAACTTCTTTTTTTTTTAAACCAAAGAATTCAGGCTCACTATGTGTTTTTTAAAAGATTCCTACTCTGGCAGTTCCTGAAAAGTCGTAGGACTTATGTTTCGAAACCCCATTGATTTCATTAACAAGAGTCAGATTCACACTAGGGAAAAAGTCTGAAGAGATTGCTTTGCAAAGATATTTACATATGCCTATAATTGACTGGAAAAGAGAAAGTAATTTCTGTTTTTTGTGTAAAAGTATTTTCCACACTGCTCCTAGTAGCCCATCCACTTTCATCTGGTAATTACTGGTTCTTCTTCAGGTATCACAGTATTTTCACACATGAATCACATTGTGATTCAAATGTGGCCACTATTTCAGTGGTGTCCAGCGAGAGGACCAGGAGAAACAGCCACAAACTGAAGCACAGAAAGTTCCACAGGAACTTAAGGAAAAATTTCTTAGTGAGGGTGACAGAGCCCTGGAACAGGCTGCCAAGAGAGGTTGTGGGGTCTCCTTCCTCGCAGATCTTCCAAACCCACTTGAATGCAGCCCTGTGCCACGTGCTGTAGGTGACCCTGAGTGTGCAGGGGGGTTGGAATAGATGACCTCTGGAGGCCCGTTCCAACCTTAAGCATTCTATGATTTGTAATTCATCTTTAGTATCTCTCTGAACTCCCTCTAGGCTTGTAAGCTTTTGTGGATTCTTCCATAACTCGGCTCAATTGCCGAGTTTGCCACTGAGTTTTTCTTCTCTAACTTCTTACTCTCTTCATCCACACAGACATCACAACCAGTCACATTGTTTGTTATCTTCTCACTCATCTCCACACCACTATCCATTCTTGAAAACCTCATCAACTACACAGCTCAATGAATCCAGAAATCTCACTCAATTTCAGACTTTCAGCCATTCCTATTCCACTTTAGGAAAATATTACGGAATATTAGGAAAATATTCCTAACATGATCTAGAAATCTGTTTATTGTATAACTTGATGCTTTAAAAAGCAAAGAGAAATCTGAAGAATAAACTAAATTAAAACCAAATTACATAGTTACATTAAACTTTCCTGCTCACTTCCAAAGTTTGTTTTTTTTTTTTTCTCTCCTGGTAATTATCCTATTAATTCTCACAATACAACTTTTCTTAAAGCATTCTGATCCTCTTACCTACCTTCTTGTAGAATGAGAACCTATGCATCGTGAAAGAGGAAAAAAAAAAAAGGCAGAAAAGGAGGAAAAAGCAGGTTTGATTTGCAAGTAATACAGAACATGCCTTCCAACACCACCAAAATACAAACTGAGTGAATATTCCTGCAATTCATTTTTGTAAGAATCTACTACAAACTGCAAGCTTACAAGAACGAAACTGTTTTATACCTTAAAATATTTCATTACGTGGAATTACATACATTCCATGATATAACATATCCTACTTTACAAACAAGGATGAATTTTGTTCCTTTGAGCCTTTTCTAGGCTCCCCAAAATACAGTACTTTAAAATGCTTGAGATACCTACACAAGATAACTGACGAAAAAATATCATTATTACCTGCTTTCCAATCGGATCTGATAACCAATTGTCTGGCCAATCTTTTCTCTTCTTTCTGCTGCCACTCTTTCAGCCACAGCAATAGCTGCTAAGCGTCTAGGTTGAGTGCAAAATATACGACAGGGAATTCCATTCTTGTAGCAGTCATCAAGAAGGAACTGAGGAATCTATAAAAAAAACTGGATTTATTTTTCAGTGTAATACAGCTACAGGCTGTATTATTCTATTCTACCATAAATAGGTAGAATATTACACAGGCTGCAAAAGATTCACAGTGAGATTACAGTGCTGAGCGTACTTGAAGGAACAAAAAGTAAAATTAAGTTTCTAATGTTAAGAATTATCACCCTCAGAAAAAAAGAGGCTAAAGCTCTTTCCTCTTCTTTCAAAGAGATATTTACAAAAATACATTGCAAAAGAAACTGGAAGACCTAAACAAAATGATATATTCATTTAAGTATTTAAATTATTCATTAAGTATTTTAAATTATTGTATCATAAAATTGTGCAAAATAACTTTTTAAATAAGTATCAGTTGGCTAAAGAATTCAAAGAGTTACAAAGAAAGTGAGTTCTATTAAAATTCAAGATTTCCTAACCTAGGGCAAATAAATAAATTCTCTATTACAGAAATTGTATTTCTTTTGAATATAAAGTTTTATTGTTTTAAATTTCATTATAGTAACATACTTGAGTAGTCTTTCCTGATCCAGTCTCTCCTACAATCAAAACAACTCTATTTTCCTTAATTATTTTGACAATTTCTTCCTGTTTTTCAAAAACTGGTAGTGATTGCCTGAAGGAATCAAACTCTGATTCCCCTCTTTTCACTGGAACCTGAGGGATACCGTTGTTAAGTCGTCCACTGGTCTTGCTCATTTCTCTGTTTTCTGAAATGAGAAGTTAACAATTCATGTGAAAAGACAGGCAAAAAAAGTCACTATTACTAAATAATCTGTAAGAAATTACATTCTTGATTTCATAGGCATCGTTATAAACAAACTGATGCATTCAGCACACATTTAAAACACATAATCACTGAAAGGTATCCTGTTACTGTCCTCGGAATGAGTATTTTTCAAATGAGTTATTACTTTCAGAGTTATTTTGAGAAAAAGATTTTTTCGAGACATTCCTCAGGAATTCAAAAACATTTATTACGTACCAAAAGCTAAAACAAACAAAACTTGAAAAAAGCAGGCTGGTATGTTTCCTTCACCTTCATATCACTTTTACACATCCACACTTCCACTGTTTGCACAGGAACAGACAGTCCATAGTTAAAAAATGCATTTTAATTTATTCCAAAATGACAATATGTCTTCTCAGAAAAAATACTGTAATTTATATTTCTCCTTTCATATTCTCTCTTATCTTCATTACCTCCTTTTAGTCTATATTATATATTCTGATGCTGTGGTCAAATGATTTATCTTAAATAACGCATACAAATTCTGCAGAATCTATAGCCCTAGATCCAAAATGAGCACCATCACGTACTAGAAATTAATTTATAAGTGTTCAAAAAATGTGTAAACCTTCATAAATTGAGACTATTTCAGTGTTAGTACATACTATCCTAAAATTAAATTCAATCACACATAAAGTAATTAACAGCTTAAAATTACAAGCATTGTCTTGCCAAAAAAAAAGATGTAGAATAACAGGTTAACAGGACCGAAAATACAGGAGAATTAAAAGGATTAAATTTACATTTTTTATTAGTTTACACCTTCCCTTTACAAATAGCCGCTAAGTACTTTTATTATCATTCTGTGTTAATAAAACAAAGCAAAAACAACAAAAAAACACTGATATATCAAAAGTATATCTTCCAACAAAATCTTTCATATTCTACTGTGAGCAGTAGAATTCAAACTGATTTCCTAATAAAAGTGATCTAACACAGGAGTCCTGAGAGGTTCTCTCTCCACTTCCATCTCAGAACTTGTGGGAATTCATGTCTAAGAAATGTACTTTTCCAGCCAAATTTGTTCGCAACTGGTCAAAAGATTCAGAAGTAAATCAGTAGAAAAGGACACTATCAGATTGTGGATGACATGACTGCTTCAATTACACTCCCCAGGAAAACTGGTTTACAAAATCTTTCTCTAAAAGTTAAAGGCCAACCGAATAAGCTATTTGGTTTGGGGCACTTTTTCATTTGGCATAAGAGAGGAAACAGAAAGAAGAGTTTTGTTTTTCAGTTTTTTTTTTTTTTTTTTTAGACAGTGTTGATTTGCAAGTCCATATCTGAACATACCTGCTTCAACAGCAAAAGCATTTCCTCGCTCAGTCTTTGGTAGAAGTTCTGTCCGTTCTTTATTTGTGACAGGAAATCTCTGAATTAAGTTCCGCACAGCATGTTTTGTATTAGGAGTCAAACAGCAAGACATTACTGCATGTGCGAGCTCTGAACCATCTTTTTTCCTTACAGTCAGGTATCTATTTGCTCCTTTCCTGAGGAAAAAAAAGTCACAAATAATGAATAAGTAAGCTATTTACCTCTTTGTAATGACATGTGACAAAAATTCTTTGCTACTTGCACCTTGTTTCAAATAAAAAGCCTATCTAGAAACTTCCAAGCACAACGCACTAAAACACTTACAAAAATCACATACTACTAACATGAAATATGGCAGTAAAAAAACACTGGTGACTTCCAGCATCTAAATCCAAGTATAGCTTTACAGTCAGGCTTCCATTGCGCAATTGTTCTTGTTTTTAAAGGGCTATCATTGTGTTTGTTTCCCTAAAGACAGTAGAAATCTCCATAACTCAGTGCTTTAATCAATAGTGACACAATGCACAATGATCTTGAGATAAATTCAAGAGAGTTGGAGGTTAATGCTTAGTTGTTTTAAAACTGAACTCCATTATTGAATTGCAAAGAATTGTTGAAAATCTGCCTTAGACCTAACCATTTTGTGCCTGGACTAAAATAATCTATCAGTACAGTTTGAACATGACTTGCTACGATTACAGCGTAAGACCACACGAAAAGTAAAATACCCTGCCTTGTCAGGGGATAAGATGCACAGGTTGTAACGCACTGCACAGAGCTATTTTCTAAATAATTACTTTGCGTCTATCTCCTTGCGAATACAGGAGTTAATTTCAGAATTATAAAAATATCTAAGTCAAAACAGTGATCAGAAAAGCACATCTAGTTGTCAGAAGGAAAAAAAAAAAAAAACCCACAATATTTCCTCAATGCTCCTACCCTTCAGTAGTTTGCCTTTCAGCAGCTTCTGGCATACAACTTTATCTACACTAATTCAATGTTGAAATAAAAACATACTAACCATGACGACTTTACAGTAAGTTTTCTGTAAGTATTTAATACATGCTTGGTCAACTCACACTGTTATTAAAAAATAAGAGTTTATGTTATTTATTCACTCTGTATAACAAATAAAGGTACAATAATAAATGCTAAGATTAAAATTGTACTGTCAAGAGACACAACAATGAAAATCATGATCAAGTTTTTAAGACATGCTGGTGATCATTTCAAATGTTATTTCAAGACGGTTATTTAAGAAATTTGGAAGGACTAAAGCCAAGTAGAATACCTTGAAGATTAAAGAAACAAACTTCCTTTGATGTGCAATGTTCTAGTACAACAACAACAAAAAAAACAAAGTCTGAACATTTTCTTTTTCTGACCCACTTAAATATCTGTTCAACTGTTTTCCAGGATTCTTGTCACCCAGAACACTCTGGGCAACGGAAAAATCTGTAAACAAAGTGCCACCGAACCTAGTAGGAAGCTGCTTACTCAAGCAAGACACTTAACTAGCTCTACAGACAAAAACGATTCAAACAGACTTCAACACCTGTGTTTTAGCACTAGTACCATACAACCCAGGAATGTTTCAGCTGACCACATAGGTGTTTCTAACATTGCTTTCCAAGACTCCTCATTCCTAAAATATGATACAAAGATACAAAAGTCCAGCGAAACTTAGGGGCTCAGGAATTCATGCAAAATCACCTGATACTGACACTCCTGACACTGGAGCCAACAAAGAAACAACACAGCTCCACCTGAATAAGCTCGGCGTATGAATAAGCTCTTCTGAACCCAAGATAAACATCCAGAATGCAACTGCTGAAAAGTGCTTCCCCACTCAATACTGACAGTGAAGTAGTTGATCCATGAATTAGTGTTTTCCACTATCTCTGCAAGAATCATGAAATTTTACCAAAACTGAAGAGCAGTAAATGCTGCTACAGCTATACAACAGTGAGAGAGAAGTGAAGCGATGAGGTTTGACATAGTACTCCGTCTATTTTCCCAAGTTCTTTTTCCTCTAATTTTTCCTTCCTTGTTGTTACCTCCCAAGTGAAACATATTCTCAATTTTTAATCGAAGTTCGTGAGTAATAAATATGGATTTTCTCTTCAGAAAACCCAGAATTGGGCATGAGAAAGAAATATTTTAACATCTGCACATGAAGCCTTCTTTCCTGCACTTCTCAACAGAAGCGTCGTTTTGGAAGCCCTGCTCTTCATATCATTTTATTCTGTTAAGTTCTCAGATACTATGTAAACACCTTAGGCATAGAGTAGTGCAAACAGCAGTGCAGTGAAAGCACAATTGAACTTTGTGAGGAACACTTTGTGAAGCAAAGAGATGAAAAATGAGTGTTAAATGAACACATGAAATGGGCAAGGCTATTATCTCTAAGTAAGGATACTACAACTTTGTTTAGCTAGACCTAAAACAAAGCTAGAGAAGCTTACCTTGTCTTTCCTTTTATGCTGCAATAATTGGTTACAAACATACAAGATACGCTGGAAATATGTATGTCAATATACATGAAAAATTTATGTCATTTCACAACTAGCAATGAAGTTTCATACATATACAGTTAATAATAAGGTTGCATACATTTACTCTAAAACAAAATCAGAGTCTAACTTACCCTTTACTTTTAGAAATCAGACCAAGAGACTGACTGAGGCGGTGAATAAAAGCTCTTTCAGTACTAGTCAAAGAAGACGGGAACTCCATTTCTAGAAATAAGACAAAAGCAAAAGAAAAAAAATAGTGACAACATGAAGTGCAATATTCTTACCACTCCCTGGCATAGATGCCACAAATTTTTCAGTTCTCAAACTTGTATTTCCCTGGGAAAGGCAATAAACCCCATACCTGCAATGTGAGGCAATGGCAGCGGTGCACCCTCCCGACCCGTAAGGAGGAGGCTTTGTGCAGGCGCGGTGCTCTCCGGACAAAAAGGAGGTGACAGACGGCTTTGGCTACGGCCTAGGCGCCGTGTCCCGCCGGCCCCGCTCCTCCGCCTGCCCGGCTCGGCCCAGGCGCTCGCCCTGCGCACTGCGGCCGGCTCCCGCCCCCAGCGGCTCTTCCGCGCCCGCGGCGCCGCCGCACCTGTGGGCCGCGACGACCCGCTCCCCTGACGGCCGCCGCTCCCTCCCTAACGGCCGCCCCCGCCTAACGGCCGCGGCTCCCAGCCTAACGGCCGCCCCAGCGGCCGCGCCGCCGCGCACCTTTCTGGTCGCCGTAGCGGAACCGCTCCAGGGCGATGTTCACGGCGATCTTCACCTCCTCGTCGATGCGGATATCC
>VZSG01000752.1:0-11848 GCA_013398315.1 Nothoprocta pentlandii | reverse complement strand
CCAACGGCCGTTAGCTGCTGGCGCGCGGCCGTTACGGGAGCGCCCCCCGCCCCGCGGCCGTTGGCGCCGCGGCGTGCCTGGAGCGCGGCCCCGGAGCGCGCTGGGATGTCGGGCAGGAGCAGTAACTTCCCGCGGGTCTGCACGGTCAGGTCGTCTGACGTGGGCGTTCTGGGTGACCTAATGCGTTAGGCAGGTGGTTTCTGTAAGTAAACAAGCAAGGTTGGTCAAAGATAAAACTGAGTCAGGGCTTGGGGGAGTACACGTTTCTGTGAGAAACACTGCTGTTAGCTGGCGTGCTTGGGAAAAAATGAAATGCCCTTTTGGACCTTCCCTTAGGTATGTCTTCTTATAAATACAGCAATTTAAAAGGGTAAGGGTTATTACTAAAGTTTTTAGCATGCTTAAATCTATAGCAGTGGGTAGACTCTAGTCTACAGTAGTCCAAGATTAAAGTCATAGCAGTTTCTGAGAGCATATAACTTTCTTGAGTTTTCTTTGATTTTCTTGTATTAGAACCTAATTTAAACTCCTGTCCCCATCTCCTCTCTTAGCTTTAGAATTGTGACATGCAATGACCGTACAGTGTTATCAATTCCAAATAAGCTATAATGAGATGCTTGTATATCTGGAATTATTTGGCAATGTGTTTTGATCAGAATGGGGTTTGATGGGAGGTATTTCTGGAACTAATTCACTTATTCCAGACCATGATTTAAAAAATAACTATACTAAATGCCAGATTTTTCTGAGATGCTGGGAGCTCGCAGCTTCAAAATGAAGCCAGTGTTGACTGTAGTTAGTAAGCACTTCCAGAGAGCTGAGTCAAAGTGACGGGAAGTTTCTAAGTCTCTTATCTAACCTGAAACCTAACAGTATAACTCTACAGAAAGGCTAAGTAAACTTCAGCCCCCTCTGACATCTCTGTGGAACCAGAAAGTTATTTAAAGTCTCAAAGGGCTGACAGTCGCTTAAAAAAAAAAAAAAAAAAAAAACCCAAGCCTTTGAGGTCATGATATTTCTAATATAAAGGGCCCTCATACACTGTTTATTTTTCTGTTTGTTGTCTTATTTAATCATTATTTTGGCAGTTCTGAAATAAAAACTTGGAAAATGCACAATTTCTTACCAGTATGTTAAGGTGTTTTCTCTTTCTGCCTGTTAAGTGGAAAGTTATGGAAGTTATTCTGAAGTTTGAGAACTTGGGTTCGCTTAAGCACCACTGCCTCCTATGAGCACACTCAATGATCTGCATATATGGTGGTGCTTTCCTACAGCGTAAATTAGATTAAAGCACTTGCTGAAGGAATGTTGTAGTGCTTTGTATGGATGGTTCAAACACACTACCACGACACAAGGCAGTCATGTTTTCATTGGCATTTTTCACATTTATAACATGTTTTGTTCCAAATTAATCCTCTGTATATTTCAAAATACATGTTTCTGTATGTTGCTTACACTATATTGTTAAAAGTTTTTAAGGCTCCATGACATGTTCTGGGATGGACCATAGATTTCAGTGGGAAACAGAATTAAAGCTCAGAAGTAGTGGTTGAAAATCCCTAAGGGTTTTGGGAGTCCATTGTTGATGGTTGCTAATACCTTGCTTTACATGGGAATGTGCCTTTGAGGCTTTACAGGGGAATGTGCCTTTGAGGCAAGTATTGGTATGACTGTGATCAGAACATAATATTCTAAATTGTTATTTTCCCTTAAATTTCTTTATCTGTGAAGAATTGGTGGGTGATGAATATTTGACAAGTGATTTTTGTCGTCAAACAGAATCATTTGCTTTTCTTGACCTTATTAGCTCACTGAGGCAATCAGTCTTGTAAATGGAAGGCATTCCTTACTTTGCTTAGTGTTTCAGTTTCCCTCATAATCTATTTTATAGCAACAGTTTATGCAGGAGTGAACTTGCCCAGTGGTTTTTGGATGCTTCTGTAGTGCACGTGCCACCTTAGTCTCCAAGACTGATTCGTGGTCACACAGTGTCCATATGAGAAGTATAGCAACGGCTTTATCATCGTGTACCCTCTCAGGACAGTGTTTGGATAGCAGCACCTTTTTTTTTTTTGTTTTTTAAACGTACTCAATTTAAAAAGAGCCAAAAAATTCACATCTGCTCTTGTATTTAATTTAATCTTGTGATCACGTGTGTGTCTTGCTTCTGCTTTTTCTCTCTTTTTTTTTTTTTTTCTCCAAATAGAGGCCAGTTACTTGGCTTTCCTGTTCTCTGTCACCTTGCTTCAGTTGGCTTCCCTTTCTTTATGGGACTGTTGGTGTTTTTGATACTTGAGGGTAAAGCTGCTTTCTTTGTTGTCTTTCTTGTAGCCCCAGAGGAAATGGTAGACTGACTTCTCCATGTCCCTGCACTGTTTACAGGAGATAAAACATTGCAATAAATGCCCAAGCATCTGTATGCAGAGCTGAAAACAGAGAAACCAACGCTGTAAATCCATCTGCCTCCTTATGTGCTAGAAGCGATCTGTAGACTTTTACTAGTTTTAGCCTCTTTTTGTAACTTATTTTCCATGCAATGGCATTAAAATCGTTTACTGTATTTCAGCTGTTATTTAGCATAAGTTGTCCTGGCTTTCAAAATGAGTATGCTCTCTGCTGTGCTAAGGGAATGAAGCTTCATCAGTCTTTTGTTTGCATAGTGCACGCACAGTTAGTTCATAAGATTATTTTCTCTCCAACTCTTAGGCCTGCTATGGAAGAGACTGCAAAGGCAATCATTTTATGTGCATGTTTATTTAGTTCATATTGCATGGGGAAAAGAGCTATTTGCATTCCTAATGAAGTTATATGGTGTCTCAGCTGTGGAGATGCTTTGTTGTGCATCTAGCTGTAAACCTCTTCAAATAATAGCAGGAAGTAGAGACACAGATGGAGAGGAGGAGCATGTCCTGAGATACTGATTAATTTTCAGTCTGTCAATAGTTGGGATCGTACTAAAATGAAAAAGCTTAAGGACTAAGTGTGTGTTGTTGATGGTTGTATTGGAGAAGAATTTGAATAACGAGGGATGGAGTACTAGGCCTGTGCCGGTTGCTGCATATTACATTTTGTAGTTGTATCACAAAATTGCACTTTGAAATCTTGCAGCATTGAGGTATATTGAAATATTAAGAGAACACAGGAGCTTTAATTTGTTCGTTTGTACAGAAGTGGGTTTTGCTCCTTTGGGGAGTGATAGTAGTTAATTATTTAACATCTCATAAAGGCTTGGCATGTTTGTGATATGTCATCAACAATGAGAGATAATTGCAAAATAAATATATGCAAAGCAGTCCATGATTAAGCCTGGGTCCTGAACTCTGAAGATCAGCTAAATAAGCCTCACTGGGAGTGGGAGTCAGCTTTAGACACTGTTCACATGTAAACTTTATTTTTGCAGCTGTAACTGGATTGTGTTGTTATTAACAAAAAGCTGTTAACTGAAAAAAAAAACACTACCTTTGTTTGTTTTTCTTCTGTTAGTTTTGAGAAGCTTGAGAATCTGCTGCTATGGGTAAAACTATTTGGCTTCAGATGGTCTGCATGCTTGGGGTGCACCTGCTGCTTTTGCTTTTGTTTTTTGATATGGTCGGCATACGTGGTCTTGTCAGTGAAGAAAGTGAGGACATGCTTAGTTTTTACAGGTGGTACACTAGATGATTGTTTTTAGAAACTTGATTGCCTTGTATTTTGATTCTACTGAAGCTCTAGTTCTGCATGTAGTGATTTTGCCTTTATTGCATTAGTTAGTGGATTTCCAGATTATTCTTTTGCAACACTACATGCTCGAAATAAGTTAATTTTGTAGATATTTTCATTTATATTAAAAAAGTGAAGCTATGAGTTACAGAGATGACAGATGAAGAAATATATAATTTCTATATTAAGCTACGTATTTTTATAATGCTTTATAAAGCAAGCTATTTTTATAATTCTAACTCTTTAACACTGACAAATACTTCTTACGACTACGAAACAAATTTGAAACTAATATTGAGTACATAAGGAGAAAATGCATCATGATATAATAATAAAAGTTCTCACTGTAGAGTTTGTTTGAAGATATTTTCTTTTGCATATGCTTTTTTTTTACATTTCAGTCAGTGTTTGACTTACTCTGCCTTTAGATGGTTGAAAACCCACAAATGTGCTAATTTTTGCAGTGGGCTTGTGCATATACAATATGCAATAGCATATGCTGAGAGAGCGCCTCCTTTGACTGCCCTCGTCAGAGACAGTTAAAAGAAACTTGTTGGATCTGATCTATTATGTGAACTGTTTTAGTGGTATAGCTATGAGAACTCCCCAAAACTTTGCAATGATAAGCTGATATTATATATATAAGACATGTATACATATATATATGTTTTAATAAGCTGCGAGAGTTTTGTAGCTAGGTAGTGTAACAATGAGAGAAACTGTGAAAGTATTTATTGCTTAAATCTAAATTGCATGCTACTATTCTTGTAAATTCCTTCATTAATGCAGTGGCACTAAGCCTATTTACAGGACACTTGATGTGTGTTGTGTGTAATTTTCTGGAAGTAGGAAAACTACTGTTGAGAGAAAAAAAAAGCCCAAGCTAACTGCCCTGAAATATTTTTAGGTAAATAGGTAAATCAAATATTTTAAAATCTTTTTTTTCCCTTCAGATGTTTTTGTATTCTGTCTTTTACCTCTTCCTCTTTAAAAACAGGCAATTATGGCAAACTGCTTGGAGTGAATATCGGTGATGATATTTCCCAGGATAGTAATCTGTATTTTTCTTTGCATCTGGAGGAGAGTTTACATTTTAGGGTATAGCTCTGCATGACTATAAGTCAGGTTCATCCCAAGCATTGTCAGAGATCTTGACCAAACATCACATGTTTTAAAATTTATATACATTTGGAGGCAGTTATCTGGATGTTACAAATGTGTAATTAATGAGCTCAGCCCTATGTTGAAAGTCATTTGGGGGGAAAATGGGGAAGCTGCCAATTGTAGGGTAAATCCTGATGAACTTGTAACAGGTCTCATAAATAAAATAGGTAACAAGTACTTAATATAGGTTTTATGTATTCCTACGTTACACATTCACTGGTATGATAACTGTTAAACTTTTACCAGATTAAAAGATGGTGAAACTTTGGCCTTGTGTTATCACTAGTCTATGTCCTATCCAACTTCTAAAGTGTGCAGCAGAGAACCATGTTAATTTTGAGGTGAATGGTTCATTGTTCTCAGTAGAGCGGACGGCAGTATTTCAGGGATATTAGCTAGGTAAAAAGCATGTCAACATCAAGGCTCTGAGTTTCTCAAATTCCTGCTTTGTGCTGTGTATTTCTGAGTATTGTAATTAATAATTATTAGTAATTTCAATAGCACTGACAGTTGCAAAGCAGAGCACAAATATCTCTGTTGTCAAGGAAAAGGGATTTTTTTTTTTAGGTTGTACTTGCTAAGATTCATTAGACTCAAAAATTTCAAATTCAGTGTTTGTTACAATTAATTCACAGTCAGATGAAGCTTAAACTTGAGCCTTCATATTTTAAAAGGCTTCATTCTTTTTGAATAAAGTACTGAAGCTCTTTCTTCCCTTTAATCATTTTAATAAGTTTGTTGCTAATACCTCTTATTGCGATTATTATTAAATCTCTGTATAAGTTTAGTAATCCGTCTGTGATCCAGAAAGAGAAAAAAATCTTGCTTAGGTACTTGTTGTGATCTTCTAGAATGACTATGAAGAAGCTCAGAAAAATGTAACTTTACTAATTTGCTCTATGTCCCTTTCCTGCTAGGTTATAGTATAAAGACTACTCGTGACTATTTTTACAAATTGACCAAAACTTAAGTAAATATTTGGATTTTTCTGATTCTATATGATTTCATTTTCTTTTGCTTAAGACAGGCAGTTAGTATCTTCTGTAACCTCTGTTACTTAGGTCATTTTTCTTTACAAACAGGAACTTTCTAGGGGTTTACAGAGTTAAATTGTCAAAACCTATGCTTAGAAACTAATGGGTAGGTTGACTGTTTTGGGAGGCTTCTGGATGACAGAAAAGTCCCAGCACTGGGTGGTTAACCCATTTTATTTCTTTATCTTCTCATCTGTCCAGTTTGAAGGTGCCATCTGGAAATACGTAGGTAGTCATTATGGATGGATTCTAAAATAATTTTCAAAAATCCTCAAATTTATGATGTAGCGTTGTCAGCACCTGAACTTAATTCAGGTCGCCATGGTTGGAAACAGTGACCATGACAAGATATGTGAGCATCTGTCTTTCTGGCGCATCCATAGTCCTGATCTGTAGAGGTCCCTTCCAACCTCAACCATTCTGTGATTCTGTGATTTCTGAACTGCTCATGAAATGGATTGTGGAGATTTCATGGCAATCTGAAGTCAACCTAGGTACAAGGTGCTGGAGGAGAGTTGTTCAGTGCTACCCAGTCTTGAAATCTCTGTGGTTGTACTAGAATTTGTTTTCACTTCTGAGAATTTTTTGCATCGCTAATTTATTAAAATTTAATAACACAAAACTGTACCTATGCAGTGTTAATTAATTCAGTGAAATTCCTTCTGACATTTGTAACTGTAAGTTACATTTGTAAGTAGACTAGACTGCTTGAGTGAAAACTAGATTCCAGGTAGTTCTTACCATGGATGGAATTTGCAGGCTGAATATTTACTGGGTTTTAGTGAAACTTCAATCTGGTAAGCAGCACAGAGGAAAGAATAAGATGCCAGAGGCTATGTTGACAAGCTGTGATTCTCTGTTGATAAGCAGGACCTTTGTTTGCATGTAATAATTTTGTCTCCAGAGAAGACAGCTTGTTCTCCCAGGTTGTGTTACCAGTTTGGTGAAATTGACATAATGTTCAAAGTACACCATTTAATTACTTTACTTTTAATGATTAAAATGTGAGTATTTTCTGCCTACTGCAAAACATACCACCTGTAGAAGCTCCTGTAACAGTCTGACAGTCTTGTCTGTACCTGGTAGGAAATACAGGAGAAATAAGGGGAATCCTACTGGGTGATACTGACTGTTGGAGGTACCTTACTACTGCTTTCCCAGGAGAAGGAGTGATACTGAAGATTGTGGAGAATGTGCCTGGAATAGTGCTATGAGAGGTAACCAAGATGAGGTAGAGCTCTCAAGTAATTTTTTTGTTGTTTATGAATAAAACCAATGCCCTGAAACTGCAGTGAATCTTCAACTCTGTTCAGCACGTAGAGTTTTTGACCAGGTTGACTGTTTACCCTTCTTTTTCCTTGTTACTACTCAGCATAGTGGAATTTGATCTGGTTGCTGAAGTTAATTGTGAAATTATGGAACAAGCAGTGGAATGTGCAGGGCAGAAAATGAGATGAACAAGGAGTTTCAAGATTAAGAAGTTCCAGAGTACATAAGTAGTAAGAAGAAAAACAAAGGGGGATTATGTAAGGGAGGGAGGTAGTTAGTTGCTAATGGGTGATGCTGTGAATTGTGAAAAGCTTTATCTTGGTTCTGACAAATGTCAGATGTGATTAGATGGTTTTTGTGAAAAACCCTAGTAAGTTTTGTCATGAATGAATAATGGGAGACATAGTATTTATCGTGATAAACTTAGATTTTGGTTGCGTTTTGGTTTTTGGAAACCACTGAATGGGGTTAGGTGACTGCTGATAGGTCCATATTGCAGCCTTGGCATTCATTAAGATTTGGTCGCATAACTGTATGTGTAACCACATCTATATGCTTTTTCTGTCAAGAAAAGTTTTTGATCTTATTTTAATTTTTTTTAAACTAACAATTTGACAAAACAAAATTATGTTTCTGAATCCTGTTCTTTGGTTGCTAGAACAGGTTGTTTGCCTGGTCCTCATATACTTACGAAATTTTATACCTGAGTAAAATATGCTAATGAAAATATGCAAGTATTGCTGAATGTACATCTAAGCACAATCTTTTCAGTCTTGTGAACATAAAAAGACCCGTCAACAGTTCTCAGACCTATTTTCTTGGCTATCTTCTTAGTAAAGCAGTTCAAAATATCAAATGCTTAGTTGGGGAGGTGAATTTTATTGCTGGTAAAGATGAGCAATACTTCAATAAAATAAAGGCAGAGTCGTGGTTAGAACTGATATGGGCTAATGTTGATACTGGTCTACTATTCTGCCAGACAGTTCTACCTGCTGTGGATTTTGCTGAATCCTTTTTCTATTCTGTAAAATCTGAACATCTATTAGACCTTTAGATGGAATGCAAAACTAGATAGATCTTCTCTCTAGAGCCATATGTAGGTATAGACATTGTTTTAATTATATTTTGCATATAGAAATGGGCATAACTTTTAAGGCTGGTCGTTTTTAAAAATGATACCAAAATTTGAGTGCATACTTTGAACTACTTGAGTGTAGTAAAAAATAATTCTAGTTCCCATTAGCTACAGATGAAGCTGTAGGTGCAATGTTGTAGATGTTAAGAACTTTTAAGGAGAGCCTTGAATTGTCTTGTAGCAGGCATTGAGTTAATTTGCTAAATTTTGAAGAGTTTGGGAAAGAATTTTTAAAAAAATGTTAGAAATATTTCTCTTCACTAAATCTGGTGAATTGTGAAAGTCAACTTCTGCATTTGCAAAATAGTTTCATAATACTTACCTTTTGTGAAGTCTTTTTGTGAAGGATTATAGAAGTACAACTTAAAGATGCCTGGCTAGTGACAGAGGCAGAATATAAAATGAGGATTTCTGTAGGCCTTGCCCTGAGTTTGTCATGCTAAAGTAATGTCTGTTGAATTGTCAGGTCAGATCTTGGCCTGCTGGCGAGCTTCAAAGCTATTTAAAAACTACCCAATTGTTAGAAAATAGCCTGAGAAGTACACTGATGGTTTGCTTGCTCCTATTAGGACAGGAGTTAACTTAATCCTGTTGTTACAGTTTTGGAGAAAAGCATTTTGTATTATTTGTATTGTATTATTTGTTTTATTGTTTTCTTTTCTAAATTGTTTTTGGCTTTATATTTTGAGTGACTGCTGCTTCTACTTCTAAAATTTTACAGGAGGGCAGTGCAGTTTTTGTGAAGTGTCACTGTTTATCCTCTTTGTATTTTTACCTGCTTAAAATAGTAAGAATCATATGGTGAACTTTTATCTGTTTTTTTTTTTCATTTGTGTCTGCTAAAGCAAGTAATCTGGAGCACAGCTGTTCTTTTAACATCTGATGTGTAAAATTAGTGTGAATTTTGTGCAAAATGTGAAGGTTTGAGGTCTCCTCTGTAGGAAACACCATAGTTCCTAAATTACAGGGAAGGATAGTCTAGTTTGCCCTGGCAGGACAACAAGCTGCAGAAGGTAGAGGGAATAAGGAGGCAGTCTAATACAAGTAAGCTGTAGCTGGCTTAACAGCAGGCTGATAGCTTTTTTGCCTCAGGTGCTGGCACTAATGCTTGTCCATCTCTGTAGTGAACTAGTTCAGGGAGCTAAGTCAATAAGAGCTGAACTATTCCCTTTGCCATTATAAACTTTATGGTGGTTTAACTGCCTGCTGAGTCAGCCCTAGCAGAGGAAAATGGAAGGAGATGTGAAGCAGCAGGAAGCTGACAGACTCAAGCTGTGTGGGAGTCTTTGTGGTCTTGCTTGCTGGTCTTGAAGCTTCACAGAGGTTACAGCTAGTGATAGCAGCTGGAATCTGCAGCAACCACATGTCAGGAGCTCAGCAAAGCAGTTTGGCAAGTGCTCAGATAGAAGTAAAGAGTTTCTCAATCTTGTGTGTGATATGGCAGAATCAACCAGGCTACCAGTGTAGAGGGCGTGCAACTTCTTAAATGGAAAGCAAAAAGCAGATGTTTAGGGTAAGAAACAGATGTTTGGGATAAGTAACAAAAAGTAGCAAGTCCGAACAGTATGAGGAAAAAAACTTTTTGAGATTGTTCCCATGGCTGCCTATTGTTGCACATGAAAAAGTGAAAGCTAGAGAACTGCTGAAACTCACTTGTTGATACTAATTAAGCAGTAAGGGGGTTGATTTGCCGAGAACCACAGGAGCATCAAGGTAATTTTGGAAGTGTCTAGTAGAGGGAGCTCCACCAGAGAAACAAATTATACACACTGGTACCAATGCTAAAAGTAAACAAACTGTAACGATTCCAGGAAGAATATTTTATTTTGACAAGCCCTTATTGCTTCATTTGTTGAAGGTGCTCCATCAGAGAGACATTTTAAGCCAAGTCTTACCCAGCAGTCCTAATGGCTGTCTGGCTGTCCAGTGTTGATTTTAAAGTGGCTCGTAATTACAACACAACTATGTGGAACAGGTTTTCTTACAGTTGCTGTTTGTTTACTCTGTCTGCCTCTGGGGAACTTAAAGTGCATCTCTGATTTTAACCTTTCTTAAAAGGAATTTCTACATTGCAGATTGCACAAGCAAAGAAAAAATGTTTCCTAGCAAAATGTCTGTGAAATCTCTGTACTAGCTGAAATTAAATAATTTTGAATGAATTTATAGTATTAAATAGTGACAGTAGAATCAGCATTTCTTTATAGATTGATAACATAGTAGATGGGATAAGAACAGAAAAATGTCTCCATTCAGTTAAGTATCAGAGCAATCATCTGTAGGTACTGTGAAGCATGCATGCATGCTTACCTAGGTGGTTTCTCATGCTTACTAAAGCAGAAATCATAACAAGATAGAGTACAGCAGGAAACACAGCTGTGCTAAGAAAGCAAAAGTTTGTGTCACTAATCCAGTTTTGTGGTCCAAAAGAATTATGAAGCTTTCAAACTTTCATCTTCCATTTATAAAGAAAACTGATTATAAATGTGAACATGTCTCTGGCAATTTTTAGTCTGCACATATGTATGTTGGTTTCACTTTAGCTGCCTAGTATTATGCTGTGCAGTAGGTACTCTGTGTTTGTATTTGATTTCTCTTGGGAGAGGAAATATAAATGTTTCAAATTTATCTCAATTCATAAATTTTAATTGGACTCATTCTGTAATTATTTAAGAAATCCTGTACTTTTAAATTGAGTTAGGAGGAATTAGGAAAATGATGTGTGTAAGGCTTCTCAAAAGATTGCCATACTAGATAGGTGGCTAAATAATTAAATTACGACAGAATAATTTGTATTCTGATGCTATCCTCTTAAAAAACAAGGCTTCTTGTGGCAGCAGGAGTTCTGTTTCATAGCTTCTTTCTCTCTTTTTCCACTTGTCTTGCTTAGGTATTGTTGCCATTATAGCCATTGTGCTTAGAACCTATTCTGTGGTACTTCTTGAGGGGTTTTTTTTTCAATAAAAGTAATATAATATGAAGTGAAATTGAAAGAATCTGTTTAAGCATATGATCTTCTCCAAGCACCAAGACATATAATATAAAAATATTCAAAATCATGTACTTCTGGGAAAAGAATATTTTAATATAGCACGTTTGTTAAAAGTGGAATATATCTAATTCTTGGAGTGAAAAATTCTGTGACTGTATTCTTGTACTGATGTCATTAGCATTTTTATATGGCGTTTTTGGAATGCTTGGTGTATAGAAAATTGAGACTATTATTTGATGTTATACAAAGTAGAGATTGGTTGGTTTTTTTTTTTTTTTTTTTTTGGTGGGATGCTGTAGTACCAATTTGATTCTACTCATTTTTCTTTGCCTCAAGAAACTAAATTTTAACATAGATGGAAAAAACATAGAGAGGAGCCTCATGAGTTTCAGTGAGGACAAGTGCAAGGTCCTGCACCTGGGGAGGAATAACCCCAGCTATCAGTACAGACTAGGGGTTGACCTGCTGGAAAGCAGCTCCACGGAGAGGGATCTGGGAGTCCTGGTTGACACCAAGTTAGCCATGAGGCAGCAGTGCCCTCGTGGCCAAGAAGGCCCA
>VZSG01000751.1:328164-379621 GCA_013398315.1 Nothoprocta pentlandii | reverse complement strand
TGTCTATATTCAATTAAAGATGTTTTGAACAGTCTAACTGTAGGAAAGATTTTGTGTTGTAAAGCAATATTCTTCAAGGTAAAGTTTGAATTTATTAAGAATATAATCAAGCTTTATTACTTATTCACTATTCAGTCTGTAATCTATAACTCTCTTAGGCTCTAAGAATAATTCATTGTAATTCAACAAAGGAATGAAGAGGTCTAGAAGGTTATTGACTTTTTTTTTAGTCAGCTCTTTTATCTTTTAAAGCAAATGAATGTTTATAGAACCTAATATAGTGTACAGCCTACAATGAAATTCTTGCAAAGAAATGAGAGCTAAAGTCAAAGATGAAAAAATAATGCTTATACAACATTAATTTATAATTGCAAAAAATGAGCAAATCAAAGAATTCATAAATATGCAAAAATGAGTTAATATTTGGTATTAACTGTGGATGGAAAATTAACAATCATAAGTGGTTCCCATTGTCTTCAGATTAACATCTGAGTTTATATTTGATTTACTAGTTTTGCATAATAATAGGGTGAATTGACTTTTATCTCCAGTAACTTGGTGTTATGATGAAACCAGTGCTTCAAGCACTTTATTCTCAAAAGTGACTTGCCACCCTGGATTTGGATTCAATAGAAATAGAAATATTCCATAGTAAGCTGAATATAGTATTTCATAATTATCCTTTTATTTAATCTTTTAAATACATATATACATGACAAAATCATGCTTGGAGAGAATATGTCATAGAAAGTGATAAAAGAATACATTTTAAGCAATGGCAGTATTTTCCCAAATCTCTCTTTGTCTCTTATATCCTTCTTGTGTCTCTCTCATATATGCTTTTATATAGAGTAGACATCACTGACATAAACATGCATGAAGAGGTATGTCCTCCCTGTCATCTGAGATACTCTGAAAGCTCCATTTATATTTGGCTAAGAAGCAAAACCTAGCCCCATAATCCAAAAATGGAAGGTCATATTAAGGCAATTAAATACAAATTAAAAAAAGAAAAACAAACAAACAAAAAAAAAAATACTGCCACTATCTCTACTATTAGAACTTATCCTCCCTCTTCACAATACAGTGGGAATGTTGGCAGTTACACAAAATACCTCCATGACTGCCTGGTACAGATTTGCTAAAGATAAATTGCAAATAAACAGTAATCCTCTTTGCTGTGTGTGTAATCAGAAGCCTCCCATCCCTCAGTACAGCCTCACGAGTTAATGGAATGGACTTCATACTTTTGTCTAATCCTGATAAACAACCTGTTTTCAGGTAGTTAGTGACAAATTTCCCAAATGCAGTGAGGGAATCTTGATAACATAATTTCTTGGGATTGTGAGCAAAGCACAATACTCAAACTTAACGTATGTGTGTGGCTACACTGGTTATATTTGACTCATGCCTTTGAAGGCCACATTTACTCTAAAACATCTGTAAGTCTGATTTAATATTTTAGTGACACGGTACTCCCAGGGTTTGAAAAGCTTGTGTTCAGTCTGAATCTACAGCCTTTTCATCTTAAATTTGATGTGAACATGAAGATAAAAGATATCATTGCTCACCCCTTTTTTATTACGTTAGATTGACAGGACACAGCCAACATATTAGCAAATTATTATAATTAAATAAAATTATAAATTTACATTTACTGGATCTATAAATGAATAAAAATCCATTTCATCTGGGTTTCTTATGGAAACAAAGCTTATGCAAGAATGGAGCATGTTTGTGTATGTGTTGTCTGTGGATCTGTACATCTTTTTTTTTTTTCAGGGCAGAATATCTTAAAATTAAAAAACTGGAGAGCTAGATCTCTTTCTAAATGTTTATTTGGGGTGGATGAAAACAATGAATATTTCTCAAACTGGTGGAAAAGAGCATAACGGCAGGTCTGAAACCAAATATTTCAATACGTAAGGAAGAGTTAGTCTCCAGAATTTTGCTTATCTCAGTTGTACCCAGCTGTCACCTAACATTCTTGTAGGACCTATCCTGAAGAAGTATATAAGCGATAGCTATATATGTAAGATAAACTGCTTATAAATTACCAAATGTAGTGTTTCTCAGTTTTCAAACACTTACTTTTCCCAAGTAAAGAAGGTTTTATATGAAAAAAGTACATGATTACAAAATATTCAATTTTATTATTTTTTCATTTATACTGTTCTATTGCATATACTGTATTTTCCCACATTTCCTCAATATCGAATTACAAAGCCTTCCATGTCATTCCAGAACTGCCACCTCTTAAACTTGAGATCAAACATAGTATCTAACACGGGAAGAAATTTTCTAATCTCGGAGTGTGGATAGGTCTGTGACACAATTTGCAGGGGAAATTAAAGAGTGTATAAACCAACTGTTCCATTCCCAAGGAGTTGGGAAGTTATTACTCCATGTAATGACCTCAGAGTAAAACCTAGATCACTAAAGGTAACTCTTGTTTCTCACCCCCAACACACATCACTGTAAGATTTTTCTGATAAATTTTATGCAAACAAAATATAAGGTTTGTTACACCTATTCTGCCTGTAATAAAAATTGCTATCAGCTACATAGGCACATCCATTCTATGATCCATTGAAATGAGTTTTAAAAGAATAATTCCGATGGAGAAGATCCTAAAATTGACATCTACCTAATAATTGTCTTAGGAATTGCTAAAATATGCATATACCCAGGCAAAAGGATTATTTTAATGCTGAATCCAACTCCCAGCAGCCATTCATTACAGTTGAGTAATGAAAAGAAAATCTATTGGGACTGCAATTCTTTTTCTAGGTATTGACATTTTCAACACTAAAGCAGAATAATTTCATAATACATTACTTCCTTCCTGCCTCTAATGTTAAATAAATATCCAAAATATTAGATAGCACATGTTTTATTGCATTCAGTTCACCAGTATCACTAGATAGTGAGGAGCAGAGTTTAAATGAAAAATATTATCATAGAATCATAGAATGCTTACGGTTGGAAGGGACCTCCAGAGGTCATCTAGTCCAACCCCCCTGCACACCTAGAGCATGTGGCACAGGGCTGCATCCAAGCGGGTTTTAAAGATCTCCGAAGAAAGAGACTCCACAACCTCTCTGGGCAGCCTGTTCCAGTGCTCTGTCACCCTCACTGTAAAGAAATGTTTTCTTAAGTTCCTGCGGAACTTCTGGTGCTTCAGTTTGTAGCCATTTCCTCTTGTCCTATTGGTGGCCACCACTTAAAAGAGGCCAGCCCCATCCTTCTCGCTTCCTCCCAAGAGGGCACTGATAGAGACACTGATCAGATTCCCCTCTCAGCCTTCTCTTCTTCAGGTTGAGCAGGCCCAGCTCTCTCAGCCCTTCCTCACAGAGGAGATGTTCCACACCAAAGGAGCAGCATACAGCATGACTCAGGAAGATGGCTGGTTAATGTAAGAATGCTTCAATGAGGTAACTAGAACAGTTTTGTTGGAGACTAAATATGGTAATGGTATAAACAAAAGGTACGTGGACTCTGTATAAATCTTTTAGCATAAGATTAAGCTGGCTTATAAAAGATGCGTTAATACTTTCACAAGCTTCATTTTGATAGAATTCTATCAGAAAATGCATCTTCTAGCTGTATTTTTGATACTCTTCCCGGATTTGCTTGAGCAACACAGGGCTAAGTAGTGGATCAACGAGTTTACTTTTGAGCTTGGAAGTCAAAGGAGTTCAGTTTTAATTAACAAAATGTACCTGAAGTTCATAGGAACTGGACATCAACATTTATATAAAACATCTCTACATCTTAGTATATTTTTCTGTATTTTTAAAATTTTCTCATAGTATTTGCTTTAATTTTGCATGTTTTGCATACCAAAAAAAAATATTATTAGTGACATAATGTTTACAGTTATTAAATAGTTTAGAAAAAAAGATCAAGTTTTCAGTGATTCACAAAAATCCATTATTTCAGGGAATATTACAACCCAAGAGCAGAAGGTAAAGAGAATTTTTTAGCAGAAAAAATGGAGGAAAATAAGTTGAAAGAAAAAGAGGTGAAATACCTCTGAACATCAGTAGCAGGCAGAAATCCCATTTGCAATTAGTTTTGTAAGCCAAAATAACTGTTGGGTTTAGAATCAAGATATTGGATAGCATATCTCTGATTAGATTATTTAGATAAAATTAGATTCAGTAGCCTCTTGAATAATAAGATTTACCTATTGGAAACTTGTCTTGACATTGTTCATATCTTATCAGTTTGAAAGACTACTTGAGATATCTATTCCCTTGATTAAAAGATGATTCTTCATTCCATATTATTTGTACTTCCAAGGACTATCTTGCAACTAAACTAAACTTGATTGTCATTTCATACCTAATTTCCTCAGATCAAGCAAAACTGGATAGCTCTCATTAAAGACATCCATATTGCAATAAATTGTCCACTCTGTTAATTAAACTTCCTAGCTTGATATCACATATTTGATGTTTGAAAGCAGTGAAGTGAAGATCTTACAACTTACTTCAGTGTGGTCAGAAATTTTCTTCCTAATACCCCTATTTCTGTGGAGTGTTTACAGTTTTTATAGTAAAGGGCAGCTGGAAACTCCATACAGTTAAAAATGTATTTCAGATTTGATTCATCATAATAAAAGCTAAATACTCTACTTTTTCATATTTTTTCATAGTTGCTATTTAAGTGCAATTTGTAAGTATGTATGTATGTATGTATGTATACAGTATGCCAGATTCACCTTTTCTTATTCAGATAGATCAGAAGATTAAAATGTACATTGTTTCAATTCTACCATTTAAACTCATTTTTTATGCTGAAAAATGACTCTGTCCCTAATTCAGGTTCTGAGAAATGCTAATATTAATTGTTAATCATAAACAAAAGAAAGAGTACAATTTTTTTTTTCATGAAAATACTCCATAAACACTCTGTGAAATATTACAGTCAATCTGCACATTAAATTTATCAGTTTTTCTTCAATCCAAATAATTTAGAAGGTCAGTTATTTATGGCTATTTATATATAATGCACTATTGCTATTCATACTACTATTAACTACAGTATTTCTTATCTGATTTCAATAGTAAAAGAATTCTGTTTGCTTGATTTACATGAAGATCTGATAAGTAAGCACTAGAAACACCCTCCCACCTTAGTATTTAGTTTTACATTAACCCACTGTGTTAAGACTTTTTTATTTTTCAGTTTATTTTTTTCTAAAGAGATTATTTTAATATGTAAATCAATAACTCCCCTGTTCTCATTCATCTGATTCCTTTCTGATTTTAGTCAGATTGATATTTGCAAACCCACGCCAAATTAGATAACTTTGCTGAACTATAAAAACAGTGTTACTGAGCACTGATCATGAGTGAAGAGTGCTATCAATAGCTTAAGGAAATATGTAAGTATTGATGTGGAAACCAAACCATGCACATTGAAAACTCGCATATGAAGCTGATGCAGAGCAGAGTAGATGCAGAGCAGAGCTAAGTGCTGCATATGTCAGTGTTTTCTCTCAGAGGTAGCCAGTTTTGCCACAAAACCCAGCAGCTATAAGGGCAGGCACTCCCTGGCTGAATTGATGGGTCTGCTGCTACACTGCATTCTCTTTCTGACAATCTATTATGAATTTGATGCACTGTCTCAAAGCGCTCCAGGAAATCGGAGAGGGTGTTAATTCTTAAATCACAAATTTGTCATCTGGGGAAAGTGTTATTCATCCTTCTGCTGAACCTTTTTTGACTTTCTTGCTTGGATGAACTCAACATTTCTATGCTCAACAAATCATTTTCTCTAAGACTGAAGGATGATGTATGCACTACAGACATTTTACTCAAGGAATAGTTTGAGAAGCATCACAAGCTTTTTGAGAAGTTGAACTTGTTTGAATTAAATGAACCTGCAGGCAATTTTAGCCATTAAGAAGGTTAAGATGTGTGATCAACCCAGGAAATCTTTCAAGGGGAAAAGTATCTTTAAATTCTACTTCTTTCTATACTCTAGATATATTTTCAAATCAACTAAGCTTTTGCTGAACTGGATAAGCCTAAACAAATAATCCTATGTAGTACTGTACATAAAGAAAAGGACTATTTGCAACAGCATTATGTAAGCCCTAAAAGGTTTTAGTCTTCAGAGAAGATAATCTTAAATTGTGCAGGTTTCAGAGGGATTGGAGAAGCTTCTGCAGGAAGAAACCACATTGTTTGAGTGATTTCCAAAAAAAAACCAATCTATGAACAATAAAGAAAATTAAAAAAAAAAAAAGGAAAAAAAAATAAAAGGTTTGTCTGAAAGTAGTGGCTGTTATTAGTAGTGTTGTAAAAGAGAAGAGAACCACCCATGATGTTTCTGTTTTCTTTAGCTTGCAGATTGGTACATCTCTCATTTTCAGCCCTCTACCGTGATGAGTTTTGCAGATTATATCACATGTGTGCATTTAAACTCTGTGGAACATGAAACTTTCTATCATTCTCTTTTCTTTCTAAATAGGCTATATTATGACTACCAGATGAATGAATGAGGTACATATCCATGGAGTTACAAAACAGAAATATTCTTTAACTTCCTTCAGTCTACCTGTTTATTCATTTGTTCCAGAAGAGGTACCAAGAGATGAGGTGAGAGCACAGGGGAAAGAGTGTTGCCTCTATTCAATCTAGATGTTAAAGAATGCCTGCATTCTCTATGGGGAATATTAAAGAATGCCTAGAGTAAACCAGAGGAAAGTTCAGTTATAATAATGTTACATTGGTAGCATTATTGGAAGCATTTTGAAAACATAAGGAGAGGCGATTGATGATAGATTTTATAGTGATAGATTATTATAGACAGTAGATAGTGATGATACACTTGTATAGTGCTGATATTAAAACTAAATTGATAACAGTAATTTTGTTACTATACACTAAAAAATAAAATAAAATAAAATAAAATAAACTCAAGCAACTTGCATTCATCAAAAAATAAACCCAATACAAGTTTTAGGTATGGGAAAGTTTCTTAAGTAATTATTGATCCAAGAAGATGTGGATTAATTCAAAGAACTGGAAGAAGAAAAAAAAAGTTTTCTTAAAAATGGGTATACTAAATTAGAAAAAAATCTACATTAGAAAAACCCCTACATTAGAAAAACCCTCCAATATAAAACCCCTTGAACTTTCAAGCTGTAGTCCATAAATCTGAAAGGTCTTCTGAATTTCTTGTTTTCTTTTTTTTTATACATTCAAAGAAGATTGAGAAAAGAAGCCATTTTAATAGAAAACTCAGTACTTAGACTGTAGAATAACACATGTAAATATTGAGAGATTGCCTTTAAAAAAGTCCTTCTAAGTACATTACTCTTGTCTACAGATAGAAAAGATGAGGGAGATAGAGGAATCTAAATATATTAAAAACCAAGAGTTAAGAGAAATGTGTACATAGCTGTTTAGCAAAATAAACATTCAGAAAGTAAAGCTTCTGAAACACAAAGTGTTTGCATTCTCCATGTATAGCCAGACTCCATTTATTAATGAACTGCTGTTTTTTAAGCTGCTCTTTCTGTAACTATTCCTTTAGGTAGACATCTAGCCTTTCCAATAATTTATCTTCTTGGCCCTACAAGTTGTCTTGCTTGCTGTTGCAAAGTTGTCTCCTTCTACCAGAGAACACAAAGAAGCTCTGTTTCACCTCTGTGAAGATAATTAGGGGATTTCAGTCAACAGAATAACTGATCAATGATCTAATGATCTATTAGCTATCTGGAGCATTCAGTTCTCCACTTAAAAATAAATAAATAATTGGAAAAATGTTATTACATTAAAAAATTTCAAAACTCTTTTTTATATTAAGAGTAAACACAATTCTGAAAGATATAATACCAAACTTTTTTTTTCTTTTTAATAGAAAATAGTATAGTTTTCTTAATAGCTTATCAATGTACTGCATGTACACACAAATTGGTAAAAAATCCCAAACCAACAATATATCTTGATCATTATATTTCTTTTTTTTTCTGACAAAATATACATGTATTTTTCACAAAAGTAATACTACTATAAATTTTGAATTATAATACTGTATCTTCTGCTGCAAAATCAGTTCACATCTCTCCCATAAACATTACAAACTTATGATATGCTGATTTATACATTTCAGTATCATCGTAATTTTAGGATCATGAATGCTGCCTCTTTATGTCAGTAGGGCTGATGTGCTTAGTTCTTTGGCAAACACAACCTAGTGCTCAACACCAAATATGATTGGCACCTGCAAGAAACTGATGATATGACATGAGCAGGCTAGAACATGGACATACTCCTACTAGACCGCAGTTTTGTATGGGCTAGAAATTAAAGACACGACAGATGAAAGGATAAGAAAAAAAGAGAGATTTGCTATGGAAGTATATAATGTTCCCTTCTTTCTACCTGCCTTCACCACGAATTACAAGAGTAGAAAGAGGGAGGTGCTGTCTTTCACTTTTCCCACTGTGTTTTTGTTTTCCCTCTTTGGCAGATTGCATCCTTTCCATTCATGGAAATGGCAAAGAAGGTGGCCAGGTTTGGTAGTTATACAGAAAGGACAAGGATTAGGAATCTGATGGTCTGCTGATTTGGCAAAACAAATTCTCTAGATCTCAAGCAATGACAGGACCCAAAGTGAAATTTTCTATAACTCATCTCCAGCCCACAGATTATTTCCAGAAGGAAATGGTTTGGAGAAAGGCAAAAATGAGTCAAAGTTGCAGAACTAGGTGGGAGGCAGCATTGTTCAGACTGAACATTTTCTTGTCCTCAACACAGACAAAAGGAGACAGAAAGGAGACAGAGCAAACATGGAGCAGTTGACACTAGGGGCCTTGGCCAGGACAAATGTGAGGTCCATGGTGGGGGCTCACTGCCTCTCCATTTTGGGGTCTACTTGGGGATGTTTTAATACCTTCTGCCACAGCCATCTGCTTACTGTTCTGTAACACTGGAGCCAGACTAGACCAGATCAAATCAGATCAGACTGGATCAGACTGGCCCTGGCAGGCACCTACTACCTTTGTGGGCTCTTTCTAGCAACAGGGCAGGAATCACATTAGGAAATTTGATTCCAGGTCTTGACTTGAATTTTTGTTGTGTGGGTCTGTGCATGCCAACCTGCTTGGGGGTAACACATCACGGCTGGAGCTAACACATCGAGTGTGCAAGCTCCTTCCTGTCCATGACTCATTTCGAGAGCTTGAAACTGTCTGGAACTTCACTGGGAAAGAGACAGAAAGAGAGGTGAAAATACATGTTAGAGCAGCTTGATTTCCAGCAAGATGTCAGTGGAGGTTATGAAAAGGAAACAGATGCACATTGCTATCAAAATTAAAAAACGCACATCTATATATACTCACACTTCAAAATGAAGGTAAGGAGATTAGAGAAAGCAGTATTTTCTGATGGTAGACACAAAACAAATTTTCATTTTTCCAAATAATTTGTGAATTCTGTCAAGATATATCAAGCAATATCAAGCAATAAATGAAATTGCCTTCTGCTTTTGTTAGTCTGGGTTATGTATGATGAATACAGTCTTATAGGGGGAAGGAGATGTGATTTATTGAAATGAAAGAAAGAGCAGCTATCATCCACTGATTAGGAATAAATAATTTGTCAGAGGTAAAAATGCTGTAATATTGAATACTGAATACCATAGACAGATAATCTCAAATCATTCTAACTTGCATGACCTGAAATTAGTTCTAGGTTACCAGTTTTAGGTTGTTAGCTTGAAACATGATTAATTTGTGATGAAACCCAGACTCTGCAGAAATCACCCCATGAAATTAATTTCAAATGTACCACCCTCCAGCAGGAAGCTCATCTTTTGAAGCATCAAAACCTTCCAATATAGTCTTGGCAGCTATATAAATGCTATATAATGAAGCTCTCAAACCATTTTGTTCCCAAGATTTTTCCATCGTTTAAAAGGGAATGCATAGATCATCTTGTATAGCAAAGCCTTTGAATATTTGTTCAGGGCCTTCCTTGTTTCTCACATTTTTTCTATAGTCATTTTGCAGGTCATTTCTCATGTCCTGATGACATAAAAGTCATTATTTAGTCTTCCCTTGGTAGTGCTCTTTCTTTCTCTAGATCATAAAGTCTAGTGGAAAATGTGAGGGTTGGGGGCAGTCTGGGCTGCAGCGACCACGAGATGTTGGAATTCACGATCCTGCGTGGAGGAAGCTGGGCGAGAAGTAGGATAGCTACCCTGGACTTCAAGAGAGCCAATTTTGAGCTCTTCAGGGAGCTCCTCGGAGCAGTCCCCTGGGTCAGGGTCCTAGAAGGAAAGGGAGTCCAGGAGAGGTGGCTAATATTCAAGCACCACTTCTTCCAAGCTCAGGATCAGTGTATTCCCACAGAAAAGAAGTCGAGTAAGCGGGGCAGGAGACCTGTATGGATGGGGCTGCTAGGCAAAGTGAACGAGAAAAGAAGAGTGTACAGCTTGTGGAAGAAGCGACAGGCCATGTGGGAGGAATACAGACGCATCGTCAGAGAATGCAGATGCGAAATGAGGAAGGCCAAAGTCCGGGTGGAATTAGAGTTGGCGAGGCAAGTCAGAGACAACAGGAAGGGTTTCTATAAGTATGTCAACAGCAAGAGGAAGACAAGGGAAAATGTTAGTGCACTGCTGAATGGGGAAGGGGCCTTGGTGACGGAGGATGCCGAGAAGGCAGAGTTACTAAATGCCTTCTTTGCCTCAATCTTTACTGCTTAGGCCACTCCCCATGAACTGCAGGGCTCAAGTGGTAGAGATATAAATGGGTTAAAGGAAGACCTTCCGCGGGTTGAGAAGGATTGGGTTAGGGATCACTTAGACAAACTGGCCACTCAAAAATCTATGGGTCCCGATGGGATGCACCCAAGAGTGCTGAGGGAATTGGCTGAGGTTATTGCTCAGCCTCTCTCATCTTTGAGATGGTCCTGGAGAGCAGGGGAGGTGCCCGAGGACTGGAAGAGAGACAATGTCACTCTAGTCTTCAATGACACTTCAATGTCACTCAAGTCTTCAAAAAGGAACCTCATGAGGTTCAATAAGGACAAGTGCAGGGTCCTGCACCTGGGGAGGAATAACCCCAGGCATCAGTACAGATTAGGGCTCGACCTGCTGGAAAGCAGCTCCACGGAGAGGGACCTGGGAGTCCTGGTTGACACTAAGTTAACTATGAGTCAGCAGTGTGCCCTCATGGCCAAGAAGGCCAACGGGATCCTGGCCTGCATCAGGAGGAGTGTTGCCAGCAGGTCAAGGGAGGTGATTCTGCCCCTCTCCTCAGCTCTGGTGAGGCCGCACCTGGAGTACTGTGTGCAGTTCTGGGCTCCCCAGTATAAGAGGGATGTGGAGCTTCTCGAGAGGGTCCAGAGAAGAGCAACCAGGATGATTAAGGGAATGGAACATCTCTCGTATGAGGAGAGACTGAGTGAGCTGGGCCTGTTTTCTCTGGAGAAGAGAATGCTGAGAGGGAATATGATTAACATGTATAAGTTCAAGAAGGGAGAATGCAGGGAAGAAGGGGGCAAGTTGTTTTCATTGGTGGCCAGCGATAGGACGAGGGGAAATGGGCATAAGCTGAAACACAGGAAGTTCCATCTGCAGGTGAGGAGGAAGTTCTTTCCTGTGAGGGTGACAGAGGAGTGGAACAGGCTGCCCAGGGAGGTTGTGGAGTCTCTTTCTCTGGAGGTCTTCAAAACCCGCCTGGATGCCACCCTGTGCCACATGCTGTAGGTGTGCCTGCTTGAGCGGGAAGGTTGGACTAGATGATCTCTAGAGGTCCCTTCCAACCTTGAATATTCTGTGATTCTGTGATTTAAAAAAAAAAAAAAAAAAAGAGGATTTTAGTAGTGGATTTCATTCTTAAGTTTTTGACTTCCAGAAACAGTCCTAGTCATTGTTTTCCTCTCTGTTGTTTTCTCCACATATTTAAGAACTCTTGCATTTCTTCCTCAAGCCCAAATGATTTCTTAAGTCAAACATGTCACTTTAATCAGATTTCTGTTGCACATTCAAATCTGGCCTTGTTATTCAGAAAGAATGTGAACTACAGACAGTCAGTAGACCTAGCTCCCAGTCTTCTACTTCAGAAATTCTTGCCAGCTGTTAAGCATCTGTAAGAAGTAAGTTGTGCATACAGGAGAGCTTGCCTATCTGACCCGTGAGCCTGCAAGAAAAACTAGTTCTACTTAACATGCCATAAAATAATTGGACCTTATTTTACCCTAATTATATAAGAACCAAAAATCCTGCCATATTCATGCAGAAAACACGCAGAATGAGATCATGTTTTGTGAATGCTGAAGTAACTTACAGTTCCGAAGAGTTATAATTATCAGGGTATCTCAAACAAAGATCAATAGATTATATCAAGAGATATAATTCTACTTTTTGAAAGTGACTGCACAATCTCTGTTTCATCTTTCAATAACCTTGTCCTGAATAAATCAGTCTGAACTGTAAGAACAATGTTAACATCTTCAAATAAATCTGAAAAACTGCATGTAAGAGCAATCCTGAAACATTGTGCAAGTCTATGTGGGATGTATATACATATAGATATATATATATTTATAGGTACCTGGAATGAAAGGCTATCTGGTATATGAGGATCTTCAGCATAAAAGACTGTCTAAGATATAGGAAAATTAATAAACTAAACACCTGCTTGTCTTTAGGAGCAAGGTATAACCTAGAGAGTATTTAGGATCAGAACTCTTAGGTTACTGTTTGATAGGTCATTAAAAGAGTAACTCAGACATAACCTTGAAGAGATTCAACCACATCTTCATAACTGAAAAGAAGAGGGAGAAACAAGATTATCATTAGTCATATGGGAAAGAATAAAATTATTATGGGATATTTGAAGGGATTATGTAAATTTGTGTGTGTGGGATTATGTAAATTTGTGATGGGATATTTTAAAAAAATTACTCTGTACCTGAACTGTGTGGTCCATTCTGCCTTCTTTTTAAACTCACATCCTGGCTTTTCTGCATAAGGGAGTTCTCTGTTCAGGATGTGGGTATATCTATAAACCACTGCTGAACCTTACTTTCAATTAGCCAGTGAGCAGGAGAGGAACAGAGACCACAGTTAGGTCCCTGATCATAGTGTTCCATAGCTGTAGGGAATGGGATCTGGGAGCCAGCAGCTGGAGAAAGCAGGGCCAGATCATGTCAGGTTATGTGTGTGTTTGAGTGACCATTAGGTTAATCCTATATTGATCAGTTCAACGGGAGGAGTAGCACTGAATTTTAGATTTACCTATGATGATCATAAGAATTGTCCAGAAGCATAGAGACAGCTCTATTTATCTTTCAGTCAGATACTTTAAAAGAAAAGAAAAAAAAAAGTTTATGATTAGCAATAAGAAATTATGGGCACAATGAGCAGACAACTAATAATAAAAATATACTTGCTGCATAAAATTTATGACTAATGCAATACTGTAATAATCCTGTAATATCCTGTAATAATCCTGCAATCCTGCAATAAAATAAATAGTATATTGATTGATATATAGATGAATATACATTCATATTTTTTCTCTCTAGACTTAATACTTAACATTCACATTTAATAAAAATATTAAAGCTTCTATATATCAGTAAATGTTGTTCTCTCTAGTGACAACATATTTTCATGTTAGTGTTTGTAATTACTGTGGTAGAAAATTCTGTGTGTTCTGTTACCTAACAAATAACTTTGCATGAGGACTGACACTTTTTAAAAGGCAGCATTTTTTGTTAGAATTTAAAAATGATATGACCTAAGTTTCTGACCTTATGTTGCAAACAGCAAGATGAATTTTAAAAGAATTTCCTATTGACTTCATTTTTTTTTTCTAATTTAACATAACTTTCATTATATAACCTTTGGGATTTGAGGAGTGGAGAAATCTTATCTATGTATAATTTGACTAAGACCCCGGTATGTGCCTAAAACTCTCATAGTACCCTACCTTAATCCAGTTAATCTACTTCCCCAGGTCTGTAAAATCCTTTAAAAATCTGAATCCATTACTTATTACTAATCCTGAAAGCATCCTGGGAAGTTAACTATGTATGTTCAAAACTGCATCTATTTTTTCCTATATTTTTAGACATGTTGGCTAAAAAACACTGTATTCCATAATTTTTTTATATACAAATATAGTATTTGTCTTCATTAAAATTAGCATCAAGCTTTTTATAATATGTCCTTCATTCAAATAAAATGTAAATCTAACACACAGGGACAAAAAATACAGATCAAACTCCATTCAAGTTTGAGATTCCATTTTGGAAAGCATATTTTTTTCCTTTCTTTCCTAATAATGAAAACAACGTCAATTTCACCATATTGATCCTGTCTGTCCATATCTCATAACCTCTGCTCAGATCCCAGAAGCGATACAGCAGAATTGGAAAAGGTGTCAAACAAGGACAGCAGGGTGCAATGGCTGCTGTATTAGAAACAAAGAAGTAAGCTTTACTCCGAGAAAAAAAAAAAAAGTAAAACTAAATAAGGCCTGTTCAAATCATGGGGGATGTCATGCAGAGGTTGAAGGAAGAATGGTTATTGAGTTTTTTCGCATACAGAGACCAGAGCAGAATGGCACCCATCCAGGATGCCGAAGGAGGTAAGACATTAGGCTGCTGAGGTCTGTCCTGCCGTAGGACAGTGAACTAGCTCTGGTCCAAGGACAGGCTCAGCAAGTCCTCCAGAGCTGATAAATACAAACTCAGTTTAAATGTAGGACTTCACTGCAGAAGATAAATAGTTGGGAGCATTTTCAGGAAAATGATAAAAACAAAACAGTAAATCTTTGTTTTACTCTTGTATTCTTGAGGACATATATCATGGCCACTATCAGAAGCAAATAATGTGATAGCTAGTCCTTGCTTTTACTTAGCAAGACTACATTTACATATCATGTTCTTGTGACTTAAATTGAATATGATTTCTCTGTGTGGTGCTGTGGTGAAATGATTTTATACAATTCTTGGCTATCTAAATGGAGGTCTGTTATCACAAACCTCCCCCTGTCACAGACAGGAACAGCAGGGATTCTGCCCTTGGCTCCAGGTATGGTTGAGCCATTCCTCAAGCCCTGCGTATTCTTTTGGACAATTCTCAAAAAGAAAAAAAAAAGTATTGAAAAAATGAAAAGTAGTCACAAAAAAAAAAAATGTGTGAAAACCTTTATGAAAAGACATCAAAGAAAATCAAGTGGTCCAAATGAAAGCAAAACTGTCTTCTGATCACAGCCAGCATATATACACCAAAGCGAAGAGAGTTTTGATGAGTGCTCAGCTGTCAGTCAGTTATACGCCTTGGCTGTCACATGGTGCAGCAAAGAGCTAGCTGCCTTGTTGTCTACTGTTTTGATATGTGCAATATAATCTGTACAGTGACTCTGAAATTACTGTATTAAAAAGCTCAATTGTAATCACTACAATTAGTTAATTTGATTTTCTAGAAATCTCTGTTTAAATCATGCATACTCCTAAGGAAACAATATATTTCTAGTCAAATGGATTGTCAGGCATCAAGAGAATCTTGATATATGAAAATTTAATTAAACACATTTATGTATTACCACTGTAAAAGAATGGCAAAGACAAACTCTAAAACCATGAGAAGCACACAATTCTTAGGAAGAATTAAAACAGATTAAAAAAAATATTAAAATGTATACTGAAACTTACGGCAGCATATCAAGCAAATAAATGGTTGGAATAAATATTCATCTTTGGTTCCAAAATATGACCAAACTTTCCCTGCTCAAGAAAAGTCTTATCCTGTGCAGTGATACTGACAAACTCTTTGGACAACTTACTGAGATGGAGAGAAGTAGAAGGTTAAGATGTTCCTTACCCATCACAGCTGCTTGCCTAGAGTTAAAAGCAACCAGCCTAACTAAAAGCCTTTATGGTTAGTATTACGGTATGTAAATATATCACAAACATATAATTAAAAAAAAATGATGTTTTTACTTGCACTTTATTTTCCAGTAATTTTTTTTTTTTCTTTTTTCTTTTCCAGAGATTCCTGGAAGAATTAGTCTCCTACCGACTGCAAAATTTAAATTTGAAAGATGTACAATTTTGTATAATTTCCTATTACATACCACATACAGTACACAAAATTTTCAAGTTAACTTTTTGCTTCTGTCCATTGTTTTCACTGAATCTTTTGAACTGAATATCTCTGTTAAGGTTTGACCTATGCAACATATACCACTGAGAAAAAATGGATATGGAAAGTTTATTGTTGTTAAAGGACATCCAAGCCTTTTAATCTTTTGTTTCCTATAGCAGAGGTCTTGATATTGCACTTGGCATATTACAGTCCAATTGACTATACATAAATTCAGGATGTGGACAAACTACTAGAGTGACTACTTTTGCAAGATGAATGAAGTCTATATATACATAGCATAATAGTAAAAGCCTGATTCATCTTTATTGAAAGTTGAAGTCAGTCTTTCCATTGATTTCCACTGACTGCAATGACTGAGGTCAGTCTTTCCACTGACTTCACAAGAGCTGAATTAGGTCTTCAACAATTCAACAATTGATTTTATTCAGGAATGTGAATTCCATGGAAGAGAAAAAAAATATTTTACTCATGGAGAAGAACTTTCAGGACCTAGTTCACTTCTTCACTTCTAAATTACATAATTATCTAAACTGAGCAATCAGGAAAATAAACTCTGTATATATGCTGGCCGATGTTAAATTAAGAAATGCTGTGTGGGAAGGACAATTCAGTATTCACTTCAGCAATTTTTTACATCATTAAGCATTAAAAGTAAAAAGGTCATTTAGTCTTGAAAGTCATTTTAGATAACTGGTAAAAGAAATTCCATGCTTACAGTTATCATGCCAGACGATATCTACTAATGGGATACAAAATTATTCCTGAAAAAATATAATTAAATAACGTTATCTATGAATAACTACAGACAGTTTAATACTGCTGTCTTTGAAGCTACTATATCTTGATTTTAGTGAAAACAAGTTAAATCCAGTAGTATTCATGTAATTACTCCTATTTTCCTATATGGATGATTTTCTAAGGTCACCAACTGTTCAACAGTGGATGAAGAGTTCTTGATGCAGATTCATCAGCCTAACTTCAAGTTCCAAATAGATAATTTTGATGTCAATTGTTTCAAGCTCAGCATTAGGTATATATCATATATTATCATAAGAAAAGTAGTAGAAACTAGTGGTTTGAAGGTAAACTGAAAGTTGGTTGCTTTTGGCATTCTTCAGGTGTCAATATTGTGTAAGGTATGAACAACCTGGCCAGTGAGATGGAGATTGTACACATCACATTTAGACTTGGCACCACACTGTAAGGAGAATGACAGGGCTGCCATTCTGGGTGATCTCAACAGGCTGGAGAAATGGGCTGACAGCAACTGTTTGAAGTCCAACAAAGGCAAAGGCAAAGTCGTTCATTAGGGGTGAAATGGTCCATGCAGCAGTACTGCTGCATAGAGAGCAGGGACTGGCTGAGAAGTAAATGCAGAAAATGACCATAAATTTGATGTATATCAGCTATGCATTCTTCCAGCAAAGCGTGTGACCCCCATATAATCTGTAAAAGTAACAGCATAGTGAGCAGTTCAGCATAGTGACGACACTTGTGAGATCGTGCCTGGAACACTATGTCCAACTGTAGGTTCCCAAGTACAGAAGAGCTACCTGAAGCAAGTCCAATGAAGAGTCAAATCTCCAATGCAGTAAGAGAACTGGAGCATATGATCTACGAGGAGAAGTTGCGGAAGACTTCATTGATGAACAGTGTGAGTAGGACACACAGATCCTTTTATCTCCCTCACAATATATTTTTCTAATGTTCCTTAGTTTATCCTTTGCTTTTTCAAAATCACATATATTTTTAAGCTCCAACACAACATGTTCAAATAATCATCATTTAAGTGACCACTTGTGGGGTCTTCTTAATGTGTAGAAAAACTTGGGTTACCTAAAGCAACTAACTCTTCATTCTTTTTTAAAATAGGTGAGGGCAGAATAGTGATCTGTGCTTTTTTTTTTTTTTTTTTTTTTTTTTTTTTTTTTTTTTTTTTTTTTTTTTTTTTTTATTTTATTTATCTTTTTTTTTTTTTTTTTTTTTTTTTTTTTGATCAATTGTTTTAATTGTAAAATAAACAAGCCCTTTGACTATGTTGTTTGTTATCATATGCCCAGGACATGCGTAAAAAGCAGGATCCTTACAGTCTTGCACAAAGTCTTGCTTTCATGCATGTAAAATTACTTGACACATGAGAATAAATTACTTTTCTGTTTTTCACAGAAACGTGCTATTTGTAATGAGTCTATTGTTCAGTAGGGAAGTGCTAAATGGATTAAAAAGAACAGAAGTTTTCTGCCAACATCTTTATTAAAGAAAGGAGAATTCATATAGCTTAATCCACTTACATAAACTACTCAAAGCATTGAACAGGGGAAATGCACCAGGAGATACAATTCCAACTGTATTACTTCATTATTTTTTCTTTTAATTACTTTCTGAGTAAATTTAGAGATTATAAAAGAGTTTTTAATTGCAGCCCTAGATACAGAAGCCCAAGATACAGATACCTAAGGCAGGACCAAGCTGCCTAAATAAGCAAACAAAACAAAATAAACAATTCTTAACATACTGAGTTGTTTTGCTTGATACAAGCTGCCTAATATTTATAAGATTTCACACCGAAAAATTATTTATCATGTTTTTTTTTTTTAATAGTATTTGTTAAGTTTGGCAAGATACTATGAAGAAAGAAACTTTGTACAGAAAGCATTCTCCAGTTTTTCTCCATCTAAACTGAAAGACTGCCTAGAATTCTTGTCTTTTAAAATGTGGAATTATGGACAAATAATATATGCTTTCTGTTTCCTATAAAAATATAATAAATAGCATTTTACTAAGAAAATATATGCAATTAGGGAAAAAAAATCAGAAATATATTTCAAAGTTTTGTTCAAGAGATGAGACACTGAAGTCTAATGAAGATATGGGCGAAGAAATAAACGGATGTTAATGCAATTAATGCATAAAAATATAAAATATCTTTGTTATTCCTGGACAACTCATAAATTTAAATTGCTTCTCTATATTTCAATACAAGATGGAAGACAGACTGTCCAGTATATTAGCTCAAAGTTAAACAAAATATTCCCCTCTGAAAAGATCATTAACGATTTGTACAAATGTTAGTACAAAAGTTAGTATAAATAGCCTAAAATGCTTATTGGCTTAGGTACTTTACATTCACAGGAATACTTTTCTTCACAGGTCTTAAATTCTAAAGATGGAAGACAAGAAGTTACAAGAGTCAGCTATTAAAATTGAAATTATGCCTTTATTCTTTTACATTTCATTGCACTCCCTGTCCACTAGTAAGTCTATGAGGAAAAAAAAAAAAAAAAAAAAAAAAAAAAAAAAAAAAAANTTTGGACTCAAAGAGATATTGGAGTTTCCATACCTGGGGATATTTGAAATGGTCACAGTCCTGAGCAGACTGCAATAGTTTTGTTTGAGCAGGGAGGCTAGAAAAGATGAGATGCAGAAGTCTCTTCCAACCACAATTATTCTATGATTTTTAAGAAACTAATACTTGGATAAAGAATTAAATATATGATCATTGTCAAAATAGTTTGAAACATACTACTACCTCAGGTGAGTAACGTAGATTACAAGAAGGCTTTAGTGAGTGTGTGCATTTCATCTTAAATGAAATTAGCTTCATGCTCAATTTTTCTCATGTATTTGAGAATCAGCTGTAGTTTTGGAGGCTGAACTGCTGTTAGGCAACTATAAAAAAAATATATTAAACAGTTCTGTATTTTCAGTCTTGCTACTGGATCTCTTTTGTAATATTAATGGTAATGTACACTTTTCTTTAAAGGAAATTTTGTTTTCAAATTCTAGCTGTGCTGCCTATTTAGACTTTATGAAACTAACTTCTATGTGCTTATGATTGCTGCTTAGAGAATACAATCTGATTTGACCAGTATTATATTTGTCAAGGAGCTTCAAACAACAATTGAAAGTACCTGATTATTTTTTGATGCCAGTTGAATAGATGAATTCAAGCATATAACACAACAATAAACATTTTCTGTAAACTGTAGGAACTTAGAGTGATACTAGTCAACTTTCATTAATGGACCTGTTGCTTTCCTGCCTATTTCTCCATCCATCCTTAAATCAAGAAAAAAAGTAATTCAAAATTAATATATATATATATAAAAAAAAAAAACACTTGGCAAGATATCTAGCCAAGATTGTTTACATTTTGTGTAAGTTGTGACTTTAAATTCTTTTAATAAATAAATCATACTATATTCATAATACCAAGGAACTCTGCTGGTGCTGTTGTGGTGCCTCATTTTGTTTTTCACTCTAAGTCATTAAGTAGTCTTTGTGATGACCGTAAACCATTCTAAAAGCAAGTATAGCTCATGAAGCAGACAATATCTGAAGGAAAATACTCATATAATTCACATCTGAGGAAGGAGTGCAAGGAAAAGCTGTCCTCCACCACACTTTTCCTTTCTGTGCTGCTGATATCTTACAATGTCTCTAACACAACTGAGAGCATATGTAACCTTGGTGATATGCGAAAGGCAGCAATTCAGTAGCTGAGGACTAGTTAGTCCTCTTCCAGACACAACACGTCATCTTCCATTTTCTAGAATTCATATACATTTATGGATATGCATATACATATGTACACATATATCTGTTTATCTGTCTCTCAGTTTCCAAGTGGACGCGGGTCAGTATTGTTTCTACACAGTTTGAATATTAGGAACGCAGGATAATTTCTTCCTAGTGAAAAGCAAATATCTCAAATAGTTCTTTTATGACTGAATTTGTTTTATATATCTGTACCTGGATTATGCTCCAAGGATAAGTACCTGCCTTTGTCATAATGTAAATCACTCATCTAAGCAAATTACATTTATGTATAACCAAGTAATAAAGATATTATTTCACAATAAATTTTATTAATAACAGAGTGCTGGATGTCATTCCTCTCTGTAAGTAATAAGCATATTCATGATGAATTTTTTTTTTTTTTTTTTGTGAAGTTTGCTATTTCAGGATATGACAAAGGCATGCTCTGCTTTGTGACTCATGGTTATCGCACAAGTTTACTCACATACAGGAGTCTGTGGTAAATGTCAAATTAAGAGGTGTAAACATTTTTAACTAATACAAAGTAGAAATACTACATGTTTTAGGGAAGTTCATAATTAAATCTATAGATCTATGTCCAGTTGCATTCCCTAGTACTATTCAAGTTTAATAATAAACATTCCTCCTCACACAGTCTCCCCTGCTATTTTTTCTTAAGTGTTATGAATCCTTTGTACCACCTGTTTAAGGTCTTGCAGCCAGGACATTTCTGTTTTGGTTACAATTTGCTTACCTTCTGAATGGTTCAGCAGTTCTTCAGTTGAAAGTAATATGATCAAGAAGTCAAATGTATTTATTTTTTCACCAATAGCAAAAGTTGCAGGAGAGCTAATGATACATATATTAAAAAAGGAATTTCACCCCCTCTTTGCAAACCTTGCTGTTTAGTAGAAATGTATGTCTCAGAAATAATGGAAAAAAAATAAAATGAAAGTTGTTTTAAGTTACTATAAAATGAAAGGTTATATTTTTTAAAACAACAGGAAACTCGCAAGAGATTAAATCCAATATACATGCAAAGTACTTTATAAAGTACTATTTAGATCTCCGAAAAAAAGGAGTCAATTAAAGGAAAGCGTTTCTTAGGAAATCTTGGAAGCACTAGAGTTATTTTTCCAAAATCATTTATTTAGAGCCTAGAAATGTTAAGCATGTGAAATAATTAAAATAGTTGAATAAATTCTCAAACAATCTTGAGAAATAAGAAAGGTCTGAGGGAGAACAAGAAAGTCTACCATGCTTTCCATGTCAAGATAGATTCATAGCCTAGGATTCTTCACCTTGGTAAGTAGAGGATATGAAAAAGATCTGTGTTATCAGGAACAGAACAGGAACCGGCAATTCCTTTTTTATCCAATCTATAAACTATGTGTCAACCAGTGAAATCATCAAGAAGATGACTGGAACAATAGAAAATACTTTGCAGAAAACACAGAGACAAATTAAAGAATCCATTCAGAACACAATATTTGGAGATCAAAAACATAAGAATCTCTAAAATCATTCAAAAAATTAAGGGAAGAAAGTTTGCAGTTGCTATAAAGAAGACAGCTCAAATCCTGCTATTGCTGGAACCTGAAAAACTATGAAGAAAGGTTTAATTTTGGCAAGTTTTTCCATTGCAATTTCCCTAAGTATTTTCAAATGCAACTAAATTTCAATTTTGCTATCTATTAAAATTTCCAAAAAGAAACACTTCAGTAATATAAGGATACTGTTACATTGAACTTATATTCACACAAATGTCAACAGTTTTGAGAAAGAAAAAAAAAACCAGCAAAACACTTTAGTAGAAAAAAAATAAAAAGATCCTTGGGAGTGATTGTTTTTTTTTCTGTGTTTTATTTCTCAATAAAAGGCAAATGATTTAATTTACAACTCTACCAAGTTTGGTTTACTAATTGTTTTGCCAATTGATGGGGTGCAGCGGAAATAACCAGACAGGGTTAGAAAGGGAAAGAAGGGAAAGAACAGTTGTGTTTACTATTAATATCAAATAATACAGAAATGAAATGATACATTTAATGAAAAAATAAGCTTACTGTGCGCTGAGTTGTAACTATGGACAAAATAAGCAAGGTAATGTACTTAGCCATTACTATATGAGAGACAGAGAACAGTCATTAAGAAAAAGGTTACATCACCAATTGCCTCAATACCATCATCCAGATCCACAGTCGCTGGGGAGCCCCTGTTGCAGTGAGGATTTGGAGAGCCTTCCCGGCAGCTGGGAGGTCTTACGAGGTGTGTCCACCTGTAAGTGAGGTCTCCAAAGTCGCTGTAAGAGGGTCCAGCTTTTATAAAACAAAATCAGCAAAACTTGCATTTTCCTTGTTACCAGTAATATCTGGTATGTCCTACTTTCCTTATCATCCAGCACTGGCACCTGGCCAGACCCCAGCTTTGGATGGGAAAGTTCCCTTCAAGGTCAAAAAGGCCTGCCTGAGAGTCTACAAAAGTTACAATTTGATGAGCCTACCAGCAGGTTGGCAGAAGCAAGTTCTGTGTGCTTCTGCAAAAGCAGAGCCTTATTCAGCTGCAAGTCAACCCTGACTTGGGCCTGTGGTTCAGGCCCTAGCAGTTCAGTAATGACTATAGCAGCGAGAATGTTTACCTTCAAGCTCAACAATGTAAGGGACATTAATAGTTATAGCTATTATTTGTTATTTGCTCAGTCGTAAAACCTGACTATATTTTAGAATTCACTTTATCACTCAAATCAATTAAATTTGAGACTTTTTATAAGAAAATGCATCAGATTATCAAAGTATTCAGTGCTCTACTCCTTAATGATATTTCCTTGTCACAAGCAATTATGGGTCATACTGTTCATGTCAGAACAGAAGACTTATGTTAATAAGTTTTATAATGAAGGCTTATTCAGTATGACACTTGTAACTCCAGGAAAAAAACATGTTTATAAAGCTGGTCAGGTTTCTATTTTACAAGTCAATGCCAAAAAATTGAAATTCAATTCATCTTTTGGTTCAAACTCTGGATAATTAAAACATAAGAGAAGGGAACAAAAAACATGATAAAAGACTGTAGAAAGTGGCATTAATATAGAATTTAGTTTATTCATATTTATTTTATAGCCCAGTGCCCTGTCTCCTTCTCCTGCAGGTACTATATGAATATATCAGAAGTTATAAAAATAGGACCAAAAAATAATCACAGTTCCTATGTAAAAGTCACTTTATCTTGTATATAGCACTAACATAAGTCTACCCTGCAGTTAACACCTGCCTGGAGACTTTTTAAAAAGTTGCTGAGATCTCACATATGTAAAATTAGCTTTTTTCACAAAAGTCAATATTTCAATTAAGTGTAAAATGTCTTTCAGAGAAATCCACTGTGACCAATTACATAGGTTGTCTTAAAACTTAAAGAAGTTTGATACCTACCCACTTGTTGCTAGTAAGGAGGGTGGTGAAATAGCATCTCTGAATCACAGGGTTCTCTCAGAACCCTTAACTTCTCTGAAGTTCTCTCAGAAAAAAAAAAAAAGAAGTAACATTTCCAACAAGTAAACTTTCCAAGCAATGCTTTAAGTAAAGCAAAGCAGGAATAGTTGATTTAAAACTTAGTGAAAGAATGCTTGCCAATCCTAACTTTGATATTTTTCCTATATATTCCTATATAGGTCTGATGAAAACGTGTCTTCAAAATTGTATTATAGGTACTTATAAATGTAGTTTGCAAATGCACTTGGAAGAACAAATTTGTGCAGAGGACTGGGTACAATAAGGATATAATTTCTTCAGCAAACATAAAAACAGCTGGTGTTGCATTCCAGAAGGCTTGATGCACCATGTAAAGAAATCAGAATTGGCCTTTTCGCATTAAAATCCTGGGGTGAGGAAAGCAGTGGAAATTGCCTGAACTAATAAGCAACTAAAATAAATCTTCCATTTATATTTCTCTCATTTCTTTGGAAACTCCTGACCAAAGAATTCTCTCACACTGATATCCCATCACTTTGATAGGGAAGCTTATTCCAATCTCGTATCACAATCTCTGCACTATCAGGAAAAAAAAAAAAAGTCAGGAAAAGCTGCAATAAGGCTGTGGATCTAGCTCTGTATTTGTAGCATTTCAAAATACATATACCTATTTAAAGAGATTACAAATATCTACACAGTAGTGTGGTTCTATGGGAAGGAACTCAGCAGCAATTCTTGGTAAACTCATTTTGATTTTCACATGCATTTATTTGGTTTTGTTCTCAGTCCGACAGTACATTTCACATTAATAAAATGATTTATATCATCTGGAGATCACTACTTCATTCCTCATAGCAACTGCACAATAACTTGTATTGCCAAATATTAGAAAGTCTGAGTGAGCTAAACTTTGTATGACCCATGGTGGCAACTTTTAATTAAATTCTCTCTGCATTAACAGCATTATCTTGCACCATATCTTTCTCAGTATATTATTTTAATGACTTGTATGAATCATGTTATGTAAAGTTTATAAAATCAGTAATAATGATAGTTTGAAAACTGTTATACTTTTTAACAGGATAAATTCTGCAGTATATAAACCTTTATAAAATCATATGCCTCTACTACTTTCAACCAGTATCATACACATACTGGCCAAATTCTGTACCTTAATATTGTCTTTAAAAGATTCTTTAAAAATAAAGTGAAGTTTTTTATTCAGCATCATTAGAATGAATTGGATGGTTTATAAACAGATATTTTCCTGAAATTATTGTTATTAGTCTTTTAATTTGAAAAGTACTTCAAAAATTAACTTGAGTTTCCTGGGAACATTTCTGAAGGGAAATTAATTCTGTATTGACTATATAAAGAGCTAAATTTTTAGTTTTTCTCGCTAGGCATTTCTTATCAAAGACATGCTAGGTATAAATTCAGTCTCTGTCAGAGTAAGTAAAGACTGAATTAAATTTTTAGAATGATTTCAAAACTACAATTTAAACAAATTATATTTCAATTTATTTTGTATGTGTAATCCTTATCCTCTGTCCTTTCTCAAACAATAACGTACCACAGCATATCATTGTTTGGGTAGCTAGCTAGGAAGTACTGTTAATGAGAGTATATATTTGGGATTTATTGAAATTGGCAGGAATACTGAGCTGTACTGGAGAAGAAAGAACAAGCCCTTGAACACACATAAGAGACCATTAAAGACTTTTTTTTTTTTTTTTTTTTTTTCCGGGAAGGTTACCTGTTCTTCTCCAGCAGTATTTTCTAACAAATATAAACAAATAACAAAGAAATATAATTTATTAACATATATCATTTACCCATAACAAATAGAAAAAAAAACTAAGCCTTACAAAAAATCAGGCTCCTGAATCTGTACAGTTAGAAATCTGTGATATCAAAAACTCTAAACCTTTCTGAATAATGCTGCTTATATCATTTACCCATAACAAATAGAAAAAAAACCTAAGCCTTACAAAAAATCAGGCTCCTGAATCTGTACAGTTAGAAATCTGTGATATCAAAAACTCTAAACCTTTCTGAATAATGCTGCTTTTGCTATTTAAATTCCTTTTACTAAACTGTTCTGTTCTTCTGTTCTACTGAACATCTATTTGTACGAACCTTCTCTCTGTGGTCTGATATAATGCCTGTATCTGTTTGTTGTCTCTCAGAACACTCATGTTGTTCATCCAACATTGGGGTAACTGAAAGATAGTATATTAACATCCATGACAACAGGTTTCATTACTGACAGCAGATATTGGACACTGAAGTGTCTGGTTTTATCACCTGTGATGGAGGCTAATGGAAAGATGAAACTATAAGAAAGTGGTGAGCAACCTGCCTCTCCTGGTAGTCTTTACCAGGATTGCTTTGTTTCAATTCATTGTCCCCAAGAAGGGAAGCAGCAGGTATGTATCGTATTTTGCTTTCAATCATGGTATGAGCCATTCTGCCTTTTATTTTTATAAATTCATTGCCAGATCTAAGTTAAATCAGGCATGCTATATTTCAAAGTTAATATAAAAAATGAATTTGAATTGAATAAGTATTTGAGTTGTTGTCCACTGCAGAACCTGGTTGAATCAGTGGAGCTATGCTGATCTAATAAACTTTTTCTTCTATGCTGTTTGTCATGTAAAAAAACCAACAACAATGTAACAATTATTTCCCTGAGATCTGTGCTGAACAACAGACCACTGCACAAATCATTAACTGATGTATTGCATGGCTGGTGTTCTAAGAGGATTGCTGAGAACGATAATCAATAAATGAAAAATAAATGTCACAAGAATGCTAGGACAAATCGTTCTTTACTCAGATTATCTAGGCTGTAAAGCAACTCAGAACTTCTTCTTCTTCTTCTTCTTCTTCTTCTTCTTCTTCTTCTTCTTCTTCTTCTTCTTCTTCTTCTTCTTCTTATTATTATTATTATTTCCTTCACTTTAAGTACTGCTAAGCACACTGCTGGAGCTCAGAAAAAAAAACAAAATCAGTTGTACCTCACATGCAGAATTTAAGTTAGTGAAGACAGGGAACATGCACAAATACATAGTCCCCTATCACATAGTAATATACATACTCTGGATAAATTCTAGAGATGAATTCTGATTAAAAAGTGCCAAAGCATTTTTCATTTATTAGAGTATTAGCTTGCATCTCAACAGGTTACTGCAAACAAGACTGAGAAGAAAATAATAAAAACCTTTAAATTTCATTCTTAATGGAGCTAAAATCATGCATTTTAAATACATTTCTTTCTATTGGGTAAAAGAAAAAAATATAAAAAAAATATAAACATTAAGGAAAATAAAGGAGCCATACTAACAGAACCTGAATTTTCTTTCCATTAGGAATATTCTATATGTTAAATACAGGAATTTTGGAAATAGAAGCTTGAGATGGAAAGGGAGGAAGGAATCCTTTCCTGCCTTTGAATGATGATAAACTCTAAGCTCCTGTCTTTCTCTATACAGACCACTTTGTCACATGTGCAAAAGGAGAAAAAGAATGTCAGTGTAAAAGCAGTGGTAAGCTCACATCATCAAAAATATCAGAGGTTTTCAGCTGTGAAATGGAAACTTCTAAGGCTAAAGAAATGGCTCAGGGAATGTAAAAATGGGATTTAAGCCCACCTGAGGTTCTTGTACTGCTTGTAACTTGAGCACAAACCAGATCTATAATTGGCTTCATGCCAAACTTGTAGATATCACTTGGAGCTTACTGGGTTTATAAGCCTCCCTAGAGTGCAGTAAGCTGTGCAGAGATGTAAAAATAGGGCAGTGAAACTTGTGCTTGTGAAAGGTTTAACCAATGATAACCCTGATAAGAATGATACAGAGCACAGGCATTGGCTTGCTGAAAAGCTAAAAGCAACTTCAGCTCTCATCCTGCCCGTTGGCAGCTGCCAACACATGCCTACACATGGCACCGGGACACGGGAGATGGAATATCATACTGGTTTGTTCCATGCAGCTGTATGGCCATCTCTGTAGGCAAACATAATCAGATCACAGCCACCACTGACATAAAGCTGTAGTGCAAAAACGTACAACTGTGCTGGGAATGATTCCTTTGAGATCAAAACAAGTGACATAGGTAGTTCATGTCATGTAGGATTTAACAGTAATTCTGTAATTCAAGCTCCTGGCTGAATGTTTGTATACAGAGGAAGATCACAAATTTAGTATCCCTTGCACATTGACATAAGCAGATAAATACCTGGAAACCTGAGAAGCAATTTAGCAAATTTGTTTGCGTTTTTAACAGTCAAAATATAAATATTAGCTTGACTGTGTGCTTTGTTTCAGGCCCTCACATGCAGAATAACATGGAGAAAAACACCTTCCTTTGTAATATTTCTTATCAATAAGAGTTACAGAGGATATCTGTATCTAAGAGAGATGAAATGGTTATTTTGGGCTACAGTCAATAACCATGTTTTAGAAAACACAACTCCTTGCATAAAAGATGGAAAGATAATGCTTTGCTTCTATTTGAAAATTTAATAAATGTGGTTGTATGTTCAGTTACTGCACCTTAATATTCATGTATGGGCACATAGATTTGACTCTGATTTGCTGATTCTTTTAATTCCCGGTCTATATTCCTTTGAACATTGATGCAACTGATTGGTCTACTGCCACTGTGGCTGCAACTGCTCTGTGTCATGTTAAATGGATACACACTCCTTGCTCAAACTCCTCTCAAAGTTAATGTTAACATTTTTCATCTAGCCTTATTGCATTGGACTGCGTATTGCATACACCTGAAAAGACCTCCTTGTTTATTTTTGTCTGAATGTCAGTCTAACTGTTGCCTTTTTCTTCACAAAGCTTTTGTGAATGTTTGCTTTTTCACAGAGAATATGTGAAACACTCCAACCAATAACGCAACCAAAAGGAAATTTCCAGGGTGTTGGAATCCACATAGGTGCATGTCATAGGAGTTGGTCTGGAATTTACCACATGACACCAGCAATATCACCAAGTCAATAGATGACCACTGCAATGGGAGACATGACAATTTTGCAAGCCTATCATATAATAGTGAACTATGCAAATGTACATCCCATGTATTTGCAATGCAGTGTCAGCAGTGGTACATTTGATTTCAAAAAATATGAAATGTGAAAGTTCTATGCATAGACAAAATAGTTTTCTAGGGCAGGAGACTATTGACAGGAAAAAAATAGTCATGGCTCCACTGCAAATGGTTGCTGATGAAGAAGCATTAATGTGACAGTATGGTACCTCCCAGCAATAGCTCTACCCCATTGATTTTTCCAGTAACAGCAAAACACACATTTTCCTCCTTCATTCTACCTGTCCCCTTTTGGTAGAAATATCCTGCTCCTTTTACTACATAGGTCACAATTTTTAAGTTGGCTGCAGTGCTGAGAAGCTTTCATTCAATGTTGTGGAGCACAAGGTAAGCATAACCCAAAAGATGCAATTGTTGGGAGTGCAATTGATTGGAATTCCAAAAATTGAATTGGCTGTAGGGTTGAAATAATCTCAGAAAAATACAGCTAGTTCACTCTGAACTTTATGTATATCTGCAGAAAATTTAAAATTAAGTTTAACTACAAAAACACTCAATTATCTATGCTACAGGATAGAACTGTGATTTTGTCTTTTATATATCGTAAACCGTACTGAAAACCGTACAGTTCAATCTGATAAGTAGTATCAGATGACTAATTTTCAGAGTCAAATTTAGCCTTCTTAAGAAGTATACTCCCTTGAATTCTGGTTTGGACAATATCTCACTGGTGTCTTTGACTGACTGACTGACTGGAGAGGTGGAAACTCTGTGCTAGTTCCCTCCCACATCACATTGATTTTATCGCCGAAAGTTTTACTCTCCATGAGAACACTCTCCAATACACAATAACTGTACGTTATTAGAAAAGGCAAGATTCTCTGTCTTCAGCTCCTTAAGCTCAAATGGCAGAAAAAAAAAGAGGTGAAGGAGAATGTCTCTGTCTTAAGCTGAGCCTTACTACTCTAGCCCTACTGACACTAGTACTTTGGTCATGATAACTAGTCATTACTGCACAACCCTTTCTTAGTAAACTCAGATATGTATCCTTTAATACTCAGGAGTTAGCAAACCTCAGCCCTGTGTTAAATAAGTTGTCGCAGCAGCAAAGGCATGCAAACTCATCTTTAAAGTTACCAAATGAAAGGATATGATGCTTCACTTTGGATAAACTTAACATTTAGCATATATAAACCATATTACTGAGCAAAAAACTTGTTTAGGCTTATATTCAAGGAAATGGTTAAACCTGTTAGTGGCTATGCGTGGCTTTAAAAATATGTGTAAAGTTAAATTGAAATAGCCTACGTGCAAAATAAGAAGGTAAATATCTTTCAAAGAATCAAAAGAAAACCAAGGAATATCTTCAGAGAGAAAGAACTGACAGCAGAAATGATCATTTGCCTGTGTTTGGCTTTGATATGTTCTAGGCTGAACCAATTTTCAGTGTCTAGCTTTGCTATGTTTTGAAATTCTGTTCCCTGTATGCAACTAACATAGATACCTTAATTGTAATCAGACAGTGATGCTCCTTGTAGCTTCTTGAAAACCCCTGGGTGCCAATGCCCAATTGCATGCCCAGAATTTTCACTTTACTGCTTCATACTTCAGAGCTTGACTATTTTCTATTTTTATTTTAACCCACAGCTGGTTCAATTCCTTCCTCCTCTGAGGAGCCAACCTTAAGAATGGTCCCTGGGGGCAGAGCTGTGCTCCTACTGAAATTGATGGGATTTCTGCCAATGCACCATTTAAATGACAGCAATAATGAGAGATCATTGGTGTCCATTGTATAATAAAACAATTTGAAAAAACTATAAATGAAGTATTGTGTTTTCCAGGCCAGTTCTTTATCAATTCACCTGGAAAAGACCTAATTTGAATTCATCATAGCCCTAAGAATATGTTTTTTACACAGAAGTAAAACATTCTCTCTTACAAGTGAAAGTAGCTTATTTTCATGAATATTCAAATAATTTTTGAATTTTATCATTTCATCATATTATATTATCATATCATATTATTATCAAATAACTAAGCCCAGGAATTCAAAATACAACACAGATTTTGAATCCGTCTTTATAGCAGACATTCAACAGTTTGCTTAATTCCGTCCTGTGATCGTATTTTAAGGAAAAATAGTATACTCAGCTAGGCTATACTTCTTATTCGTGACATAGGCTGATTTCTTATTATTGTTGTATGATAGATCTAAATAAAATCAACCTTACATGTGTGAGTTTCAAGCTGCCTGAAAAATCTCTTTTTTTTCTGTTTCTTTTTTCACTCATTTGTTGTACCTAAATAGAAGTGATAATTAATTAGAAAATATGCAGAAATAAAACTAAATCAGGAAAAGGTGCCACACAGAAGGGACATCAGGGACATCAGTATCACTCATTATCCTCAAGTTTTGAGCTGCTGTATGCCATGGTCTATAAAATGTAAATGCCCTTGAAGAAACTTTCCTGTTGAGACTTGGCACCCTGAAAGTATTTGACTGCAGCTAGAAAAATATCTGGCCCAAATATGTATGTTGAAACCATGTCAGTCATTAATCCTTCAATAACATTTTTAAAGTGAACAATTTTTTAAAAATATCACTGGCAGTTCCTTCATCAGTTGCTAACAAAGCAAAAATATTAAAGGAAAATTAGCTATAAATAATGGGATACTCTAATGATGCACTGTTTCAGCTTGTCATTAAGAAGGGCTGCCAAGATGATCCCACTGAAACAGCATGGATGTTTGTCATACTCCTTGTAATTAGTGCCTACTTGTAACATGACAGGTAGACTGGAACTGCTGATAGATGACTCCATTTGCATGTCTTCTGTGAACAATTGAGGTAGTGTCACATAACTGAAAGGCATACTTCGTTTTTATACTTCGTTTCATACTTCATTTTCAATCTTGAAAGCAAGTCAATCAACAAAAACGTAAGAGCCTTATATGTACACATGCCATAAGGTGTGCATGTGTGTGTAATTAATAAAACCGAGTTTACTCAAATACAAAAGAAAAAAAAAAATCCCTCTGCAGCCTAAACCTATCGGGAACTAAGCTGTGTTATGAAGAAAGCTATCCTTGTCAGGCAATGTTATGTTTTTGTACAGATTTCTCTTCCTAGATTTCTAATATGCTTGACCTCAATTATAGTTTCCTTTTGAGTCCTTCGCCATAGTTCCAATTAAAGTCTATATTTGATAGCACAATTCTATTTTTAAAAAGAGTTAATTTCTATAGCAATAAATCATCCTAATCTTTCCTGTAACTTTTTCAAGTCTACTGAAAAACATTTTCATGTTGATTTGTTTGACTCTGCCAGCAGATGTTAGTTACTCTGTATATAGCTAATTTCAAGTTAGTTGAAGAAAAAAAATCACCCTCTTCCCGTTTGTCTTTTTTATTATTACCTTAGATAGATAACCTCCAAATAGTTTTCACAGTTTTGATATAGTTCAACATTTTTGATATATACTATCCTTATAATAGTTTCTTTCATGATTCTCTCCAAAATGTAACTCAGGTGTAAAAGCTGACACAGGTGCAAAATGACTGAAGGTAACCTCCTCAGATAGATAACCTCCAAACAGTTTTCACAGTTTTGATATAGCTCAACATTTTTGATATATACTATCCTTATAATAGTTTCCTTCATGCAATAGTTTCCTTCTCTGCAAAATGTAAATCAGATGTAAAAGCTGACACAGGGGCAAAATGACTGAATAAAGTGGTAGTGTAGTAATAAAGCAAGAATTGTTCCTGCTTCTCTCCAGAAGAAAAAAAAGATTTAGCGATGAAGTTAAGAATTATTTGGGGCAGGAGTTCTACAGATGAGCCAAAACCTAAAATGTTTGTAATAACATCATGCTTTCAGTCAGAAGAGATATAGAGATATGCCCATCTTACTGTCTTTGTGACTAGAATTCCTTTTCCTATTAAGTGACTGTTCTCATGGAAATAAAAAAAGGCTCAGGAACATCTTGTTAGACTGGGACAGCGTGTCTTGACCATATTCAGCTCAAAGCACCCTTAATTTTAATCTGCTCATGAACCACAAGGAAAAAATTCTAAGGGTTCATAAATAACAAAGATGAACTTTAGGACATATTGCAATCCAGTTGGGCAAACAACTGCGTGTCTAAACCCTAAAGAGGAAGTTGAAGGAAAAAATATTGACATAGAGACATGAAACAAATAAAAATAGTAATAATAATAATAATAATGAGAACCCTTAAATATTTTTTCTCCACATAGGATCTCCACAATCCTTGCTCACAACTGCATGTTGACTGCGAAGTTACAGAAAGATAAAAATCTGGACTTATTATTTTGTGAAAATTAGAAAGCATCATCATTTTAATTTTCAAATAAACTAAATTAAAAGGACTACTTGATGACTATTTTGGATTATGGTATGTCTACATTTGACAGGTATAATGAAAAAACTCTTACAGTCTAAGTAATGGAGCATTGTATATGGCACCTAAGTTGGATTAGCAATTGTATAATGTTGAGGTTTTAATGATTAGTATTTTTGCTGCAATATATAATCTTACAATGGGTAATTTCTAATGTGCATATACTGAGAAGAAGTCTTTTATAGTTTATGTATTTGGATTACTGTAATAAAATATTTGATGGAGTTTGTCTTACTTTTCAGAAGCAATGCAATATTAAGAATATTCTGGATAAACATTTGATAAAACTGTGTTCTGTACACTCATGGAGACCAGTAAGAGACCAAGAGATATTTTTGCTGTACTGTTTATCCACCAATAGGACAAGTGTTAAATATACTTATCACAGGCCATTAGTAAGAGATAATTACATATTGAAGTATGAAATAATACTGGAGTTCAATTTAGGAATACACAGCTGCAAAATATAACTTTTACTATGAGTTTAAGAAATATCGGTCTAATTCCTAACTAGTTTGAACATTTGCTTGGAAGAAAAGATAGTTTAGAAGTTAAAGTAGGATGAAAACAAAGATTTACTCCTAATTAGACTTGCATTTCCTGTCTGGTCCTGAGTAATTTAATCAGGCTTAGTCTACAAACACTGAAAGTATCTTAGTATATGCATGAGCCACACTTACACTGCACTTCAAAGCTCCTTTTAAAGGTCTATGCTTTATGTTAGATTAGAACATGTCATAAACACCTTTCTAAAAGAAATCCCTTTATTTAGATTCTGATCTGATGGAAATTGGCTTCATACAAAGCCAAAAGAAATGTTTTATTAAACCAAAGAAAATAATTTAGATTTTGTATGTGTATTTTAGACTTTGTAATTTACATAGCAATTTTGTATTCTGAAAAGTACAGTATTGCTTTCATCTTATTTCTTGGTAAACATTAAGTCATACTTACTTTTTCACACCATAGTTTATAATGGATGTGTCTTATATGTGATGTCTACCATATACATCACATTTTCATTATATTTCAAAAGAGCATTGAACCTGATCTTGCTAAAGAAAAATGAACACTTCCTGTAACATGGGCTAACACAGCACCGATTTCTCACTTCTTTTTATTCAGTATGGGCTTTTGAAATACAATTGGTTGTGCTGACTGTTACAAGTCATGTCACACTGTTTCATGAATAGTTTCATGAATGGTTCGATAGTTTATGTTAGGGTATAAAAACAGCTTGGCTTGAAAGGTTTGGAATGGAAAGACTTTTTCCATCTCCAAAAATACAAGAGCAAAAGTAACAATTCACTAACAAAAAAATAATAGTTTTGAAATATCTTTTTATAGATTCTATTCCCAGTAGCAATGGAATGTTGTTTCATTCTCAGTTTTGATGTTTTAATAAAATGTCTGGCACCAGAGAAAAGCAGACAGTTATGTTATTGCCCTAAAAAGACAGTACTGTATGTACTTGAAGCCTGATGGCACTAGTACTTCCCTGAAGAGTAATACTTTTATTTTTTTTTCTATATTTTTCTTAAAGAAAATATCTTAGAAAGAGAATATTTTTCTCACTAAAATGAAGCACTTCTACTCTTTTGCTTTGAATCATAGGACATAGTTGTTAAGTTAGGAAAGACTTTTTTCCAACATATCAAGTAAAGGGTTTTCATACTCCTTGGACAGTTTGTGCTGATAATCTGGAGCTACTTTTTGGTTAGTCAGCTCTGTAAGTAGCTGATAGCTCCTTTGTCTTCCTTATTCCTAAGAAGTACATTTCTTTTTAATCAGCTTTTATTTTCTACAGGGTATGCTCAGTCTGTATGGAAATTCCACTTCTTCAGTAGACAGTTTTAAAATAAGCAATCTCCAAATAATCCAAGTAATCTAAGTATTTCTGTGTTTTCCAGAAGATACTTCCTTTTTCCTTAATTCAGTGCAGAGATTCAGAGATTTAAAATATATAGAAATATACTTTATTATTTACTCAATTATGGAATGAAATAACTGTATTGCAACATGCAGATCAATCTCCTGAATAGATACATAGATACATCTATTTGATGGAAAATAGAATATTTTATCATCAGAATATTTTATCATATTTCATTTTATGCCACATTTATTGCATCCTCTTCAGTAGAAATTCTGTGTAAGATTTATGTATTTGTTTATTTTGTTAATATCTGCCATAGATTCCTTTTAAGTTGTCAATGGATATGTTTTGCAATAATAAGTGATTGAAAAATATGTGTATTTTGCATATAAAAGTAATTTGAATTCCATATTAAATGTCAATAATTATTTTGAAAGAAACCTCTAGCATTTAAATTTTTGAAACAGGCATAGGATATGCTAAAATCACCTTGGAATTGCTTGTGTTACTAGGAGTATACACATTCTTACTTTGAAGGTAATTTTCATAATAAAAGAAACAATTTTATAAAGGTTACAAATATGCAAAGGTCATAGGGCCTTAAATCCTGACTTCTCTTGCAGAATACATACTGTAATTTAAAAAAAAAAAAAGTCCTTTTATGAGATTATGCAGCCTTGATAGACACAAGAGAGATAAAATGGGTTTCTCTATTATTCATAGTGTAAATTTTCACAACTGATACTCTTTGTTGACTTGTCAAGTTAATTTATATCTGACATACTTGGTACTAGACAACCAGCATTAGTAGTTGTTGGTAATATAGTTGTAAAAAGAAAATCTGACTTTTTCAAAAACATACATGCAAATAATACATTATATATTCTGCCTTTAGGTATTGAGCATAATTTTTAAGCCATAAACTTTTTTTTTTTTTTCTTTTATGGGACACTTTACCTTAAACTGCTTATGAATAACACGTTATAGTTTGATAAATTCCAATAATAGATATATCTTGTAATTATGTCCCATTCATTTACCTAGACTACTTTTGCTATCTCTTCTTGGAAAACTGAAAAGGTAGAGGATTGTCTTACCATAAAAATAGTGACAGGCAGTCATACAGATATATTTGTTTTACACATGTCAAGACAAAAAAAAAACAAACCAAACCAAAACAAAACAAACAAACAAAAAACCCAATGCAATAAAGATTTTGTCAGCATTAACACCAGATGGCTACATCAGTCACAAGTGACAAGTCCTTTAGTTAGCCTTATAGGTGTTCTCCCAGGCCCATACTTATAAAATTTAGAAAATAAATCCTGCCCAGGCAGTTTACTTGTACTGTGTGTGTTGTATGATATCACAGAGGCTCAGAATAGCACAGGTGAGTCTGTCAAACATTCATGAAAAGTTGTAGCAGTGTAAAAATATATTTTAATTATCAGTGCTACAAATTAATAGCAAATCAGCAGCTGCTGATACTGACTAAAAACATATTTCCCAGATAAACACTCATTTGGCATTAGAAGAATGCCTAATGCCTTCTATGAGATGAATTTTAGTATGAATTTTGATGAAAAACATTTTTAGAAACACACAAAGCACCAAAGAGACATTCTAGCATAAGATACTCAGCACTCTGAGAAGATCAAAGATTTGCTCTTCTTCTCAAATCACCCACATTTATGCTTACTTTCTGCTTTTCCTATCAATACGAGTATTAAACAGATGAATACTGATAGGCTTAAAATTCATCTTTAACATTTAATATTGTCATTAAAAAATCTTGGAGGATGATGTCTGAGAAATACTGGGCTACCTGGCCAAATAATGAGAAGATATCCATTCGCCTGGAATGTTCAAAACCTAACAGCATGGAGAAAAATGAATATAGCTGTGTTGTAGCTCATTAAAATGTATTATGATGTTTAGATCACTACTGAAGTGGAAATACAAAATCCAAAACATAACACTATTTACTTCAGTGTCTTGTGATCAAACATATTTCCAAAGCAACCTATATCAAGGTGAAACTTCTATGGCCCAACAAAATCAAATGAGAAAAACCCATTGCATTTTGTCTGCCATAGGGCTCAACACCATAACAGCTATATCAGTATGAAGATAAATAAATATTCAACAACATCACCTTCTTCCTCCCAGCAATTATTTGTGAAAGCACAGCTTAAGCGATCTATTTGTTGACTCTAGAAAATAAATAAAATGGCAGAACCAAAACATCAGTGGGAGTAATTGAAGTTTTCTTAAGATGAAAATGCTCAGCACTACCTTCTGGAGCTCCATCAAAGACATTCCACATATTGAGCCAGTAAAGTGTGTCTCTGTGCATGGATATGTTCTTTTCAGGGGTGCATTGCTTCAATTCTATTGTGAAGCTCTTTTCAAGTCAAGCACTGTACCCTGCACATTTGCCTAGGCTTCTTCTAATTAAAAATTTAAAATGAAATACAACGTTGCCTTGCACAGATTAACTATACTTAGGCAGGAGGAGGAAATCCATACACACAGATGGAGATAAAGGAAGAACAACCAGATATATTGCTCTATCATGGGTCACCTTCATTATCCGAGTCTGTTAAAATAACATAAATTGTTTCTGTTTGGCTAACTGAAGAAAAAAGCTTGCTTAACTGGGCTTGTAATAGAGTAAATGTGACTTAGAAATGCATAACCTTCTTATACATTTTTCAATTTTTAATTATAAAAAAAAAAAGTCCATTGTGCTTTTGGCTAATATCACTTGCTACAATCTCTGAGGTGGGAAGACATGAGAATCTCAAACCTTAGAAGCATTACATGATGATACAACTTGTATATCATAGGTCACAACTTCCCTAAAGCTTATTTTCTGTAAAGATAAAACCTCACAAGCATTCCAAGGACAAATAAGGACAAATAATTTGTAAATTGAGGTAGGTTCATTCAAGGACGTATGGGAACTATCAAAAATATAGATAAGTAACTTGGATGAGGCTTGTGAGGCTACTGAGGCTTCAATATGCTTTTTATATTTTCTAAACTATATTACTAGCTATAAGAAAGAGCATCTTTAACTTGCTGATCTTATGATAAATCATTTATCATGTAACTGAAAAGCTTCTTTATCCCATAAACTTATAAATAAATATATATATTTCTCCATATGGACATGGTTTCAGTATTGCAGGCAGAATGCCCTGTAGACATATATAAATTTTTAAATACATCCTTTTAATTTTTTTAATAGTGCTTTGAATTTGCTTCCAAACCAGGAGGCATTTTAAAATTAAAAACAGTGAAAGTAGAAGTTTTAAACTTCAAATGTGGCTTGAGGCATGCTATCCTCAGAGGACACAGTATAGACTGAAGCTTTGAAGCAAGGGGCCTATATTTTTATAAATGATGGCATTTTACAGCTACCAGCATTAAACGCATCTCATGCTGAATCATTTGTAGTGACAGAAGATAAGCAATTCTGATCAAGCAGCATTCAAGTTTAGAAAATAATCAGGATTTTCCTTTGACTAGCTTACTGAAAAGTTTCTTAAATAAATAGAATTGCCTGAACTGGTCACGTTGTTAATGTCTGAAGAGTATTACATATTGCAGTTCTAGAAGGGTATTTCTACATCATAACTGGTACAGGATTTCTGTCTTATAGGTACAGCATCTTATAGTACATAGGATTTTATGATTTTATGAATCACCAATTTTACGAATCCATCATAAAACCTGAGACAAAAGAATGTAGGACAAAAAGAACTTTATGATTGTAAGTGCTTTCTGGGGAGAAAACAAGATTCAGGTGCTTTATGTATGTATGTGTTTATTTCTAGCAGTCAGAAAAATAGCTAAAGCCTGACTATGTATAGCTCAAGCCCTAGTTATCCTCTTTCTTAGCCATGACATCTTCCCAGTTGTGAGTCATAGGTGGAGAAAGCACAGAAAGATATTTCTTAATTGCATTTCTTTTTTTAAACTGGAAATGACTGGAAATGAGGATAGTAAAAATGTATCTTTCCTTTCCCAAAATCAAAATATTGGAGAAGGAAATATGTAGGATATAAAATATTTTTCATCTTCTGTTTCTTTTAAACAAATTGTTAAAGAGCAGCAAGAGCAGGAAGCGAGGATGAACTGGGACCTCAGTGCAAGCCATACCCTTCACCTTGGTGGGGAAGAGATGGTGACAGTGATGGTTTCCTTCCACAGTCCCTGGATCATCAGACAAAGTATTGAAAGATATTTGCATCCATTTCTGGAACCAGTAGTAGAAAAAAACAGGAGAGATAATCTTATACATTATTCACAAAATGAAAAAAAATAGTGTGGGGGGATTTTTTTAAAAACCTTATTCAAGCTGAAGGTATAGGATCAGCTGTTAAAGTATTTCATACATAATGGAATAGCACAACAGGAGATGAGAAAACCCCACTTCAGAGAAAACAAACAAACAAACAGAAAAAACACTTGTTTATATAGTGATTAATGTACTTTTCTAAGAGGTGGACTACAGTTAAAGAAACATCTCTACTAATTTGATCTGCTCCTCACTAGCAGGCTTTAGAGCAATTTATAGTAGCCAACAAAATAACTCAACATAATAGCTGCCATTGCTAATAAACTAGGAAGAAAAGCTGGTTCTATAATTAAACGCTTGATGTCTAAGTACTAAACCAGCATTAACATAGGCAAGAGGAAAGCTGTTTGAAAAAAAAAAAAAAAAAGGAAAAAAAGAGGAAAAGCACAAAAACAGACTATAGAACAAGCCCTGTCCTACTCATTGTGAGGATGTGAGGATACCTGGCAAGTTAGATTCATTAGAAAGTTCTACATTAATTGGGATCATGTGGAGCTCCTGTTCAAAAGCTTCTAGTAAGCTGGAATCCTCGCTCTACATTTATCAGGTAGTCTGAATGGCTAGTTGTTACCTACTCGTTCCATGTGTATCTTGTGCAAGTTCTTTTTTGATTCCATCAATAGACTTATTTCTCTCATTCACATGCTGCATTTTTCTGTATAAACTATGAATTCTTTTATTCTTAAATTATTATTTATCATAAATTCATGGGCTACATAATACAATGGTATTCTATCTGGTAGAGACGTCCCCATGACAGCATTACCATGATATAAAGTTTAGAGTGACTTTAAACAGGAATAATGAATTGCAGCAAATACTAAGAAATATAAGGCCAGTTCTGTTATAATTGCCTAGACATCACCATCTTTGAAACATCTCAGTCAATGTATCATTTTCATTTTCATTTGCAAATGGCATATGCCATGCTACAGCACTTGGAAGTCTTAAAGGCTAGATTGTGTTTGAAGACCTCCAATGAAATCTTTGATGATATTTTTCTGTGCCCATCTGGCAGCTTTTCAGACCAAATTAGTTTAATTCCTATTTAAAACTACAATGGACACAGATACCCTGCCAAGGGAATGAATAGGAAAATTTTGATATATCATTAAGAGCTTCTTAAAGAGGCAGCTAAATTCAGGTCCTATTATAATGTTAAATTATCATAATCCATTAGCTTCTTTGGATAGAATAAACAATTTGGCATAGTCTTTCCTACAAGACTTAAACTGATGTATTTACTGATGTGATGTGGAAATCACATATTTTCTGCCTACATGTTTTCTAAAAGGAAACATTCAAGTATTGGAAGTTGTGACCTAAATAAATTCTTATACAAAATTGGGGAAAAAATCCTCTTCATTGTTACATATACACATTATTTAAGTATATTCACAAATATACAGCATATTTCAAAGTCAAAAATATATCAAGGTCCATTCGTTGTGTCTCTGATTCAATTTCATTAATTATTGAAAAGAAGAATTAGGATAGATAGACACAATGGGTGATGAGTTTGATTATGAGGATTTTCATAACAAAACAACCTTAAACAATCTTTACAACAGCCCAAACATCATCTCAGTTTTTAAAGTGCTACTTAGATTTTGGTTTGTCACAACTGAAAAAGCAAAATTATGTAGCCAAAACCTTAAATGCATCAAAGTATTTAAAACAGAACTATTACTAAAGCGACTCAAGTATGAACTCAACCTTCCTTTCAATTAGATATGTAAGTCTTTCAATTTCTGAAGCACTAGCTCAGCCTTCCTAAGAGATCCTGTGAGTTTTTTCTATTTTTATTTTTTAATTAAAAAAAAAAAAAGAGAAAAAAGTAATAATCAAATTTGGGACAATATAGACCCTTTATGTGCCTATTATGCTATGCCTATTATGCTATGCCTATTATAGCCTATATATATGCCTATTATGCATTATGTGCCAGTATGCTTGCTATCAACATAGGTTGTTACTACACCTGCATTTTAAAGAGAAAAATATTAATTTTTCAGAAACCATTGTGTTGTCTAAAAAAAATTATCTAAAAGCAGATATACCAAACAAGATAAAATTATCTTAGTTAAATTTAACATAAATATTTTTATTGCTTTTCCTTCAATCAAATAATATGCTTTAGGGCTATCTAAAAATTTTGCCATCTCATTTACCTTTCAGTGATTAGAAACTTTAAAAAAAAAAAAAAATTCCATGGCCAAATTATAACCATGGCACCTGTGCATCTTTTTCAGCTTCAGTGCCTCCTACCTTCAATTTACTTCTCTGATAAATTTATGGAGAACACTCTAATCTTTCATTTTGTTAGCTACACAAGTCACATTATTTTAATCCTCGTTTGTAAGTCTGGTTCTCCACTTCTCTATAAGTGTTCTAGCCTGAATCTATTTCAATTTTAACTTGTCTTCATTGATCAAGATAATGAAAACTGTATGTAGTGTTCCATGAGGTCTGAATAGTAACCCTACAATAGTACAGATTCCATCTGTCTGAAAAATATGCTTCTCCTAGAGTCAAGTTCATGTTTCTTCAATATCTTTGATTTCCCTTCCTTTGCTTCTCTTTTCTAGGTGTATTTATTTTTATAACTCATACCTACGAGCTCATTAAAACTTTTTATCATTAGATTTATCCAAACTTAGAACTCTAGCAAACAAGAGCTTTTAGTTCTTTCAGATCCTTCTGCAGTGCTGAGTTCAGAAATCAGTGCTGATCAGAAATCTTTCTGATTTCAGTCAATATCATCAGCACAACTATGCTTAGCTCATTAAGCCATGATTATCACTAAAACTTATTCTCCAGTCCTATTATTTAGGTACTCCACTAGAAAATTCCATTTGAACTTAAAAGTCTTGATAAAATCCCTTTTTAACTTCTTATTAAAAACTGTATTGTCTTGTCTTTCAGCAGCAAATGCTTAACTTGCTTCTTACAGATTTAGTCTAATCATTTCCCTGATTTATATAAGACTCAAAAGTACTCAATAGTTTAGCTGTACTGAATATTGGCATGGCATGCCTTGAGCTAAGCAGTGTTGTATTCTATCCATTTTTTTTTCATTGAAGTTAACCACATGTGGAGCTTTTTGTTGTTGTTTTTGTTTTTCTTTTGTCTTGTCTTAAAGACTAAAATACATTTCAGATTCTGGGATATACAGATGATTAAGAACACAATTTAGAAAAAAAAAAAAAAAAAAAAAGGTGTGCTGTTCTTTTTAAATGTCATATCCAGTCAATGATATTTATATCTAGTTGTCAGGGAGAAACTGTTTCTATATTTTAACAAATGCAACAATTTAGAAATGATTTAATGTAACCCTTTGTTTTATTTGTAAATTGTACTGTTGTGGCATTTCTAAGAAGTGATGTTCAGAGTCTCTCATACTTTCCTGTTTTGACCCATATTGTCATTACTTACAAATTAATTGTTTTTTCCCTGAGGACTGGAAACAACTCAACAGTTATATTTTCTCAGATCAAAATATATTATCCTCATCCACTAGATACTCTGTTGCCTTCCTCAGTATTTTCAGTAGCTGTTCAAACTGTAGCTGCTGAATATCTTGATGTTCTGCAGCCTTCTCCAAAATCAGTGCCAAATATTTGTGTATTCTTTGTATCCTCAAATTCTGTCTGGATCAGTCTTTAGCCACATCATCTTCTTCCATCAAATCCAAGCACTGAAAGAAATAAATATTTTCTATGTGTCTTTGATGCAAACAAAATATGGGCTAAGTAACCTCAGCATTCAGATAACTGCATAGCCCAATTACTGAAGAGAGATTTCCCCAGCGCTCCAAAATTATGCTCCTCCCAGTCCATAAAAACTTCAGTTTCTAAAATTCAATGCAACTGTTTTTGTATAGTAATGGGTTAAAAGTATAAAGACAGTACTCTTTATTTACATGTTTTGTGATTGTAGTCTATTTTATAAAAGGAACAAAAAACTGTAAAGTTGCAATTTGACCTGGAACAACTACAGTTGTCTGAGTATTTTTCTATTTTTAATTACTTTTCTTTCCTCTTCCCCAAGATACTTATGATTGATTAAGTTCAAGCAGTGGCAGTGGCAAAAACAGCATGCAAGTCTTAAGAACTGTAAAAGTTCAGATGTTAAACTTGTCATGCTGATATTAACTATAAGCATGCAGCCATTTCTTATTAATTAAAAGCATGAGCAACTACTGAAAGAAACTACAGCTAGAGAAACCTGCTGTGAAGTAAGGGGTTATGAAGCCTGAAGATATTAAAAAGCACATGAGGCTACATGGATGATACCAGGGTTAATGCAAACCTTCTAACCTCAAAGTAAATTTATGTCTGACAAAGCTATCAGCAGAAGAAATGGATTATCTGTTTTTATATTGCTTCATTTTAAAGCTTATTATTTTTATGGAGACATATCTTTAGGCATATTTGGAGGCTCAGCACAAGGATAATTAGGTAAAATTCCATCCTCTCTGTTACACATAAGGCCACAACAGTTCAATCTAATAATCTTCATTCCTATACGAGACTAGTAGTACAAGTGTACAGAAGGCCATTCAACAGCATTTAGTTTTGCAGTCATGTCATATTCATTTCTACACTGAGCTAGGCAGAACACACACACACACAACAAAAAGGCTAGTAGGTTACAGCATTAGTATTCTAACCAAAAAGGTGAACTGTGAACTGTAGCATCAAACATCTATTGCAGAGAAGTACAAGGTGCCTACAGTGCCTTATTCCAGATATAATTGGGATTTACAAGCCTATTGACCCCCACAATAAAATTCTAAGACATAGACAAGTTCATTTAGACTTGTTAACAAATGGCCATAGATCTTGCCTTAAGATCTGCAGAATTCTCAGGTGTTCGCTGTATGAGTATTATACCACATAGATATTAAAAGCATTAATTAAAAATAAATAATTTAGTTTAAAGAATTTATGAAACTTAGATTTCTCTTAAGTGAGGAAACCTTTTAGTCCAAAACATTTATGCTATGCTGTAAAATATATATTCTTGATAACTAAGACAATTACAACAGTAGAGAGGTGGCATAAAAATTGTACATAATTTATACATTTATATATATATATATACACGTTTTTGGAAAGCAAAAATGTATTCAAAACCATTCTTGAAAAAGGTTCTGTGCTGTTTAATGTATGTTTCCTTCTGCCAAGGGGCATGTTCGCAGATTAAAGTACTGTGGTAGAGTTCCTTGTTCTATATAATGTCTTAGTGTGCATGTATGAGAATGTATGTATGTGTATGTGTAAGTGTGTGATAGTGAGACACAGGTAACTCTTCACTGTGTCACTGTATTTAAGCAGCTCCTTGTTTCTGAAACGGAAGCAGAAAGCCAAAATAAATAGAAAGGACAACAGATAAACAAGCAGTAGATTAAAAATGAAATAGCTAGGAAATCTTCCAAAGGCAAGAATAGATTCACTGCAAGAAGGTCAAAGTAGCATTTTCCCTGTATGATGTAGCATCATGATCGGCATGTGCACACAAGACAGCAGATATTACTTGTGATGCACTGGTGAAGCAAAGATGATATATGCACATTTCCCTATTAGCTCTTTCTCATGTCTTTTGGCATGGTACATACACAAAAACTATACCATAAGGAGTGAAGTCTACCCACTGCCTTTGTTATCACTTCCTCCAGTGCAAACAAACTCTGCCAGTCATCATGAGTAAAATGCCTCATGGCATCATGAGGTATGCAATTCCCCCTTACAAGTAATACTTACCCTTTAAAAGCTATGAAACTGGAAATGTATAATTATTTATTTTGCTAATTACTTTATCATCAATAACATTTGCTTCTTCAGATTCATGAGCTGCATAATCAACCCTGGTAAAGACGATGGCATGCAGGGGATTCCTGGGAGGCATCAAACCTCCTGAGTTTGTGCAAAACCTAATTGCTATGCCAAAGACAGACAAAACTTGGCAGCCCCTAATTAACAATTCTTTTACACAGAACAGCAGTTGACCTAAAACCTCCTGAAGTTAATGGATGTCAGTGAACCATGGTAAAGGCTCTCAATGTTGAGGCTGATTTCTTGTACTCATATCTATGCTTTGCACAGTCATTAAGAACTTGGATATTACAGAGGATAGACATATGAGTAAAAAAATGTGTCTTGCTAGGTTTGGTCCTGGGTGCATAAGCTGTATTCTGAATAATATATGCCAATGATTCAGAACAAGACATTTCATTATTTGCCTCAGTTTCCATGCGTATAATGGCAATATTAACATCAGCCTGTATCAGACCCTTTCAAAACATTGAAAATACATTGAACAAGCTTTATGTAAAGGAACTTTCTGAGATGTTTCTGTTAATCTCATTACTTCCAGCAGACTTATCCTTTATGGAGAATTACAAAATACAGCAAATTCCTCTTGCAGATATAAAAAAAATCCATTTCTGTAATTTGATGTAAGCTACTTAAGCTTTCCAATTTTCCCAATGTTTATCTCTAAAAGGTAATTGTTCTTTACCTGTTTATGGCCAGTCACTAACACAGTGAACCACCATTAATTAAGATTAAATTATTTTTCTTATTTTAAAGAATCACAGGATTTTTTAAAAGAAATTTGTAAAGCTATTTCACTCAGGACCCCATCCAGGAATGTTGAATTGCTTCACTGAATAGTGTTAAATTGCTTCACTGAATGGTATCTCAATTCTTGATTATACTTAAAAATACACTTTTCAATATATAGTTCAAACCTATAATGAAATAACACTTGGTTTTGCACACACCTGCTCTTAAAATGCAAAATTTGGCTTTTTATAGGGGTGGAAATTTCTGCAGTGAATTATTCATTTACAGTGCTCTTTTGCTTCTATCTTGCCGCATCATAGAAACTTAACAAAATCTATATTAATACATGTTTTAAGAGATGTATAGAGAAATCTTACACACTTCATGCACTTGGGAATTTGCAATTAAAATAATTGAGTAAGAGCAAAAAATATTTGATAGCATCTGAATTATTTTGGTTTGATAGCATCTTGCAATTTTGAAGAGCATTAGAAGGAAATAAAAAAGTCTTAGTAAGGTTGAGGGAGAAGAGAAAAGAATAAGATTCCGTCTCCTTTTCCTTATTCCTATGATTTGAGGAAGGCAGGTGAATATTGCTGTCATGTCTTGATAGTTAATTGGATTTGTTTTGTAACATATTATGTTTGGTAGGTCTGTAATTTTGTTAGAAGTTGTATTGTTTATGTTATTCTAGAAAAAAGAGTGGAGTTTTTTTTTATTTGTTTTTTTTCCATTCTCTGTTCAAAGGGAAGGTGAAATTGTGGCACCTCACTGCAACATAATGTTTTCCATATAGAAGACCATTTATTACAGGGGACAAAAAATCTGAGGAAACTGTGGCATAATATAATTGTTTCAGGATGCATAATTAATTATTTCAAAATTAAAACCATATCAGTTAAGCTTCCTCAGTTGACAAGGTCCAGTAAGGTCCACAGAGGTGCAGCTGCCAACAGATTTGCATCTGCTTGGAATTCAGAAGTAGAGGCTATGATGCTGAAGCACTTCTTGACTATGTAAATCCTCTTGTTTACTGCAAGATGCTGTGATGCATCTTTAAGTGGCTTAATTCACATTTCATGCTAGATTAAAAGATTTCATAATTATCCTAGATTGAAGACCTTCCAAAAACTGAACGTGATCAAAGCAGGACAGAAACAGGACATGTTTGTACCTTACACCAAGTCAGTCTGTGATAATTCCACTACCACAGGTCTTTTTCACAAGCAGAATGAAACATTTTTCTTACTTTCAGCTGGCTCAGGGTAGGATATTCATGAACATTAACAACTTCTGACAGTACAAGGTGTCAAACAGTGAGCATATAGAAAATCAATGACAAATTGAGGCAAATGCTGCAAAAGCAGGATTTTTGTATTATAGTTACTAATAATATCTAAGATTAATATCTAATATTAGTATATTAATATCTAATATACTAGTAATATCAACTCAAATTGCTTCAATTGTTTAAATATAAATTACACAATAATTATACTTTCTGATTCACTTAGACCACATCCTGACTCTCTGGCAATCACTACCAGATTTTGAAATGCTTACTCAGCAGGCCTCCAGCTTAACTTTTTCCTGATTTGCATAAAAGGTTATTTCTCCATAGAATTGCTCAAAAAAAGAATTTCCCTCAGACCCTCATTTCCAAAACGGAAGAAAAAGGAGGACATTTTCTATCTCTCTTTCTATCCTACCATGAGGCAGCAATGTGTCCTGGTGGCTAAGAAGGCCAAGGGGATCCTGGAGTACATTAGGAAGAGTGTTGAAAGTATGTTGAGGGAGGTGATCCTTCCCCTCTGCTCAGCTCTGGACACATCTGGAGTGCTCCAGAATTATACTTAAAAAATCCTCATTAACTGAGGATTTTATGCATTGCATCACCTATTTCTAAGGACTGTATTCTTGCTTTCCCTCCTGAGAACACCACCGAGAACGAACTGAAAATCAAAGTATTTCAGTACATCTCAGTTCTGTAAACAGTCAGCTTACCCAACATAAAACAAATACAGAGTTTCATCAAATTCTCTGATATTTCAGAACCATTTCTGCTATTGATGCTAACATTAATATACATATAAAATTCTGTAACATACAGCTATTTTAATGTCACAACTTCAAAGTCAACCAGGAATGGAGTTCACATCAATATCTTCAAGTACAAGATAAAATGAAATACAGACATAAGGGTAAGCCTTACAATTTAGATGGATTATTTTGAATCAGTATCTCTTACCACTTTATAAAAAAAAAAGAGCTCGAAGTTCAGCAGATCAATCTTAACAATAATTATTGTGTGCTGAGATTAAAAGATAGATGGCAGATTATCTATTTCCTTGCTTTTCTGAAGAATAAGAGGTGGTGACAGGTCTTGTTATGATATTTTGGGATAAGATGCATAAGCACGATTTCTTTCCAAACACAAAGAAAGTTCAGATGCATTCCAGGATATGCTCAGCACTTTTCAGGAACTGAGGATTAGCCTCAGCTTTGGGTCAGCTCTTTAGACTGCTTTGCATTTGAAGGGAAGATAAATGGAAGGAAATAAACTGCAGTTCGAGGATTTAGTAAATCCTTTTTACTTTGCAAGCTTAAAATTTCTTTGGAATGTACAGAATCCAGGCCCTACATAACAGTACCCAATGGTAAGCTAACAAGAACTTCCAGTGACTCAAGACATTAGTCATAACAATATATGGTCTTTTAAATAATACATGTTTGTTTGTATTACATGTTAGTTTGCCGTTATGAAAATCTGAACTAACAGTATCAAGTGATCGTTCTTGCCTTAAATCCTTGACACTTAGATTATAAAATACGTTAGTAAGCAAAACAATGGAGTTGAAAATTAGGGCAAAATACTAGCCTTTAGATCCCAGAAGAACCACTTTTATTGAAGCAGGAGTTTAAGATAAGTAGGAGTGAAGTAAAAATATTTTTCTTCTATTAGTTATAAGCCTCATTGTGAATTTCTGGGACATTTAGTATCGTTAGCAGGAATTTGTACTCTAATTCAGGAACAAAGAATAAATTGTTTTTTCACCCTTCCTCTCACCTAGAGACATGCTGGATTGCACTACCAGAATACAGTCCAAGTAGTGTAGCAAACATTTCCAATTTGCCTTAGCAGAAAAATCCCTTCAATGACAAGAAGTATTTCCATGCCGAAAAGCAGAATTTTTATCACAGACTTTCTAGTCAACAGCTAACCATGAAAGAACTGCATAAGGAAAGTTTAATTAATTTAATTAACAACAATAAATCCACAATTCCTCATATTAAAAATCCACAAACTCTTTTCCAGCTCTCCTTTTAGACTACTTTCTGGACAAGCCTATCAAACCTTTTGTTTAGATACACTAATCTAAGAAAACACACGTCAGCTGCAGTCTAGTCTCTTCTATATGTTTTATGTAATCTTTAACTCATATACAAAATCTACAAAACACACTGTCATTTAACTTGCCATCAGATTTTGTTTTGTGACTCTTATCAAAATTAAAATGTTCTAATTTTTTTTTTTTTTGCTTTTCCAATTGCTAAATATACCTGAATAATGTTTATCTAATTTCTTCATTAGCTCCAGTCACCTTCATGCTGTCTACAAAATTTAAAAAACAATCTAAATATTACTCCTTTTTATCAAATTAAATTATTGGGCTAGTATATCTGGTCATAGTTTGTGATTAAGTCTTTTCATAATATTTTTTTTTCCTTAAAATAACAGTAGCTTTGCAAATCTATTCATTGCAAATCATCGTATTCATCTATTCATCACTCGAAACCAGAAATATAATCTGTTGGGATTGCAGCTATATATTTCCCTGGCTTTTATATTAACCTTTCTTTAGATACTCAAGGCAACTATTTTGGAAAAAAAAAACACAGCAAGGTTTGCAGGCTCAAAAAGCTAATGGTGTCTGTTATGATGTCATTTCTAGACATAAGCTCTTTTAAATAATATAGCACTTGTAAAATGCAGATTGCTTTTGTAAACACATTAACGACCTATGTTATTCAGCACCTCCCTAGCTAATTTCTAATTTGTCAATGTAGGACATGAGTGCTGGCAGGAAAACACTATGAAAGAGTGTTTGTAAAGGCATGATTCCCATTTTGAAATACTTCACCTGTGATTACGTGGTGGACAGCCACTATCTCAGCTCTAAGCCCAATTAGCTTTCCAAAATAAAACAATAAAGTATCCATTGTGAAGGTAGCTGTGGTGAACTTATGACCCTGGAGAATTAAATAGCCTCCTGCGTGTTTCTCTTTTGTGAGCTAAACCTTTGCTGCATCATGCTTCACTCAGCTGAAAACAAGGGTGGAGTTCCAGGCTAAATTAATAAAATGTGGTCTGCTGCTGTGGCTTGCCCTTATACAGCCATGTGAAAGAGAGACACTTCCTTAAGCGACACAAAATTTATTCCTATATCTTTTCAAATAAACAGAGAACACTTAGACTGTCCAGATATACCTGCTTCACAGTGGATATATACATATACTTTGTTTCTTGGACAGCTAATGGGTCTTAGAGCTAGACAAGTGATTGCACTTCCTCCTAATCACAGCTGAATCATTTCAAAGTGGGAATTTTTTATATCTACTTTCTGGCTACATATATAATAGCACCAAATAAAATTACTGGCTTAGAACAGCTGAACTTCAGTGAACATATATTCACTGTTTCTAAAAGTTCTTCTAGGATAGATGTCTAAATCTTCTCTGAACCTTGATGAAGTTGATGGGACTTTGTAGAAGGTTGTTGATATCTTCACATAAGCTTTGTGCATTTGGGAGATTATCTTTTACTGTCTTCCTTCTACTCTGTTTAGGGGTTCAGGAACTAAGCTGAATTATCTTAGTTGTTGCATTTAGCTAAGGGTTGCCTCTGAAAAAAAACACATGTCATACCCTTCTACAAATCTCCAATTCTTTTTTTTTTTTTTTTTTTTTTTTTTTTTTTTTTTTTTTTTTTTTTTTTTTTTTTTTTTTTTTTT
>VZSG01000751.1:277321-326356 GCA_013398315.1 Nothoprocta pentlandii | reverse complement strand
TGGAGATCTTTAAAACCCGCTTGGATGCAGCCCTGTGCCACGTGCTCTAGGTGACCCTGCGTGTGCAGGGGGGTTGGACTCGATGACCTCTGAGGTCCCTTCCAACCTCAAGCATTCTATGATTCTATGATTTAGACTCTAATCTCTTAGGAGTACAATCTTGACTGCACTCCCAGTGCATGAACGTTATTACTATGCAACATTACAGGACAGACCCAGCTAAATAACACCAATTAGCCCCCTGCATTTTATTCCAGAGCTCAGTGTCTGTTACCACATGCATATTCTATTTCTCACTTCAGAAAATGGTTTAATTCTAAACAAAAATATCAGAAACATCTCTATTTCTATATATGTATACACATATATGTACATATATGTCTATGCTTGTGCACAGACAGCTTTGCTAATTTTTTTAAGAACATATTTTAAATTGTACAGTTTGCCATTTAATGGTCAACCCTTCAATGATAATGGTAGGCATGTGCCTCTTGCCAGTTCTTCCAAAATTTGGGGATCTCTCACTTTATGAGGAAGAAAGCTACAGATTTTTATTTGCAGATGTTACTATATTTTAGGCCATTCTTAATTTATTTACAATTTAAGAATGTCTTCTTATTTAAGGAAATATTAAGGGGAATTAAGGAGAATATTAAAGGGATATTATTCAGTGTGTTCAAGCTTATTCTTATGGATTTTGGAATGCTGTTCTTATTCCACAATGTGGGAAAAGAAAAAGGAAAGAGCTATAAAGTTCATTTTATTTGTGGTGAGATTAAATGGATAAAAATATAACATAATCTAACTCACCCACAGCTACATCAGACTTTCTTATTTTATTTTATTTCATTTGGTGTACAAATGAAATAAAGCACAGTCTTTGGGACATATATAAGGCACACAGGAGATCTTTGTACATAAGATAATCAGTAGTGATAGATCATGCATTTTTTTGGGGTAGTTTCACAAGACCACTGTGCAATTGGATGTAGGAACTGACTGGAATAACAGCTCAGGGAGTCTCATCTGATTCAGCAGAAGATATCAGTGTAAGGACTTTTACATCAGGGACTCCTATTACCAACCAAACAGTGACCAATGATCCAGTTCAATAGTTTTGATTCAACATTTCTGAATTACACGATTCAAAATATGCCAGTGAATCAGTTTTAACACTCTGAGCGTGTCTGTCAACATTGCCTCTTTGCATTATCTCCATCATGCTTGAGTGACACAAAGGAGGTGTCCTTCTATTGTAACATGTAAGAAGTGACCTACAGTACACTGCGTTATTGGCATTTCAGGTACTTGAGCTTGGATCTAGATGAAAACATGAACGGAACACTTACCTAGTGAATGAGTTTTAAAAAAAAAGCCTATGATGGTCAATACTGCAGTATTATTTCAGTTTTTCAGAAATCTGACCTTATTTAGGGCAATAGATAGTGATTATCTTTGATAAATATAGAGAATTACTTTTCCCCTTCTACATTTCAATTAGCTTAAATCACAACTTGTAGTGTTTCTATTCTTCTAATTTGTGCTAAACTAGGAAGACATGTATAGTTGCTGCCTGTCAGCTGTTAGCCTCCCTACAGGGGTTGTAGCTCGTAAGATGTCCTGCAGAACATAAGTAATAATCTGACTTTTCACTAAGAACAAGCCAAAGTAGAATATGGTACACAGTGATTTAGCTTTTAGAGCACTCTAGGGTCAGTGATGGATTACACCAAAATAGAAAAAGAAAAGCCCCTCTTTGAGAAATATATACCCCAGAAGAGTAACAAGAACATATCAACATGTAACAAAAAAAAAAATCATATTTTCTTTCTGTTAACCAACCAGTGGCATACCGGCAGGCAGCATTTTTAAGACAACAGCTGCTATCTTTCAGTTTTATTTTATTTGTGCCAGATGATGAAGCTAGCTTCTCCTACCCAGGCTAAACCTGGTATCTCCAGGGGTCTCTCTCAGTCTTTTTCCGCTTCTTTTGCTGTCTGCTGCACAATTTTGCTTGCTTAACAGTGGCTTTTCTCATTTGTTTTTCTTTATTACTTCTCTTATGGGTGAAAAGAGACTTGGAGAATGGAGATTTTGATTGCTTTTTATCAATGTTTTTAAGGAAAAATAGTAAAACAATAATTAAACAACATAGCTGGTTAGTTAAAATATGTAAAAATATTTGGAAAGCTGCTCTTCTTGGGTTAGGAGTAATACTTTTATAGAATAGCAAAGATTGAGTTATTTGGGAATTCTGTTGCTTTTTGTGCAATAATAAAAATCAAGAAGATACATATTCCACAGTTCTTATCATATAAATTATTATTAGCTGATAACATGAATTCACTTTTGTCTATGTTATTTCAAAATTTTTGGTCAACATCATGTTAGTTAATTTTACTACCAAAGTCATGTTCTGACAAAACAAGTTCTAGGGAGGACAAACATTGTAAATATACTAAGAATGCAAAAGAGCTCCTGCTAATAGTTGGAGTAATAAATTACCATCAAAAGTTAAAGACTTACGAAAGAGACTTGCAAGTGTATCCTGGATTTTAAATGACCAATTGACTTTAATATTATTTGCGACCATTATCACTAGCTTCCAGAAATATTTCTGTGTGAGCCATTTTCTATCTATAAGAAAGCCTTCCTTAGGAAAGTCTTCAAAAACTTGTGAAAACGTAGTTGTTCAAAGGTCCTTGACAGAACAGATAGTGTAGACCTCTTAAAGATACTTTCATTACTTTCCTGTTTACAAATTATGTTGTGATCAGAGCAGGGAGCAGAAACAATTCTCTATAATGTAGATAAGTACTTTCAGTGCTGGTAAATAAATAGCCTGATAATCCCAAGACAATTTTGTATATCCAGAGGCTGAAGCAATAATATATACACCTGAAAAAGGTTATGGTTCACTGTATTACATTGTGGCATGAGAAAATTAGCCCTTTGGAAACAGAGCATAGCAATCAATAGGCTGAAATGAGTTAGCATAAAGAGTTTGCCATCAGTTATGAAAAATGAGTACATTTTTCAACTAATCTCTTTCACGAAAAATTTCTGCAAACTAATAAAAAACCCTCCTTTACTAAGTTGTTTACTCTGAACAGGTCAAAGTGCTAAATATTCTTTGTTCGGTTGTTCTCTGCTTACTACTATTGCTTACTACTATTTTAAGCAGTATGGAGAATTAGAAAATATATTTGCAATATATTTTGCAGTACACTTATAAATATCTGATATCCTATTAAAATATCATAGGTTAAACAGTGTACTTAAACTGAGTCATAACTGTTGTTCCAACTTATCCCATGTTTGTAGTCTTCTGTTGGAAAACAACAGAAATAATCCTTTTTCATCAGCATCATTTAGGCTTTTTTTCATTACCATTTCCAACTAGATCATATGTTTCTAGCAAAATGAGAATTTGCCATTTGGACTGATCACTAAAACACCCTAAGGTAACAAAGAGCAAGAAATATAAAAAGGTAAAATATTTCTTAAATACACTTGTATCATTGATTATTTAATAATTTGGCAGTAATATATTTGATATAAAGTACAAATACATAGATAATTAATGACAGAAGTCTATCATTGCATGAAAAAATAATGACTGGACAAGTCATTAAGTATGTAAATACAAATTATTTAAAAATTAAGTGCATCAGGTTTGAAAATAATGGCACAGACACAATATAGCTTGGGGATTTCCAATGATATTATTAGATCAGAAAAGTACAAACATATGGCAAGAAAGGTTTTTTTTTCTTTTTTAAATCTCCACAGCTTTCACAGTAAAAGTAACAGTAAAGACAGGTATTTTGAATCATCAATAGTATTTTGAATCATCTGATTTGATCTCTGGGATCTGGAGTAGAAAATCACTAATACTTGACAACATATTTGACACTTATTCGTACTTGGCTATAAAAAAAATATGCATTTTAGTTCTACTACAGCATCTCTTAAGCTGAAATCCAATCAATTTAATTTTATTTATAACTTCTGTGAAGAAAGTAAGAAATACTTTACATATCATCATGTTAGGTATTTTAAACACTGCAACTATATAAAAAAATAAAATACATAAATCATTAGTGATTAATCAAACAGAAGCATTATGCTGGTGAAGAGAGGAATGTTTAGGTACAGAAAAAACACCCAAATAGCAGTTTATCTGACCATTCTGAAAGGAAAGAAATACCTTCACAAGGGCATGGTGAATCTTAGTGCAAAATTTCTTTCCAATACTGCATCTGGCGACAAGTTTGCACATGAGGGAACAAAACATAGTGGCATTAAAAAAAAAAAAAAGATACTCCATAGACTTAAGAGACACAGGCCACTTTTTCTAAAGCCTCACCACCAATTCCTGTTGCTACCCAGTTCCTGAGGAAAACTCAAATTCAATTAAAAGTTACAGAAAGGAATATACCTGTCATTTGTATAATCACAGAATCACAGACTGGTTAAGGTTGGAAGGGACCTCTAGAGATCATCTAGTCCAACCCACCTGCTCAAGCAGGGACACCTACAGCATGTGGCACAGGGTGGCATCCTGGCGGGTTTTAGAGACCTTCAGAGAAGGAGACTCCACAACCTCCCTAGGCAGCCTGTTCCAGGGCTCTGTTACCCTCACAGTAAAGAAGTTTTTCCTCACATGGAGATGGAACTTCTTGTGTTGTAACTTACACCCATTACCCCTTGTCCAGTCACTAGCCACCACTAAGAAGAGCTTGGCCCCTTCCTCCCTACATTCTCCCTTCAGGTGTTTATACATATTAATCATATCCCCTCTCAGCCTTCTCTTCTCCAGAGAAAAACAGGCCCAAATCACTCAGTCTCTCCTCATGCAAGAGATGTTCCACTCTCTTAATCACCTTTTGTCACTCTCCACTGGACCCACTCCAGAAGCCACTCATAATCCTCTGAGCTCTGCCTCTCTGAGACAGTTCTCAACTCACCTCCCTGTGCACTCGTCCAGACCACTCTCCTGGAGCTTCCGTATGAGAATATCATGGGAGATGGTGTCGAAGATGGATGAAGTCAGATGGCTGAAGTCAAGGTAGACAACGGCTCTCCCCTCGTCCAGCTGGCCAGTCATCCCATCATAGAAGGCTGTTAGTTTCGTTAGACATGACTTCCCCTTGGTGAATCCATGCTGACTACTCCTCAACATCTTCTTCTCCTTCATATGCCTAGAGATGCTCTCTAGGATGAGCTGTTCCATCACCTTTCCAGGGACGGAAGTGAGGCTGATCGGCCTGTAATTGCCCGGCTCCTCCCTCTTGCCCTTTTTGAAGACTGGAGTGATGTTGGCTCTCTTCCAGTCCTCCAGCACCTTTCCCGCTCTCCATGACCTCTTGAAAATGATGGAGAGTGGCTGAGTAATAACACCCGCCAGTTCCTTCAGCACTCTTGGGTGAATCCCATTGGGGCCCATTGATTTGTGGGTGGTCAGTTTGCCTAAGTGATCCCTAACCGAATCCTCCTCGACAAGTGGAAGGTCTTCCTCTCGCCCATTTATCTCTCTGTTCCCTGAGCTCTGTAATTTGCCCTGCAGTACATGCCGCTGTACACTTGGCAGTATCATGCAGAATGATAGTTGATTATTAAATCAGTGGATAGAAAGAGCTGCAACAATGATGAAAACAACGTGAGAAACCTGTCCAGTCAGTAATCTACTGCGGAAAGGAGTATTAACCCATATCTAAATTCCCCAGCCAGGAGAGAGCACCTTGAACATCTTGCCTCATTCTGTGCACACACTGTTCTGTTGGTGCGGTATACATTTCAAGATATACTTTAAGGTCTTTCAAGATAAACTTGCACGCACTAGATTTGAGTTTTATAAGGTTTATGTAGCTGGAAGTTACAAGGTATTTACCCGACATTTTCCACCAAAGATGTGAGTCTTGCCGCCATCTGTGGCTCATGTATCCCTGTGTCCAGGGATATGAATTATGCAGAATCCCTCTTGCCAGGGCATCCCTACTGTTCAGATGTACAACATAATCACAGCATGAGAGCCGTACACAAGTCCCTGACAACTAAGAGGGGTTCTATAATAGCAATTGTGTATCTTATTCTAGATATAATTATTAGCTTTTGTTATGATTGCGTAATCCTGCAAATAGTTTTTAAAATACATTTTGCCATTTGCCACTGTTTTATTGGGAACTTCATATCACTATATATGAGAAATGCATTCTCATCATTATTATTTTCCCCAACAGTGTCTCTTTTCAAATTTTAAATGCAGAAAATGTACATATTCTCAGTTTTCCATAAAATTATTTAACAAATGTGTTTAGCAATCCTCCTTGCAACTTTCCAGGTTTAAAAGCTCAGAAATGTCATTTTAATTTAAAGGTCATTCATTTTCAAAATCTATGCTTATCACATAAAAAATATTTTTATAACAAAAATATGTCTCTTGTAACAGGAGTGTATATATATATATTATTTAAACATATACTAGAAATCAATGTTCATTTTTGTATGTCCGTAATTCAAATGCTATATTCTGAAAGGACAGAATATAAAGAAAGTGCCTATTTTTTGAGAGAAGCAATGGGACCAATTTAAAAATTTAAGGTAGTAGTATGGTCAGGGAAAAAAAAAAAAAAAGAAAAGACTCATCTTCAGTATGCCAGAAGAATGCAAGGTCATATATCTGGGGAAAAATAGTCAAAAGTCAGCCTCCACATAGGAGAACTATGGAAAGCTGGAATGCTTTGAAAGACTTAAGGAGGGTCGAGTACAATAAAATCTCATAAATGTTTCACTTCATTAATACAATACATAAAGCAAGTCAATTTGGGAAATTTGTCAGAGGTTGTAAAATGTTTATTGAATCTTAATATACTGTAGTGAGACCCCACTTTTCCCAAATGCTCCCCACTGCAGCATTTCTGTGGTGCAGAAAGCCTTTATGTAGACAAGCGTGGTGGACATTGATATTTCACTCTTCTAATTACAGGTTTATCACATAATAATAAAGAACTAGTGAGTGGCAAAAGAGTCTCTATGAAAAAAAAAAATGTTCAGAAGGGTTTTGGAAATAGCTGTCATCAGATACCTGTGTAAGAAGAAAAGACTTAAAATTTATAGATGGCTTTCAAGTAGAACTGCAAGCGTAATAAGCCAAGACTTGAAGTGAACAGAACAGGTTATCCAGTAGACTTGACCTCAGAATGCTAGTTTTAAAATAGATTTGCTATTTGCATCTGTACTTGCTGACCAGAATATCACCTTAGTCACCTCCTCTCTTTCCTTTGTTAAATATCCTACCACATGTGCTTCATTTTCCTTGCTAAATTTCCTTGCATGGGAAATAATTAACTCCTATAATACTTTATGCCTAAAACACATGATAGATGTGATCAAAATTCTGAAATCTGGAGGATGTGGCAGGTGATTATTAATTTACTGCTCTGATATACCCACACAGTGTCAGGATCCCTTTGTGCTGTACATTGTACAAGGGAGATATGTCTAAAACTTGGCAAGTGTAGATCCAAATATAGAGTTTTCATTTAGTTGTCTATCAGGATTATGACTGGTCAAGACATTTTTAGTTTGAATGCAAGCTAAATATTGGCAAGAAAATTAATGTAAAGGAAAATGTGATCTGTTTATAATAAAAGAAATAAAAGTTTTGTTTTGTTTTGTTTTATTTTATTTTATTTTATTTTATTTTATTTTATTTTATTTTATTTTATTTTATTTTATTTTATGTGATTAAATAAATTCTGGAAGCCTCAAATGACATACACATTTAGAGACTGATGAATATTTGGATGTTTTTGAGACTGCATAAATAATTTCTGTATCTGCTGAAGTACTTTAAGTTCATAATTCTGTTGCAACATTTCTGAGAATGTACCGTTATTGTAACGGATCACAGATGAATTATTTGGTAATGCCATCAAAGAATACAGGAGTCATACATGTGGATGAATACAGCAGAGGATAAACAGAGATACTAAATAACATAGGATCATGATTCACATCTAATATGGTCTGACCCCATATCCTGTAGAATAAACTGATATCTTTATATAAAATATGCACAATCACAATAAGTTGGCTCAAATTATGCCTTAGGAAATCTTATCATAATCATTTTCATAATATGAAGATTTTTATGTAATTATTACATTATGAGCATAAACTTCCTGAAATTACCTAAACAAGTATAATAATTCTCATCATTTGCAGACAATAGAATTGGAAATATTGAAGGAAAAATAGTCCTGTTAACAAAACAAAAGGACTATACTGTAAATATAGATCATATAAAAAGGAAATGAATACACAAATCTCTTAAAGGAGAAATCAATACTATTGATACTAGAATAAATGGAATGACACCATAATCCCATTCCAGCAACTTATTGCCTAGGAAATGCAATTACATAAATATTCTCCAAATGTGATTTTCCAAATAGCATGTTGTGATGAATGAAGCAGCTTTCCCTGAGTCTAAGACTTTTTTTTGATTTAATGAAAGAGGAAGAAGTATAAGAGAGATGCAATAAAATAATCTACGAGTTAAATTATCTGGAGATACTGAGATAAATGCCTCAAAGCATGAGTTTTGTTATACAGTGATACAAAGAAAGTCAAAAGCAAACTAAGCAAGACTACATAAGGACCAATTCCTTCAAAGTTATTTATGCTTTAGCCGCAATTTCAGTTGGTAAAAGTGAGCTTGAAATAGACTGAAGTAGAACTACTTCAATAATACCTTCAAGAAAATATTGATCTCAAGAATGTGAAAGAGAGGAAGGAAGAGATGGAGGAACAGATACATATATATAGAAAATATATATTTTTTTTTATTTGACCCAAATTTTATTTGCCACACTTATTTAGGTAAAACTTCCATTGATTTTAGCATTAAATCTGATGTTATTAGTAAAAGTGCTATGGAAAGGATGAGTGCCCAGGAAGTTTTCTCTCCCTGTCCTACAAGCAGTACAATAGATAATTGTGTGGTGAACAGGCTGAAAAGAATGATGGTCTGGTATACTGGTGATAGCATCAGTACCAAAACAGAATGCACACACCATTGTCTTCAGCCTTCTTTCATTTACAAAGCTATTTAAATGCACTAAATCCCTTCATCATGGAATGGGTGTTAAATACATTCTGAAGCACTCTGTAACTATGTTAAATTCTCTGTTCCTTAGACAAATTAGCTCAATTTAATTTTAAATACTTATGTTGCTATGACTGTATGAACTATCTCTGAAATTGGAGGTTGTAAACCTAATCCAAATATATATAGCCCATATTGTTGGCCCTAGAGAACAGGTCATTTGAAGTTTTTAGTAGTGTGGGTTGTATTCCTGAGAAGTACAAACTGTGCCATTAACAGGATTCAAAGAGTCATTGTTCCACAAAGATAATTATTGTCCTCTGTGGCAAAAATAGCAGCTTATCTGCCAGGCCTATTCACTCACACCGATACACTTTATCCACTGGGACATATACCAGATACTACATTTTGTCAGTCAGGTACTGTGGTGCAACCACTTATATAGATTGATAATTTAACTATCAATTAAATTAGTTATTTATTAGCTACTAATTAGTTAACTACAAAAACCAAACAAACAAACAAAAAAAAAAAGACTTGAAATTTTTACTCCCTTGAGTCAACAAAAGAGACAGGGAAAGGGACAAATGTTGGAACATTTGAGCTATCAAAGATTGGCTTACCAAAATGACAGTAAGACTTCATTGACATTGTGTCAAATGCAAGTTATCGAAACATTAGAATGTTCAGCTTATAATCTGTCACCAAAATGTCATTCACTGTTCATTCAGCAAGTTACTGACTTCATAGTCATGTGCATTGGGGCTCAGATGTGCAAATCCATGCTATGTCTTTGTGCTAACTTGGTTCATATCAACACTAAGTATATACAGATGAAGCACAGGTGCACTACAAAATTTTCAGATAAAACCATTGGAGGCTACCATGGTAGCCAAAAATATTTGACTATATCTTTAAAACCATCGGATGCTTTTTCAATGTTAGTAAAATTTCTATCATTAAATGAGAAATCAGAACCATTTTTCGAAGATATGATGGGAGAGGTCCATCTGTGTGAGGGTGATGTTGGCAAGGTTTAGTTTAACAGTCTGGGCAAATTAACATATGTGAAACATAAATTCAAGTGCATGTGCATAGACAACCTGGTCCTAGAGCAGTATCAATGGATGTCCAACAAGAAAAAGAAGAAACATACTCAATCTATGCCTTTCTCAGCTGTTAACATACTGTGTCTGGTCAAAAGAACTTGGTATTTTATCTTGAATTTATTGTGTTAAAAGCAAAGGGACTTTTTGTCATACTGACAAGATTCAAGGATTAATATATCAAAGATTAATATTCTTTCTGCATGGTTATTGTAGAAAAATACATATATCAAAAAACATTTAATCAGTAGTACCACTTGTCATAAACTCCGAGTTGCATTTCAAGATAAAAGGAAATGGTATCTTGGAAATCAGTTTTCTTTTGTGATACAGGCAAGAGATTCAGCTTAACTCTGTTTATAAATGTGGAAACTTACCTGTTTGTGTAGGTATCTATCGGGACACTTGGAACTCCATTCAGTTACCTTAATATAACCCTTTGCCATTCAAAATGTTTTACGTTATAGAGGCATTCACATGACAGATACAACACAAAGAGACTCTATATAGAGATACTTCTAAAGCTGTAGAAGCAGAAAGCCCTAAGTTATTTTGCTTATCACTAGACTCCTACATATATATAACTGAATTGATCTCCAAGTAATTAAAACTAAAATTTCAGAGAACAATCCAGTTAACTCTGAACTGGACTTAAAAACCTAGATGCCCATACGTAAGTAGCTATTGTTACCGAGACATCCTAGAGAGTCCTGCCTGGCATCCAGCTGCAGCTGGGAGGACAGAATCTCTCACAGATCCTGTATTGCATCACCACCTCATGTGGCATCTCAGATACTTTAAGAATTCTTGGATGTTACTGGATGTCTGCATGTGGGAAACTGATCTGAATGCTTGCTGCAGGGTGAATAGCTTGCCAAGCCAATTTCTATTTCAGCTTAGCTCTTTTTAGTATTTTATTGCCTTTTTTAAAGGATATGTTTCTTTTGTTCAGACACAAATGCTCTTCAGAGTCTCCGAACCAGGTAAATTAGATAGTTGCTTAGGCAGAAAGTCTCCATGGAGTTTCACTGTTCCCAGTATATGGACCCAGCAGGACCCAAGTACCATGAGAAGGGAGCTCTTCCACAGATTCCTGCAAGAGCTTTCCTGCAACTCTCTTTCTTTGTTAAACTTTTATTTTATATCTCAGCCTGAGAGGCAGATAACAAAACTGAGGCAGAAGATATGCTTGACCTCATCAGTTCTCAGTCCTCAATCTAACAGTTGTTTAATTGTATTTTCTAGACCACTTCTAGCCTATTCCATTTTTGAAAAACTTGACAAATCATTACTTGAAAAAAATCAAAAGGAACTACTGTATTATTTCTCAGTCTTCTGATTTCCAAGAATCACTTAAAATATGTACAGATAAAAGGGTAAGAGATTAGTGAAGAGGTGGCAGGACTGGGTTCAATGCCTTTTCCTGTGCAGGTCATAACTTCTCCTCCCTGCCAGCATAGTGGCTATAAAAACTGTGTGTCAGATAAGCACTGAAACAGTGGTTGCACAGTGGTTGAAATATTTATTTTAACATAATGATTTGGTTTACTTAATAAAATTTTGCTGTGCTACACACTATTTAAAGTCTTAACCACATCCATCATACTTTACATGAAATTCAATTACAGACTGCAAATGTCAAAGATAAACATAATATTGTATTTTTATTTTGTGTTATTTTTATAACAATAACAATAACATCTTATTCCTGTCTATGAAAGATGGAAGAAAATGCTGGAGGTCAAAAGATGGGAATGTATATCTTACACACTGTCCACACTACATATATGCATGATAGATCTTGTAATACAAATGTCTGATAGCATAGTAGAAAAAAAAAGGCTCATCCTTTAATGAGCCTTTAAAAAATATAATGAAATTTGATGAACATAATTTCTACTGCATAAACAATCATGATATGTCTATTTAATAATTGTGTATTTAATACTAGTAAAGTCTTTTACATTCAAAAGCATTATTAAAATGCATTGTCTACTAAGGTCAGAGATATGTCTAATTTGCTGCCAGCATTTAAAACATAGGCAATCATGTTTGTTGGTAACTGCTAGGAACAAAATATTTCATATCCTTTGTGTTTCATGTGTGCAGTTTAATAGCTTCACATTCTCTGGATGATGACCCATAGTAATAACAGGTATACAATGACTTCAAATTCTTTCAATCTCTTAGTGAGAGGAAAAGGAGATCAGAGTGAAGCTTTGCCAATGCAGTGCTGCCAAAACCCTCACCCTTGCTGAAACTCATGCTGGGGCCCTAAATGGGATGTTCATCATGGTTATGAAGCACCATGGGGCAGCAGGTGCCTGTCCAAGCTGGTCTGGGCTGATCTGGGTCACCCTAAACTGGTCTGAGCCAGTCTGAAACGGGTTCCACTGGCTTCGGGACTGTGAAAGAGAGGTCACAGCTGCTGGATAGCAGTGCTTGTTAAAGATTTGAGGAAAAAAGCATCCAACTACTAAAATGTGAAAGTTTTCTGGCTGTCAGGAAGGGGAATTTCAGCATGCTATAGGAATCCCTGGCTTTTCCTACACTCTTTCTGTTTAGCATATCTCAACTTAGATGTTGGAATAAACTTCCAAGCTAAAGATCTTTAAGGGAAACACAATCTTATCTATCTATCTATATCAAAGGCATTGCTTTTTATATCGAAGACAGTGAGAATTTCTGCTGCCAGATGTGGAAGGCAAGGCCAGCTGGCAGCAATCCCTCCTGCCCAGTCCCTGCTCATACCAGAGCCAGATCTGAGGCCATTACAACTTCTTCCTCTTCACTACCTGGAGGAAAGTGGTGGCTCACAGACAATCCCACATGCTCCATGGTGATAGGAATGGCACCTCCTTGCTGCCCTTCCTAGACATCAGCTTGTGATGTCCCTCATGTCATTTCCTTTTGAAAATGGCACTGCATTTATTTACATCCAACAGCATCATTCTCACTGGTGTTTTCTGTTCTTCCTGTCCTACAGAAACGCCTGTTCCCATGTGTTCCAGTATGGCTTTGCTAGTGAATTTGGCCTGAGAAGCAAAGTAATTGAATTCTTTTGATGTTAAATCCATAAGCGTCCATAAGGGATGAATCTGCAACTGGACTGTAGCACTCAGCACAATGTGACATGGATTTATTTCTTTTAGTGGGCTTCATGGTGCCATTTATATCTAATCAGATTCACTAGAATACCTAACCTGACCTCAGTGTAATTTCTCCTTATGAGACATTTGTGTCTCTTGTGGAAAAAAAGAACACAACGAAATACCCTTTTCTCCAGGCTTTAAGACAGCATGTGGCAATTATATGAAGATGAATTAGTTTCTTAAAAAAGTTCAATGTCTGTAGGAAAAAAAAAAATCATTATAAACGTAATTCACAGCTGTCATAAACTGGCCTGTCACCAGTAAAGAAAACTAAAACTGATTGATTCAGGGGTAATCTTTTGTATTAAATGCACTATTGATTTTTTTTTTATATTTTTTTCAGAGCTACTGAAAGTATTTTTGGAAAAAGTACCTAATGTTGTTACTTTGACTTTTATGCAAAAGTAAAACAAGATACTTTTTAATATCTGTGTTAGCTAAAATGAACTAAACAGCAGTCATATAGGCTATATGAATTTCTTTCAAGGTATTAAAGGTATTAGAATCAGATTGATATTGTAATAAATTGAATTATTTTACATAAAATTATGTTTAAATCTAGTTAGATATTATTTAACACAAATAGGGATAGAAGGCTGCAGTCCTAAGACTAGAGATAGAAGACTGCAGTCCTAAAAACAGGACTAGTAGTCCTAACAGAAATACTGAGTTCTATCCGGGAAATAAAAGTTTGAGATTAACAAATAGATTTTAGTTATAGAATGTCAATCATTTTTTACTGTCAGTGATCTTTTTTCAGTATTTTTTTGTTAGTGAAAACACATTGATTTTTCTCAGCATATTTTGATTTGGATCTTCATTATTCCAAAAATACATGAAAGTCAATAAAGCTATTACATCCATTCTCCCCCAACAGATGAAACTGATCATACGAGTCTGTTCTGTGTCTAGCCTGCATGTGTGTTTCTGTGTTGTTTGGTAACGGTAATGCAGACCCATATCCAGTAGTCAAAGGCAAATTACTGCATTCATGAGGCGTAATATCCTTGTGTTTTTTTTTTTTTTTTTCTTTTAGCATGAAATAAGTAAGAAGAATATTGGAAAAAGAAAGATACATGTACCAAAAAATACAGTCATCTGAGGTGACAGGCAGTGAAGATCTTCAACTACAAATGCATTAATTCTGATCTACCAGAATTTAGGAAAGAAAAATTAGAAATAAGCAAGTTGATCCTATAGGACATCTGAGGCTCGACTAGACAATTAGCCAGTGATTCATTGCTGAATCAAGATGAAAGCATCTTTAAAGGACTAAATAGATCTAACTTAGAAAGCTGAGCACATATTCAGTAACTAGTGGTAAATACTATTCCACTATATCTGTTAAAGTCTAATGCTATTCTTCAAGTCAACAGTAGTCTTATCACTGATTTACATGAAATGCACCTGAACACATACTCTCTGTTTCTTTTAATAAAGCTATTTACCGTTCATATTTTTCATATTATAGAAAGAGTTCAGATTTTCGTATTATTGAAAATTTTCCACAAAGTTTCCACAATTCTAATTCAGTTCCTCTTACTTATATATCTAAAGGCTGTAGAATTTCATCCCTAAAAACACATTATAAAATGAATGAATGAATGAATGAGAAAGAAAGAAAGAGAAAGATAATCTCGTAAGTCTAAGACTTATACTACTTAAATTTTGATTCTTTCTTTGAAAGACAATTCAAACTAATTATAATATTGCTGTCCTATAATTTCCACTCTATTGATGTTTGCTTTCTTATTTATAGTAGTTTTGCAATGTCCTCCATGTTTTTTCATCTACTACTAAAGCAGGGTTGAATTACTACTACACAAACTCTGTTGCTTTTGTGATATTTAGTTTTAAGGAGTTTCAATTTTGTTTGTTATATGCATGAATAACTCTTCATTTTTGCAGAAATGGTAGTGAGAACTACAACAAATAGAAGGGGAATATTAATAAGAATCTTGATACATACTGGACTATACCTAATGACCTCAGCCATCTCAATCTGTGATATAAATAAAAAAATGAGGAAAAGCTGTCTACACATTATATAGTATCAGAACAACTACCAATATGGATGCAATGGTTAATAAGCTAAACTGAATCCTATTTTTTGTGTATATTTTTTCCTTTTTATCAAAATTTGATTCTGTTTACTTAGTCTGGCAGATTATACTGGATTCAACAAATTCATTAAGATATTGGAGAGTCTGTGGGAATTGGCAAGAGCTTGGGGGCATCTGTGTTGTTTAATCATCAGGTTAGATCTTTAGTGTCTAAAGGTTTTTTTTTTTTTTTTTTTTTTTTTTTTTTTTTTTTTTTAATTTTTTTTTTTTTTTTTTTTTTTTTTTTGGTATCTAATAAAAAGAAATTTCTGATGTCCTTTGGTATTTTTGAAATAACAGCAGTGGCCTTTGGTATGTATAAACAGATCAAAGGAAGTAGAAATGATTCTTCGTCAGCTTTTCAAATAGGCTGTAACTTAACCACATTCACAGAAATATGAGCCAGAATTGCTAAATGAAGCAGAAATACCTCCATGCAGGTGGTGTGTGTCAGACAGTATGTGCCTGCTGGTAAAAAATCAGCAAAATGCTGCAGGAGGTGGATGCTTGCTTCTTTACCTAACCAAATCCTGGTAAATCTGTGCCGATTTATTGTCTTCACAATACGTCTTCACAGTACATCTTCACACAAATGTAAAGTCTCCTTTAGCCAAAATCAACATTTATTTCATCTCAGCTTAAAAAGAAATGCTTTTGAAAAACAGAAAATATTGGCTTAAAATGTGACTTTTCTTCTGGAAATTACCCTTACTAATTACAATAATAGATTCATTTTCTTGGAGTAGCATAGCAAACACGTAATAGTAAAGCATAGTAATTATGCAATCACATGGTATTTTCCAACATACAGTTTGCATGCATTCAAAAAAAGAGAAGTTCAACATTTGCAAAATAAGATGACATAGCTCAATATCTTCTTGCTACAACATTTGCCATGAACTTCTGTTGCAAATATTTAGTTCAAATATGTGAGTCTTATAAACTAGATAGTAAAGATATAAATTATTTGGATGGGAAGTATGGAGATTTTTATCACTTTTCATCTTGCTATTCTGAAAAGAAGTCCAAAGGAAACCCAAATCATATTTAGATATCAGGATGATATAGTTAAAGATATCTCTACTGCAGCTTCTTCATGCTATCAACCTTTTCATTTCCTTCTTTCTCAGAATGATTATGTCTGATCCCCCTAGTTTACTTATCTCTATGAAACTTTCTCTTTTTCTACACATCCTATCTTCATGCTTCTCTGTCTTTTTTTTCAGTATATCCTGGCTCTTTCCATTTTTTTTTTGGCTGCCTTACCTTTCTAGGTCACAGCTGAGCTCAGAAATCTTGTCATTTTCTCAGCTGGACCTATATACCATGATGAGTTTCTGCTCCTGAGTTCTTTCGTACAAGCAGTGAATTTTGGCATATAGCAGCTGGAACAAGTTGAGAAAACATTTGTAAAATACTCATAATTGACATAAATGCAGATACACATTAATTTAGGAGATATGATAGTTCCATTTTTACTCTTTGGCTTTTAATTTGTTCACTTATTTGCTTCAGCCTAGATATATTATAGGCAAGTTATAAAGATGCTGAGTGACCTTTAATTTAGCAGCTACAAAGACTTCTGAGATTTGGTGTTAGCCTTGATGGTATCCAACTGTGCCTAAATTAATATCACACAGACATAGCATGGCTTATCAAAGCAGTCTTAACTGTCAAGTTGAGTCTTGTAGTTAAAACTATTTGAAGACATGCTGTGATTTATTGAAGACAGCATCTAAGTTAGGAGTAGAGACATGTCATTATAAACTGTTTGCATCATTTCCTATTTTCAATCAGTGTTGATTGATCAGCAGGATACAACGGCAAAAGACAACTATTTGCCTTATCTACCTGAAGTTTTCCTCTTTCTTTAGAACAGTGATGTTATATTCTGACATAGTTCTCTTTCTTGTCTTTTCCCTTCCTTCCAAAAAAAACTTGTTCAAAGCAAATCAAGCCTTTAAATTAAATAATCCTCTCCCTTAAACTCAACTCAGTTGATAAAAATCTTATTTTCCCTTCCTTAGAATTATTTTCAGTGTTGCACATGCCACAAATCATAATATTCTGTTATTGAGATAGTCGTTTTCACCTAGGATTTCATTATTGAGATGAACAAATATGAACAGAGTCACCCTGAAAGGATTAGTATTATACACTAAGCATTTGCTTATTTGATTACAGGAAAGAGAAACAAACAAACAAACACACAAAAAAAGGAGGTTTAAGATCACATGGGTGCTCACTGAGAGTTAAGATTACTAGTTAAACCTCTTAGTTCATTGACCAAAGTTCTTCAACAGCTTTAACTTCCTCTCTGGATCTTCCCCTGCTTTTTAGTTCAGTGTGCATTTTCTTCATGGATATGTATAGCACAAAGTTTCTGAATACTAGGATGCTGAATTTGTTTAAATTTGTCACTACATTTTTCACTTTCACTACTTTTTCACTACTTTTCTCACTGCTTTTCAGAAGGGAGACCAGTTAGGTTTCCATTTAAAACAGGCATGACATATGGTAGAATCTATGGTGATTCTACACAAATAAGTGAGGATCAATATTCATAAAATAAAATAAAATAAAATAAAATAAAATAAAATAAAATAAAATAAAATAAAATAAAATCTCCTTCCTTATTATCAATCAGGACTGATCCCAGAGGCCACAATTTAACATTAGTGTAATAACTATGAAATATGTAACTCTCAAACTAATCTAGGCAATTAAGGGTCTGAATGCACAGCTATAGAAACTGAAGGACTTTCGTAAGTTAGCTTTATTCATTCTGAGTCACTATTAATCTTTGAGTGAATAATAAAATAGATGAAAAGTCTCTCAAAGTAGCACAAATTTTCAACACATAGCAGCTGTTTCAGCTATGGCTTGTTTAGCCACTGAAATAGACCCACTTCTGACTAACTTCTAATGTACTAATCCAGAAACAGTGCACTTGATTGTCGGTGAATAAATACCTCAGCACTTACAAGGACTAAAATCTCAGGTCATGGAGGATTATTTTGGTAGAATGATATGGCTGTTATCTTTGTTACCAGGGTTGGTATTTGAAAACTTAAGCTCTCAACTATTTGCAAGCACAGTGAATAGGTGATATTTGTATCATGTGTCCTTTCCTCCTCTTTCCCGTTCCTCGTCTGTCTTCCTTCTATTTCAAAGCTTTTCAAAAATTATGAACTTATTCCAAAATAAAACTTCATACATTTGAATATTCTGCTTTTCCCAACAGGAAACAAATGAAATATAATTACTCCACAGGACTTAAGGAGTGAAGTCAGTTCAGTATTCTAAATGGTAATTCAGAGTTAGGAAAATTAGCTTTCTTCTTTTCAAAGTTTTAAAGTTTAAAGGGTAGCTTGCCAGAACAAGGGGGTTTATTTTCTCAATGGGAAACATTCAAAAAGTCACTTAAAGAATTATAGTTTATTCTGAGAAAAAAAAAAAACTTAATATGGAGAAACTGTCAGCTAACTCCAATAGGTTTTACAATTAATTAACAAGTCTGCGCAATATTTCTGTTAAAAGTTTTTTGTAGGTACTCATGATGGTTGCACTAGGTTAAATTTTAAAATCTTTTAATATTTCTGTTGGTTCCTTCCAGAATTATATATGATTGTACGTGCAGTGATCCTTGCATATGTAGTTGCAAGGATTGCAACACAAAGGGTCAGATAGTCCTTCAATATTTACATTAACTGATATATTTAAGTGTTGTGAAAGCAAGTTAAATAGTTTACACAGTTTACTTTAAACCTATTGGAAACAAGTACAAAATAAAACTGAACAATCCTTGATACTTTAGTAAATGTAGAATTTAATTACAAGAAATAATATAGAGAGAAGCTTAAAAAAATCTTACAGCAAAATTCAACATTGTAATAAAACTATTTAGGAAAACAGGAAAACATATTTCAATTTCTCTTTCTAATGTCTGCTTTTTGACCTAGTTATTTCAAGGAATATTAACGAAATATGTTACAGAGATGAAAACAAACGAAGTACTGTAGTTAAAACAATATTTCCTAGATCCATGAATGCTTGCCCAAGTGTCTAGTATTAGCTTAAGACCAAATAAACAGAATCTTTTTCCTTCCCTTCTTCTCCCCTAGGGACATTTTCTTTATACTTGGGGAAATTTGTTCTGATGTTGGAAGGTTCTCAACTAATTTACTATCCACGTAAATATCCTTAAATACAGAGTATGCAAGAACATTTTGTCATAGAGATACTGCATTAAGCTACTTCTACTAACAATTAATAAAACAGATTCTGAAAAGAAAATGTTCACTGCTTAATCTAGAGTATCTAGGAGTTTAAGTGACACTTCTGTAATAAGAAGTTTCTAATTGGTAGACTTATGATATGACGGATCTATATGATCAGAGAATCATAGAATCATTACAGTTGGAAAGGGCTTCAAGATTCATTGAGTCCAATCATAAGCCCTTCAATACCATGCCTGCTAAACCACGTCCTTAGGTGCCTCATCTACACATTTCTTGAACACTGCCAGGGATGGTGGCTCCTGGGCAGCCTCTTCCAATACTCTTTCCATTCTTCCTAATAGCTAACCCTGGCACAACTTGAGGCTATTTCCTCTTGTTCTATCTGTAGTTATTTTGGAGATCGAACCCCATCACACTACAGCCTCCTTTCAGGTAGTTGTAGAAAGTGATAATGTCTCCCCTGACTCTTCTCCAGAGTCTTCTCTAAATAACCCCAACTTCCTCAGCCATTCCTTGTAAGGTTTGTGATTAAGCCCTTTCACCAGCTTTGTCACCCTTCTTTGGACATGGTGCAGCACCTCAATATCTTTCTTGTAGTGAAGGGCCAAAACTGAACACAAGATTTGACAATCACTTTCTTTATCCTGCTGGCTACACTCTCTCTGATACAAGCCAGGTTGCTGGTGGCTTTCCTGGCCAGCTGGGCACACTGCTGGCCCATGTTCAGCCAGCTGTCAACCAACACTCCCAGATCCAGCTCTGCCGTGCAGCTCTGCAGACACTCTGCCCCAAGCCTGTAGCGCTATACGGGCTTGTTGTGACCAAAGTGCGGGACCCGGCGCTTGGCCTTGTTGAACCTCATACGTTTGGTCTCAGCCCATCGATCCAGTCTGTCCAGATCTCTCTACAGAGCTTTCCTACCCTCAAGCAGATCTGCTCTTCCTCCCAGCTTGGTGTCATCTGCAAATTTGCCAAGAGTGCACTCAATCGCTTCATTCAGATCATTGATAAAGATTCTCAAGAGGACCGACCCCACCACTGACCCATGAGGAACACTGCTCATGATCAGCTGCCGGCTGGTTTTAACTCGATTCATCACCACTCTCTGGACCCAGCCATCCAGCCAGTTTTTCACCCAGCGATGACAGATTCATACAAAGTGTTTGAACAGAGGAAGATCCCAAGCTGTTCTGCACTGTGAGCAGAACAGCTCACAGTGCTGTTCTGCAAAATTGTCAATAACATAGTTTAATTAGCAAGATTTTACAAGGATAAATATTTTAAAGCTCATGAAGTACTTATAAATCTCAGTACTGAGGGACCTATAGAAGCTTATATTCCTATGTAGATTTTTCCTTGGGTAATCAAATTACAGAAATGAAATTATAGAGCAATATCCCACAGCACAGATCAGTATGAAAATATAGCAAAGCAGGACTACCCTAAAATATTTGAATAATCAAAGCAGAAGCAGTAAAGAAAACTATAATAAACTAAATTATACTAATTTAGAATACTAATTTAGAATACTAATTGTTGGTTTCTTATTTCTTGAAAAAAACATTATTTCAAATGACAGTGCACTTATATGCAACTGTACCCATGACAGTTGATACAAAGTGATAATTGTTAGCAAATTGTATTGACACACCTTGCTTGAATATAATTACCTAAACTCAGAAAGGTTATCAATAAATTACCCATGGCATGATAGCATTGTAATTTTATAGCACTATGTAAAAAGAAAAAGGAAACTATCACGTTTTTAATTAATGTATTTTATTGTCTCTGTTTACAACTGCACAATTTTGTCATTTAAATTAATCCAATTTTAGCTCTCCAATTAGTATATACACAGAATATTAATTATGCAGCAAATACACCTATTTTTTTAATACAAAGGCTCCTGACTCTGAGGCAGATGTTTTCACTATTCTTGAGCATCAGAAATTACATGGGAGGCCTGTTGGTGGGCAGCTGAATTGTGTTTTGCATAGTAATAAAAGCATTAAAATGTCACTGTAATAATGGAATCAAAAACAAAAAGCATCAAGTGGATGCTGTTTTCTTCATGTTGTTATGCTTAAGATTTTTTAAGATTTATAGGTGAGTTTTTAGTGTGTACATTTCGTAAGAGCTGTGCACGAGGTGTTATGTTATTAGTCATCCAGTTAAATTTAACTGGAACTGATATAAAATCTAATAGTTGAAAGAAGCCATTAAACTCCTTTTAAAAATGGGCAGCTGGAGTAATCCAGGTCTCCAGCAGCGTATGTGCTACTACAATCCTGCAAGCTCGCTCATGAATTTGGACAATGTGGGCAGGAGAATATTGTTTTAATAAAGTACTTGAGGATACAGGTCCACATTGAGCTTAATCCTTTCTATTTGTGTATAGACAGAGGAAGTTCTGCTCCTCCTTTCTTCTTACAAACCTTGACTGCAAACTCTTGCAGCTTCTCTGCACTAGTGCTTGTACAGTCATAGTCTGAGTAGATGCAAGAGACTACACAGGAAAACAACAAAGGTGGGGAGAGATGCAGGCCAGCATCTGTCAGAGAATCATTTAAATTTTGTAAGGCAGAATGAGAAACTGCATACCCCAGTGAAGCAAACTCCAGCACAGCAATCATGAGGAAAATAAAGAAAAGCAATTGATGCAGTTTAAATATGCTCCAAGAACGTGAACATCAGCGCAAATCTGGAGAAATGGCTTTTGGAAGTTCTGACAGACTGAAAGCACTCTTCTCTATACACAGATAAATTTGTTCATGATTCATTTCTCCAGAGCATAGAAGAACAGGATTCTGCATATTCTTTGCAATTGTAGGTAATATCAAAGAAAAATCCAACTCACTATCATTTTCTCCTTTCAGCTGAAACTAGCCGCACCTGGAGTGTTGTGTGCAGTTCTGGGCTCCCCAGTATAAGAGGGATGTGGAGCTTCTCGAGAGGGTCCAGAGAAGAGCAACGAAGATGATGAAGGGAATGGAACATCTCTCGTACGAAGAGAGGCTGAGTGAACTGGGCCTGTTTTCTCTGGAGAAGAGAAGGCTGAGCAGGGATATGATTAACATGTGTAAGTTCAGGAAGGGAGAATGCAGGGAGGAAGGGGACAAGCTGTTTTCATTGGTGGCCAGCGATAGGACAAGGGGAAATGGGCATAAGCTGAAACACAAGAAGTTCTATCTGCAGGTGAGGAGGAACTTCTTCACTGTGAGGGTGACAGAGCAGTGGAACAGGCTGCCCAGGGAGGCTGTGGAGTCTCCATCTCTGGAGCTCTTCAAAACCCGCCCTGTGCTACATGCTCTAGGTGTGCCTGCTTGAGCGGGAAGGTTGGGCTAGATGATCTCTAGAGGTCCCTTCCAACCTTGAATATTCTGGGATTCTGTGATTCTGTAACTTCAACCTAGGATTCCTGAAAGTCTAAAAAAACCCACTACTTTTTTAGCATATGTTAAATTGCTCCTGAAGTGAAAGAATGTAGAACACATATGTTAGAACTTGGTATACACATATAACTACATCTATTACTTGATTTAACATATTTTGATTACTTGATTTAACTTATAATTTATATCTTTGGAAATGTCCAAGGATTTAAATACTGAAGTGTACATTGTCCACTAATATTTGTGTGTTTGTATATGTGACTGCCATCAAGGGTAAAGTTTGCAGGGATTCTCCCTTTGTGATTGTATTATGCTATTCTATTAACCGAATACGGCAGTAGGCACTACAATAAGTATCTGCATGACAGTTATTGCTGCATTCAAAGTAAAAAAATATAACAAATATATCTCCCACATAATATGCTTTCTTGCTAGGTACCACAGGCATGCTTGGTTAGTGTTGGGCACTGTATAAGATATATTTGTCAAAAAAGCCAAAATGGCTTTTGGCTGACCTCAGCAACATCAAACTCTACAAAAAAATTGTTTATCTAAAATCGGTAGAAATATTTCCGTTTTTTTGAATAGATACAGTTAATTCTAGATTTTAGCCTCTAAGTACAATGTTTCCATTGTGAATAGCCTTATTATATGTCTGAATTTAATATATGAATTTCTGGATACTAGATGTTCATCCTCATTCAGACTTGCTATAAGTGTACAAAGAACACTAATACAAACCATTTTGCTTAGAAAAAAATCAGGAGAATCAAGCAATACAACAATCAAAACATAAAATTCCATATACATCACAGAAAAGCAGGAAAACAAGACTTCAGCCAGCAGACTTACAAAAGTTAACATGATTTTGTCATATTTTGCAAGTGGTATAGCAGTATTTCAAAGAAACAAAATGGCCTTTGAAAACATCTATCAACAGCATGTCACGAAATGAGTGGTGGCGGGGGTGAGTGACAAATGCACTTCACTCATATGAAAGAAATAATAACAGGATTTATTAATATGGACAATGATTTCACGAGATTCTATGGCAAGGTCACTTATTATTCACTGCATGGAGGCTCAAGATAATACACAATTATCTTGGGATACCCTCCCTTTGGGTCACGAGGTTCACATTGGACCCCCTTGCTTTTTAGGCTCCTTCTGAGAGGAGTCTGGGAGCGGCTGCATCCAATCCTAGTCCCAGACCTGGTCAACGGTTTATGACTAAGGGTTCTTGTGCACAGTTACAAAGTAAAGAAGGAGAGCGCGCTATGTTCACTTACCACAAATCTGTTGTGGGAAGGGGGGGGGGTCTCTCAACCTCGAGGAGTAACCTTGAGAGGCGTCCCTGCTCAAGGGGAGATCCTGATGTGCAGGCCGCAGCCATGTCAGGAGAGCTCAAAGGGCTCTCAGGCTGTCCGCATATTTATAGGATAAGATGATTGACTTATAGTCATTCTTTCGTTTCAGAGGCCCATTGGCTAGTGCACTAGCCTTACCTCCCCTTTGGGATGCAGCCTTCAGGAATGTTATGTTGAGTCTAAGTGGTAGAAGAAATCAGGATGGTGGAACCTACCAGGATTAGATAAATCGCTGGTGGTTAGCAACTGAGCAGGGCTGCATGTAAGGTACAGGCCAGGCTGAGCTGGGAAAGGAGCATATCCGTCACACAGCAGAACAAAGTCTCTAGAAAAGACAAATAATATGATGAACAGGACATATAAATGAATTTCCCAATTGAAAACAAAGTACTAGGATAGCTCAATGGAAATTAACATATGTTAATTAGAAAAGAAGATCTTTCTTCCCAAGCACTTTACATTAAAAACTGAAGAATATCCCCACAAGTCTAAACACTCTAAAAGTAGTTCTTATATAACTATTAAAACAAAACCAAGGCAAATCCAGATCAGATAAAATTCATGGTAGGAAGTCTGTTGGCTATTGAGAGACAATTGCTAGACTATTGACAGAGTGCATAAAGTAACTTCATGTAAAAATTCATATGACATGAGTGTGAAATAGAAAATTCATCAAATAATAAAAATATAGACAGATGAGATAAACATATTTCACCTAGTATTTTGTAAAATATTGTAAAATTATGTAAAATATGTACATATTTGGATGAGAGAGTTGAAAAAATCATTAGCTAGTGAAAAGACAAACCTGAACATGCTAGGCACAATTTCAATATTTAAGTTCTTGTATGGAAAAATGGAAATTCCTAATATTCTGGAAGAACAATATATATTTGGACAAAAAAAATATTGGACCCATTCAGTCTGATTACTATCTACTACTTTTCTGTATAACAGTAGTATCATCCTTATACCTTTTAATTTGGTATGATGTGAAAAGAGATTCTGGTCCTTTACTCCAAAGTACATAAGAACAGTTACTTTTCTTTTCCTCCTTCCCATCTCTAATTGTTCATTTTGGCACATTGTGATGTAGGTTTAGTGATTTATATATTCTGATGAGATGTCTGTGGTGTAAATCAGAGTACATAAACCTGCATTGTCACAAAGTATGCTGGTAGCAATTTAAGAGAAATGTAATCTTGCATTAAAAAGTATAATCTTCCTGGTTTCTATTCTAGAATAACCTACTACTACCCTTGAAGGACAAGGTAGTAGATGCTTAGGTTTTTAGAATTTATAAAGGATCTTTTTTTAATGTTATCTGTATTGTATCAAGGATTAAGGGAAAAAATAGGTATAAATTAAACCAGAAAAAGTGAGACTTCTGTCTAGCCTGATAAATTACATTATCATTTATATTTTATTTCATCTTGTATGGTATCCAGGGAATCACAGGGGAAATGGAAATGTAACCAGTTATTGTAAAATTCTGATAGCAAGGAATCTTTTGTTTCATGTAGTTGTAACTCTGTGTTACATGTCCTTGAAAAACAATAATACTGAGAAGACAAATAAAAATGTTCACTAACCAGTCCAATAATCCTACTTAGCAAAAAGGACACGCTCATTTCAAGTATCTTACTGTGGGACATTTAAGAACACAGAATAGATGTATTTTCCAAAATGAGAAGCAGAATCTCTCTTCCATCTCTTAAACATTAGTATGAGACTGACAAGGAACTCACTTCTTTCATAAGGCTTTTGCAGAAACGTTATAGCCCCAAACTCCAGCCAGGTTCTTCTGGCTACTGCTTTCTCAGACCTTGATTAGCCTATAAATAAGAACTTTAAAACCCAAGGTAGATCAGCAATGACAGAGCACCAGTGATGACAATAGATAAGGAGGAAACTATTTTTTCCAACCCATTAAAAGTTTGGGTATCTTAGTTTCCCATTCCTTACCATTCCTTATGGAGATCAACAGAGATTTTTTCTCCTTTAAAATGCATACATACTTTATTTTTAAATCTGTGTTCTGTTTTATTCTGTTCAAAAAGCTAAAGTTTTCTTTTACTTCAATAAAGTATTCTAAATTCTTGCCTTTTAGACATATTGAGCTATTAGACATTTTGAGCTATTTTATTTCTCCATAATTGGAGTTGTGCTACCAATTTCAATAGCTATCTATAAAATACAGGGCAAAATTTCTGCTTATCTTTGGTCTCTGTTAAACTCACCTCTTTCATTTCCTTGTTCCTCTTTATGCTGAGGACCTTTCTTTTTGTGAAAACTCTGGAAATTAAACATTTTGGAATCCTGAGAGCTTTAAGTGCATCAGCAGCTCTCATGTCTTTAACTTAAAATTCATTGTAGATATCTAAACAATATTTACAGGTAAGAATTTGGTGAATTGCAACTGCAGCAGGAAAGTGGAGATAGCTAATTAGACAAAGTAGAAATTTTTGATTCCTTTGTTACAGAAGATCAAATAGTCTTCTCTTAGATATAAGCTCATTTCAGATTAAAATGTCACTTTAAATAGAAGAGTACATGATAAAAATAGCAGCTAATGAACAAATTCTTCAGAAAAAAAAATCAGAATGGAAGTACTTGGTCATGCCCTTGAGCATTAATACTTTAGAAACACAGCTGGATTGGAAACATTTTGGAAATCAAAGTCTATTCAGCTAAACTTGGTAGTCTGGAATGTGTGTTACCCAATTTCTGCTGTAAAGAAATCACTTCTGCATTTACTAGTTTGCATGTTGCGATAGTGAGCATAAATCTTTTTATAAAGAGAGAGTTATAAAGCTTTTACTTTTGAACTTGAACTGTGAGGGTAGCAGAATAAATACTGAAAGAAAGGTGTTTATGTGTTTCATGTGGAAGGACTGCAGAACTGGTGTGTGAAAAAAATGGCAAAATGCTTGATATTGCTTGTCATAAATGTCTGTAGAAAAACAAATTTTGTTCTGCAGTTGCTTTTAACCTTTGGCATAACATATAGGAGGGATTTTAAAACTCATGTGTGATATACTTACCTGTTTGCTTAAATTAATGATGCCTACCACAAATGCATGAATTTAATTTACCTGCTTCCCTCCTTTTTTGGAGACTAAGGTCTTAGAGAGAAATTATGCATTTCTTAGAGATATTACACGTTCTGAGTCATCAGAGTTTTGATATCTCTTGAAAGTGTTATTTGCTTGGAAATTCAATACAAGCATAAAAGGGATGGTTGAAAAAAAATAGAGATAGTTAGATAGTAATCCAAAAATGTGATAAATCAAGGAAGTGGGGTAAGGTTTTAAGGTATACCAAATGCTATTTATCTTCTATAACTAAATTTAAATACTCAGAAGTTCCTTCAAGAAAAATAATTGATTTTCAGATTTTCAAGGAGTTCATTACCAGTTCTTTTAGTGATGTACTTATCTTGTGGATAACTCACTTTGGATAAGCTACTGACATCAGCATCCACTGAAACATAAAACAAACAAACAAACAAAAGGACATTATCCTTCCCACTGCTTCAATGAAAAATATTGTGAACTTGTCTGGATGAAAAATTCGACCTTCTGCAATGAATCTCTTTGCATCTGAAGACTGTTTGAAAGTCTTTATCTCGTAATCTCATAAGTAATCACTGTAGTCAAGTGCATATAAGATATATTGTTTAAGAAAACAAACAAACAAAACTCCTCTCCTAATAGTTAGCTGCTGCTTTTAGCCTACATATAAACTACAGAACATATTAAGGGAAAATGCATTATTTATATTCAGTAAGATGAATAACAGTAGATTGCATATGTGCTTCAACACATTGCATCCTGAAATCTTCGTGATTTGCAGAAAGGCTATTCTTTATATATAAATATTTTTTTTTGAAGTAAGCCTAAAAGATAATATGAAGTTTAAAAGGAAAATGGTATTTTAGTATTTTTTCCTTTCTCTTTATTCACCAAAATTTTTCCATTGAATTCTGGAGGAGCTGTAACTAAGGAAAGCTTGGCAAGCTTTTTATGCCATCTACTTTTTATGTGAGGGAAATTTCACTAGAGGCCAATCAGTGAGCCACAGACAAAATTTATCTATACTTTCCATTCAGTATAATATCAGTATAGTTCACAATGCTTTTAAATAAAACAAAACAAAAAAAAATCAATCAAGAATGTACTAGAGGTAATTTTTCTTGTCAACAATGTATGGATTAGGGAAAGAGAGATGGAGAGTTACTGTACAACATTAGCTGGTGGGCTGGAGAGATAAGACCATTCACTGAGAAACCACAGGCATTAAAAATGCTCCTATTTTGGCCACGTATTTGGGAAAGTATTTTTATTCTGACATCCATTTTATGCATAATGTGATGTTTTACACAGTCAAATGAAGTTTTCTGTCACCTCAGACCTTGTCAGTTTCATTCTTTACAGCGATCAGAATCTGCAGAATTTGTCACCTAAAAAAGACTAGAAGATAAAGAAAATCTCTTCCACAGAAAACCACAGGGTAACGTGGTTTCAGGCTGGAAGGAGCTATGGGAGGTCTCTAGGCAACCTGCAGCTCAGAGAAAGTTCAGCTGTGAGATCCGACTCAGTTATCTAGAGCTTTAGCCAAGATTTTGAAAGCATCCAAAAATGGAGAGTTTACAACTTCTCTGGTCAATCTGATCAAATACTTGGTTGTTCCTAAGGGAGAAACTCGTGACCTTATAGCCAGTCAGGACCTCTCTAGTTTCAATTTATGGCCACTATTTTTCTTCTTTCTAACAAATCCTTTTGTAAAAAGACTGGCTCACAAGTCCTGGCCTGCAGGTCTCCTGCAGGTCCTGACAGGTTGCAGTGAGGTCCACCAAAGCTGTCTCTTCACTGGTATGAACAAACCCAGATCACTCAGATTCTCCTCAAAAGGCAAGTGCTCCAGCACCCCTGCTACCCTGGTAGCTCTTCACTAAACTTGCTTCACTTTATCTACAAACTTCTTGCACTCAGGGACTAGATACATCCCTTGGCCAGCAGGCTATAGTTATGTTGATACAGTTCTAGATGCTCTTGGCCTTCCTTGTTGCAAGGCCACATTGCTGGCTGATGTTTATCTTGGTGTACACCAGGACCCAGGATCTTTTTCTACAGCACTATATCTGAAGCAGTGAGCTCCTGCCCTGCTGCCAGGGGGTTCCTCCTCCCTTGTGCAGGACTTTGTGTCGGTCTGTGTTGAATTTCATAATGTTCCTGTTGACTCATCTTTCCAGCCTGTCTTGATCACTCTAAATTGTGGCTCTGCACTTGTATGTATCTCCTGTTTATTCCCCTTTGGTGTCAGCTGCAAAACTGACCAGTGCACTCTGTTACCATATCCCAGTCATTGACGAGGATTTAAAGGGATAGATCCCATAGGAGAAGGGGTGCCAGCTGACAAGAGTAATTACCAGAGTTTATCCACCTCTAGAAGGAGAGCAACCATTAACTGCTGAACCCAGTTGTCCAACCAGTTTTTAAACATCTGGTTGTTCACCCATCCAGATTATAGCTCTATGAGTACAAGAATATTGTGTAGAACAGTGTTGAAAGCTTTGGTGTGGTTTGGCTGCTGTACCTAATTCATCACAAGTGAGTGCTCAACAGAGTCCAAGTTTCCACATTCCACTGCAAGCGCCATCCCTAGAACAGTATGCAATAAGCTGAATATTCTTTCATTTAGAAAAAATTAGTTTCATTTATATCCACAATTTAGCATGAATCTTCAACCTGCCATTTATGGTCTTTGAATTTTAATTTAGTTTCTGGCTTTGTATCAGAATTGTTATTGATTTGTTAGAATTATATTAGCATTTTCCATTTGGAATTAATATCTGTTAAGTACATTAAACATAAATGCCTTTTATAGGAACCTAAAAGTACTGGAAAACAATTCAATATTTTAAAGTAGTATCTGTTTTTTTTTTTTTAAGTCATCACAGTATAATAGGTTTTTCAGTTCTTTAAACTGTAGAACTAATTTATATCACACTTTTTTTTCTCTTCTCTCATTTATGTGTCCTGTGAAATGCACATATGCCTATGGAAAAATGATTTGCTTTGGAAATAGAAGATGGTGAGTTTTCAGAAGACTTTAAGTCTTAAGGAAAGTTCTTTCTGCAGTCTGGAAGAAAAGTTTCAAAAATTTTTTTTTCAACTGTGTTCTAATGATAAAGAATCCTGATGAGAGTAAGAAGTGCGGTTGTTTTATTCCTAGAGATAGACTGAATGTCTTATCATCTGTTAGGTACCATACAGTGAGTTCTAAGATAAATGCAACAAATTAAATTTCATGTCTCTGGGTAGTCAACAAAGAGAGCAAATGACATTTTTTGTTTGCACATGGTACCCTTATTCTTCTCATAATTTCTCAAGTACTGTTCTGACACTGCCTACTGTGGTGCAGAAATAATATTCCAGCTCACCACAAGCCATTGAAGTATGTTCTGCTTTTTTATTTAATTACACATCCTCATTTCATATAGTAACCGAACATCGAACAGAATAGAAATACCTGAAATTAGTATGTGGGCCATTCAGAGTTCTAATTACTCAAGCTATTACACCACATTATCTTTCTTCTGTTCAAACATCTCTTGTTGCTATATACAACTTAGAACATTGCAAAAAGTGCAATTGACTCCAATGTCAAGTAACTTTAGAAGTTTAGATATTGCAGCTAGTTACAGTTTTAGAAATTGATATACTCCAACACATTATATGGTACTGAAGGTAGTGAATCTGTAATTCTTTCTAGCATGAGGGCTATTTTAATACTTTTTAAGTATTTAAGAATCATACTTTTCTTAATGATGAATTACCTGTTTTCACCAATGACTGCTACTTCACAGTTTAGTCCCTGCTAGAGTCTCACATGAATACCTCCCTTTCCTAATGATTTATTGCAATTTAATTTCTTGGGTCATTTCATCAGTAGAATTTGTGATATTTCCAATCTAACTTCACCTCACCCCTTTTTGCCTGAAAAGGATGACTCAACCAAATCTTTTTTTTTTTTTTTTTGTTTCATCATTTTTTGTGACAAATGATGCAGAGCAGAATTTAAACAGCCTTTTTACAAACTCTTTAAGCTGTCCAGTAGCTCCCTGCATGATGGTCCAGTGTCATTTTTCCCTGCTCAAGTCCCCAGCAAAGAAGACAGGACAGAAGCTTGTACTGTGGGATGTTTTACTGTTCCTTGAGCTGCTTTGTGCCACACTATGACTGGTTTCGGGCTACATCTGTACTAAAAAAGTCACTCACTTCTTGGTACAATCCTGACTGACATTCTCCATGAAAAGAGATATGAAGAGGATTGTACCCAAACTACTTAGGGCTTACTTGCCCTAGGAGGAATTGCCTCTGTCTTCATAGCAATAGGCCTCATGTGGTGCTTTTGTAGTTTTAACTACTACTGTTACTACTGCTGCTGCTACTATTACTACTACTATAGTTATGCATTAATATTATTGTGTATACTAAGTGAAGTAAATTGGCTTGCAACTACTCTAAGCATTATTTCATAGGGTGAAGCTGAGGTCTGCATGGAGGTGTGTATGCTGGGTGCAGTGTGAAAGTGTTTAGGAGTGTCTAAAAGTGCCAGATCTGGTGGCAAAATATTGCAGGCATAAGCAGGCAAAACAAGCCAAACTTTGTGCAGCTTCATAGCTACTGCCCCCACAGATGGATCCCTGGATTACATTATTTTTAGAACTCTACCTGGAATTTGACTTCACTCTGAAAGCATCCTCTGAGAGGTCATTTTATGTACAGTACAGATGATCAGAGGCTCTTTTGTTCATCTTGGAGAAGGCAACATTTGAACTGTAACATGTCTTTAGCATGTTTAGCTTTAGATTATCTCTGTATTTCTTTTCAGCAGATGTACTGTGTTTCCTTCTTATGGCTTACTCCTATCTCTAGCACTTTTTTTCCACTCACAATTAATCTGATAATATCAACAAAATAACCCCAATATTCCATGCGGCTCAACTCACTGCAGGAATAAGTATCTTATAAAGCATATGAAATCTTGATCCCATTCAGGTTTTCTATGGGATGTCCCAAACTTACTTTGCTTCTTTGTACATCTGTATATTTGCTGTCGTAAGCATCTCACCTTGAAAATCTTTGAGACATGCCTTGATTTTGATGACATGTTTCTGCAGTGCCTACCTGGTAATGGTCCAAAGCTCTCCACAATACAAATAAAAAGTGATGGTAAACCCTGTTGTCAGAGAGCAAAAATAGCACACTGTGGAGAAATAAAGATTAAAAAGACAAACAAAATGTTTCCCAGAGGAATTGCTATTTTAATATGGACTTATTCTAAATCTGTACCATTGTCCTATAGTTTCAGAAAATAAAGTAAGGCAAATGCATGTACAATTCAGCTCCTGGATCAATTTTAAAATATTCTGTCAGGTTGGTTTCTGACACCAAACTGCTTGTTACTGTTCCCTGTCAGGAAAGGTTAAGATACCTCTCTAAACTTGAGCTAATCTACACATAATCATTCCAGTGACACATAAACAAAAGCTATGCTTTGCATAGATATGAATTGTCATTCCACAAGAAATTTATTCTGGATGAAATGTTTCACATTTTGCAAATGCAGATACACGGAATCTTTTAAGTGCAAAGCTGTAAAGCAGAAAATGACCTTATGAGGCTTTCTATTCAGAACTGTATGACATCCTGAATAAGTTCAGGAACATGCAGATGGCAGCTGAAAAAAAAAAGACAGCTGATTGCAAAGCTCTTAAAGATTGGATGAAGAACAAATATACAGTCCATTTATTTTTAAAAAAATGTATGTGTATTTTCAATTTATTCAGAATGTCTTTTTTATTGTGCCAAAATAGCACTGCTATTCCAGGCAAAATATCTTGTCAGAATTGGGAATAAAAAACTGAATTAATATATACTGACATTCTAACTTCAATATGTGGGGAAAATGGGTGAGAATTATAGTTGTAGCTATCATTAATTCACAGATCCAACCTCTGTATTGTCAAAGTGAGAGTAATGTCATTCTTCAGAAGTTACTGTGGTTTATTGCCACTCCCCTGAATGAATGAGTGAGGTGGGACTGGCCCAGGGGAGCAAGGGAATTCTCACTTTGTAAAATTAGTCTATACATCAGGTACATCAGGCTGTTGGGATTTTTTTCCCCAAGAATTAATGTTTAGATTACAATTCACAATATTCTTTTTCAGAATCTTCATAACAAATGATTTTTAAAATAGTGATCATGATTTTTCATGTTATTCTGGAAACCTAATTTTAAAAAGAGACTTCATTTGCACATAAGAGCTGATAAGCCTCAGAATCACTTTCTGAACAGAAAGCTCAATAGCTGCTCTTGTTACTAAAACATAAAATTAAAGAACTGAAAAAGTGAGAGTTAGAATATATTTTTTCTTTTTCATCATGTTGCTTATTAACAACAACTTTCTTCCACATTTCTATTCTTTTTGGCATTGTGATTTCTGTCACACTTCACTTGGAGATGAGAAACTTAAAAGAATAAAATCCTACCTTTTCTTCACAGATAGTGCGTGCTAAAATAATAGCAACATGGCTTAAACTGAAAATGCAAAAGGCATCCATCCTGCTGCAATCCCCATTGCAACCCTACCCCTGCCCTCACCACTCTCAAAGATTACAAAATATATGAAGAACAGAAAAACAGATGGAAAAGAAGAAAGGAATTTCAGTTGTGTCAAATGTTTGTCGTCATTTTAAGAAATAGACTCAGAAATGAAGCAGAAACAAAGGCATGCTATTTGGATGATTCTGTACCACAAAATCCTTTCAGAGTTGTTAGTTAATTTATTAGAGCAGCAGCTTCTTTCTAAGAGGTAAAGTCAGAATTCTATATAGGTGAACAGTTTTTTTTTTCCCAATTTCCAACCGTCTGAGAATTGCTCGTAGGAAAGCTACAGGAGATATTCAGAATGATCTGATTAATTTCAAATAATACATAACATATATGAAGAATTCATGATGCATATGTTTATGCACAGAAAATCATAAACAGAAGACTAAGTTTTAAGAAAATGTCTTTATTACATTTACTACTCTTTGAACATACACATAGTACATTGATTTGGATTCTATGTTAATAATTGTTTTTGATGATCCTGATAAAATATTACTCAAGATACAAATATTATAAAAACACAAACAAAGAGAGAAGAAATTTATCTGGACTCCACTATAGTCCAAGTAAACCTTCTTATCATATCATATACCAAATCAAGTGAATCATGAATCATATCAAGTTCAGAATATAAATAATTTTGGAGAAGTATGACTTTTATTCTTAATGCATTTGCTGTTACATTCGTATTGACTTGTGCATTGACAGTCCAAGATATATTACAGCATATAACAACTTGACTAGGGATGTAGAAACATTTCTTTTTTTTTTTTTTTTTGTACTATGAGCTCCCTATTGCATGTTTGATTTGAGAGTTTTAATTGAGCATTTACACTTCCACTGTGTGGTTTCAAAATGATAAAGTACTTAGATTTTTTTTTTGTCACACATGAGGCTTCAAGACCAACTTCTATTTCACTTTAAATTTCTCGTGTCATTTGACATAAGACATAAGAGTCTCTGAAGGAAAGGAATGTTACATTTAAAAAAAAAAAAATTGCTATTTGCTTCATTTCCCGAATTAGCTTAGCATAGATTCATGAAAGAACTTTAAAAAGAAGGAAAACCTCTGAATTATTGCTGGAGTTAGATGCTTTTCAAATCACAGCTCTAGCAATGAAGCAGTGGGCTGTATCTAAATAAGAATTAAGAATTTGTGGCCTTTTCCCTAGTCATCTAGGATCCATTTTAGTTTGTGCAAACAGTTTGACCCTTCTGAAGGGGGCTGAACTCAAGCAGTTCACTAAGCAGTCATAGGGAAATGTGGAGAAAATATTTATCTTTTCAGTCCCACTCCCATAGGGAGATTCATAGCCCCAAAGATATTCTTCTTTCTATTTTTGAAACCACTACCCAGGAAATTTTCCTGAGGGTACATTTTTTTTTTACTCAGAGAACTTGTCTAGGCAAAGGAGGATCTTGGAGAAGAAAACAGAGCACCATTCTCCATCTATAGCTGAGCAGCTAAAATTACATGTGATGGAGTCATGCCTGGTCCTTGTATATTCCCTTACTCTGTGGTAGTAGATTTTCAGCTCTAGAACAGTCTACAGTTGCATAGCAATGTGGAAAAAAATCATTATGGATATTCTTGCACATACTTAAGCGGGATCCACACAGCATGTGCTATGTGTGCTCTGGTCTCTCAGGTTGCTGACACAAGAGACACATGGGCAGAGACTCTCCCATTTCCCCCTGGGTTGCGGGGGTGTTTGGGGTTGAGCCTTTTATCACAAAACAATATACATCCCAGAAAAATCTATTCTTAGCATGTTATTTTCATGAAAATAAAAGTCTATTTCCATTACAATAATGTCATCGTTAAGAGTTTGTATTTGAAGGACAAACAGGTTTTTCTATGCTGTGTATCCTGTGTACTGCTACTATGTACTGCTAACTTCTGACTTGATTTTATGTTAGAGAAGTAAGAGTTCCCCATTTTTAACCAGTAAAATGTTCAGCAGTATCTGTACAGAACAATTCTAGGCTTCCTTGTTCTATTACCAAAAATTACAATCTGTGAGTCTTTGAGAGCCACATAAATTCCAGTGCATCAGGGAATTTTAAAATTGATGGTTGGAATGGTCTGGAGGTTTCATTGTTAGAAAGAAGCTTGGTCATCATCTATTTTAATAGAATAATCTATTCCAGTACTGCACTACCCTCACAGTGAGAAAGTTCTCTTAATGAAGAACCTGAGCATACCAAGCCAGAGCTTGTGGCCATTGCCCCAGCTCAAAAAGATTTTATTTCCCAGAAGGGAGATCATATAAGCCCCATTCCAACAGCTGCAGGCTGCCTTAGCCTTCTGCATCTCTCTAATCACCTTCTTGTGGTCCAGTCAGTTTTCAGCCCTTTATTATCGCAGCCTTCAGTTTACAGCTAAGAATTCAGTGGTAGACAGTGTCAAAAGTCTTAGCAATGTCCAGTTATGTTACAATCCTCACTACTTGTCCACTCAGCCACTCACTACCCTTGTCCACTCAGCCAGTAACTTTATTGCAGGAGACAAGCAGACTGAGCAAGCATTGCCCTTGGTAAACTGATATTGATTGCTCCTGTCCTTCATATGTATGGAAGTAGATCCTGTGAGTGCATGCCTCTAGATCTGTATAGGGACTGGGAGGAGCCCTATTGATCTCTATTTTCCTAGGTCTACTTTTGATAGTTTTTAAAGATAGCCATAACGTTAGTGTCATCTCCTCACATAATAGATAGCAATATCTATTAGATGATGTAGATTGCCTTGCAATCATGTTAACTAACTCTTCTGTCATCTCCAAGTGAATCTTCTTCCATTGTTTCCTCACTTTTGGTCGTACCTGTCCTTCTGTAGTGATGCTTGCAGAGGTCTGGGAACAGTCAACTGGCATTGAGTACTTTATCAACCACACTTTCTCTGCACCCTTTTGCAATATCTGTAGAATCCCTTTGACTTTAAACACTCTATCTAGTTTTAGCTGCAATGAGATTTTGACCTTTCTGGTTTTGTTCCTAAAGTACCTAGTAAAGCTTTTTTGCACTTCAGTTCATTGAGAATCTACTTGCTTAGCCAGGTAGGCCGTCTGCTGAAAATGCCATGCTTTCTACACCACAGAACATTTTGTTCCTGATTTCTCAATGAAGTTTCATTAAAAATCAACCAGTTTTCCTGGACACTTCTCTCCATAATAGTTTCCTGGGAATTTTGACTAGATGAAATAAACTGAAGTTAGCTCTCCTTAAACATTTTTCTAACTTTTAAAAATTTACATATAAAAGTTCTCTTTTTATAAAAGAGAATATAAACATTCTCTTTTACTAGAGGACAGTTAGTCTGAGGGTTACCAAGCAAAAATGAAGTAGAGACTGTACTTACTGTAATGCAGTGAACAGTCCCTAATTAGGCCCAAGATCCCAAGAGCTCTAAGGTAATTCACTTCACTCAGCTAAATAGAAAATTATTAAAATAACATCACTTACTTTTATAATGTCTCATCTCTAGGGTTCCCAAAGTGCTTTGTAGTAATTAATTAATTAACCAAGCCTTGTATCATGATTTTGGCATAAGATACTACTGTATTCCTTCATACAAGTGAATTTGTTCATAATGAAGATATACTTCATTTGAAGACATGTACCCGGAAGCTTGTCCATTCTTTCAGTTAAAGTAATTGTTGAAGAAAAACGGTATTAATTGCCTTTTAGTGATGCTTGTCTCTCCCAAGGGAAGTCTAGATGACTATTGCAGCCTAAATACCTACACCTAAAGAAGAACTATGTGATAAAGATCCAATATCCCCAATGTAACCATGTGTTGCAGTCAAAGGCACCATTAAGTTAACTGATAATAAAGATAAAAGCAAAGGCAAAGGCAAAGGTAAAGGACAGATTTTCCTAGAAAATAAAATTTGCATTATTGAAAGAAGTGTTATGTTTTCAGTAGTGAGGTTGAATAGGGAATAAAAATAGCCAAAAAGTATTTTGAAATCTAATAGCAGAATGGGAGATCACCTTGGAATAAGCAGATTATTCTTCTACTTTAAAGAAGTGAAAAATACCAATTCCACGAGCTATTCTTCAAAACTGAGGCAGAATCATGAGATACATCCTCTATATCACTGATAAGAGTTGACTATAATGACATATTTCCTTCAATGACTACTTTTGTTCTGGGTGAAGTCTTGTCAAGAAATAAGATGTTACAACCCCTTCTGCAGTTCTGAGAGAAAAAACAAAACCTCTCAAATAGTATCTACTGAAAAGTTCCTGTAAGAGTAGTTGTACAAATCTCATATATGTGAAACATCGGCAAGAACAAATCTTAGCTATGAAAATAAGTTATCCTCGCTACATACAAAACTCATATATTAAACAGGAAATCAGAATTTCTAAGAAAAAATGCATATACAATAGACATTTACAATCACATTCTGGGATTTCATAAGTTGACTAATTCCTCTGACTTCCTGATAGATTGTCATATGATATTGAAACAAAACATAGATCTAGACATGCAAATGAATGGGATAGAGAATAAATATAATTGAACTCTTTTAATGTGAATAATTTAACTGCAGAGGAATTAGATACAATCACTGAACAATACAGGTTCATTGATTCATTACAAAATCAGGATAGAAACCTCTCTTTTAATATAAAAGCCTGAAGGCTAAAATTACTGAACATGAGTTCTGTTTTCATTGATGGCTTCATCATGCCAGCCATGACCACATTGAGGTAGACATGATGTGAGCCTGGCCTTCTCTTCTATTTCTAATTTCAAGGTTCAGGTGGGAAAGATGTGAGGTGAGGGGGATGAAGAACAATTGCAAAATTGGGACAAAGAAGTTCATTTGAAATGCTTTTTGTGGCTGTCTAGGACACACAAAGCCACAGACTGAAGTCAGTAGTTAGTAGTGCTGCTTTCTTCCAGCTGAACCAGATGGATCATGATGCTACTGCTAGTTTCAGAAAAGCTGGTGAAATTCTTTGCCACTTCTCAGTGCTGTGCAGCAGTGAAATCCTCTTAAAAACCCTGAGGAGCCATGTGGGTGGCTGACGGGTGAGAAGAGAGCTGTGCATCAGGCAAGTTTCAGCCACCCATATTCTTTTGGAAGATTTGTTGATATAGACTTGTTTTTTACTGTGCTTTCATTCTGAGAGATCAGCATTTTCAGATGGAAATATAATCCATCATGAAGTTTCTGGACAAGTCTAAGCAGCTGAGGTTCTTCCATATAAAATCTGTAGCATTAGAATTCACAATTATTAAAGGGGTAACTCCTTGTACTTCCACACTTTTTCTTTTAGTTTGTTTCATGGTTTTCAAGAACCATGATCCAAATAATTCAAATTCAAATAATCAAGATGACTGTGCAGAAAATCTCACTGTCAAGAACCAAATGTCCACAAAGGAGACAGAGGAGCGCTAAAATTTAATTGAATAAAGGGAGAGTCCACTGGGGCACACCCTTGTGGGGTCTCTCAAATTACTGGAGAGCACAGCCTCCTTTTATTCTAATTGGCAGACCGAGGTATGCCCTCTTCTTTTTCCCATTGGCTAAGGTACTCTGAAGTTACAGACTTCCCAGCCTGCCTAACGTATGTTGCTCCTTGATGTGTTCCCCCTCTCTGGTCATACATCGCATGTCTAATTAAAGTTACTTTATGCCTTCCCTGGGTGTAAAAGTTAATGTGTGTTAGGTCATTATGCTTGAGCCTGCTCTACTAAGGTTCATTCTCTGGTCATTTGTTGATAAGGATCTCCCTGCCCCCCTCCTGTTTTCCCTCCCCGAGGTCAACTGCATCTGATTACATACCTATAACATGATCTCCCTGCCTGCACTCTCTAGTCCTGTTCACAAAAGAATGTGGAGATTTCACACATTTGTAAAGACACAGACTCCTTTGTCCCACTCAGGACTTTTAGTAAATATTAAGGACAGGCCAAATAAAACTTTTACAGTTATGATTCAGATAGACTGAAAAGATAGAAGCCATGTTATTTGAACTGAAATAATCAAAGATGACGCCTCTGAAACTATTATCAGTATTATAATATAATGGATAATACTGGGGATTCCACAGTGGGATAATAGTGGTACCCCACCAGTACCACATGCAAAATTTCAATACAAAATTAGAACTTGCTTTTATTGAGTTTAAAACCTTTTGTCTTGTGCAGAATAGTGTACAGAAACCAAAGGCAACAGATTTATACAGTTTAGTACATAATGTTTTGAATAATGGCTTGTGTTTCCACCTTTTGAAATTACATACAGTGAATTCAGAAGTATTTCTCAGAATGCTTCAATAATTTTTATAAGCTTTCAAAATTCTTAAATACAGTGATCCAAATATTCCAATCCAAAATGGACCCAGATAGACAAAAACTCTCAAAGGTGGCTCTTCAGCAGATCTTTAGTTTGCATGAAATATGCCTAATAAAATCAGTACAGGATTATTCCAGCTATTATCTATTTTATTATGTTTTTTTTTTCATCTATGCACCCAGCACATCCTAGTTATTTTGTCTCATATTGAGATAAATTCTATCCTTTACTGTTTTTGCTGGATTAAAGGAGCTGCAATAGAAGCAAAGCTGAGGATAGCATAAGAATTACGTAAGTTGAAATTTAGAGTATGAAGTACAAAGCACATTTCTAGTTCAATCCTTATAACTTGAAACTACTGAAAACTTTACCTCCAAATCCCAAGTAGGAACAGTGGTGGAGACTGATGAAGAATGCATGAATAAAAGTTTTTCTGAATGTAAAAGCATAAGCAATTAAAATGAGGCAGTCGGTTATAAGTGACTAGCAGAAGGTGAATAGCAGCAAAGGAGAGGTGATCGTGTGAGAAAGAGAAGGGCATGATTAAATCATAAGTAAGTGTGTTGTGGACTGAATTTCAAATATCTGATTTTAGATAGAATAAATTACTTCATGGACCTCACCACCTGCCAGAACTGACAGCAATTCACTGAATTCAGGCAGCAGTATCATTGCCTTCAGTTTTCTTTTTTTTTTCTCTCTGCATCTCTTTTTCCTAAATGTTAAAAAACTATTTTCTTGGCATGGTTGTATATTTGCCCTCTTTGTCACCACAGTGGATGCAAAGGAATATATGTGGGGGACATAGCAGAGGAAAACTTTAACTAGAAAACAGGGCCATGGAACAGAGATTGTGATAAAGGTTACTTAATATGGCAATCTGATTTTTTATTGGACTAAATTCAATGTCCAGGAAATCTTTTCTTGCCATATTTTTCACTGCATGACAATATAAGAGCCTAAAAGTGACTGTAGTCTGACCACAGATCTATCTAGCATGGTATTATATCTAGAAGAGTGTCCAAAAGTGAATACCAGAAGAAAAGTACAATACTGTGGCAATTGCAGTGATATTTTTACAAATATTTGTGCATTTGTGCAGAGGTGTTGTGGGGGCTGTAACAGCCCCGGAGAGTGTGCTGAGGGTTGGAGGTGCACCAGGATGTACTGGGTGCTTCCAGCAGGGTTTCAGGTCACCAGGACACTGTGGCTGAGCTGGGAAGTTGGGCCAACTGTCTCTTGACTGCTGGAGTTTGCTTAGAGGCAAGAGGAAAGAGACTTGGAAAATTTGTGGTCCACAGTCAAAAAGCTCCAAATGTTAGGTAGACATAGGCACTAACTGCCCTCTGGTAGCACCTGATGTCCTGGTGGGACATCCTGTTTATTGAGGTGTGACTAAGGCTCTTTGATTCTTGTGCCTGTTATAACACATGCACTCGTTTTGCTCAAGCTTTGGGTCCAACTGAAAAAAAAGTTTGATGCTACGTCCTTAGGCACTCTTCTTGGGGGTAAAAGGTCTCATTTTTGCCAGAGGTCTACTGCACTGAAAGCTATTATGCCATTTTCTCGTTTGATGGCTTCCAAAATGAAAGGTCAGGTCACAAGAATTTCAAATTTGAAAAAAAAAAGAGCAAGTAGGCTATTCTCTTATTTTCTTAATTGTTCTCCAAAGAAGAGTTTTCTAAATTCAAGGCTGTGATACTGTCAGCAGATAATACATGGAGCCTATGGCTTTGACACACTGCCTAAAGCAAGAAGCATTTCTGAGTAGGAAAAGACAGTACAGGAAAAACACACTTTTAAAACAGAAGAACAAGATATCATCATAATATAAAAGACTACAACTAAACTTACCCAAGTAAGTGAGAATCTAAAAATAATGTTTTGTTCATCTGTATTTTTACTAGTGCCTAATACTTGCTTTCTTGCCTGAAACTTTCCATTTTCCTCATGTTCAGCAATGTCTGCTTTCTGACAAAAGAAAATGGCATTCTTAAAAAAAAATCTTGGCCACACAGGTGAAAGTAGTTTTATTTGGGATAGGACTGCACTGAAGCTGTTAATTCATAAAATTCATATTAGAAAATCAATGAACTAAGAAATTACAAGAAGATTAAAGTTATTGTAAATATCAGTGGGCGTCTAGATGGAAATAGAAAAGTTTGCATTGATCTAACATTCAAAAGCTTAATTCTAGGTTCAGCTCATGAATTCAAAAAGTAGGAATGTAATTTTGAGCCGCAGTAAGCAAAACATATATTCTAATGACAGCAAAAGGTATGTTTGCTGAGGTTGACTTTGAAATAGTTCAGAAAGAATTATCAATGGAGAGTTGCTCTATTCCAGGTAAATTCATACATCACTTTGAACACATGTTCAAACAAATGTTTGAAAGTGTTATTTTTAAAAAATATAAGAATTAGAGTTGATTAAATTAAAAAATCCAATATTAGAGAAGATAGATAATGCCTCATATGTGGGTGGGTGCTATTGCCATTTCTCAGCAAGGTCTTAGAATAGGTTTTATTTAAGGTAATTATGTTTAATATAGAATTGGATTTCTGCAATACTCTACGTTACAGGCAGAGATAATAACAGTGAAAATGTTCAATTTGCTTTTTCATAGTGTTGCTTTTAAAGTTCTGCTTTGTAGATGATTTTGAATTTAATTACTTTATTGTATATTTTAAATTACTAAAATAGATTATAAATAATGGCAACAGATACAATAATAAATTTGATTAAGATAAGAATGATGCTGCTTATATTCTACAAATAGCTTCAAGTAATTGAAAATCTGGAATCCGTTCATGCCAATAACCTTCTCAAAATATACTTAAGACAAAAAGCAAAGTGGAACAATAGATTTGAATACTTTTCATTTTTAAACAAAGAAATTCTTCAGATATCTTTTGAATCTTTATTCTTGTAATATTACTATTATTTTCCATAAGATAATGCAAAACTTGATCTGTAAAGACTATGTTTTAAAATTTCAGACTACAGATCTGCTCTGAGACCAGATCTATGCAAGAATACTTTCCATTTTCCTTTCTCCTTTCACAAGGAGAGTTTTGCAGGAATCCAGAGAGGGAAATCTATGAATTGGGTGGTCATTTAGCTTTTTTAAATAAAATGAAAGGTTTCAGAACTACCCCCCTTCCTTTGAAAATATCAACGTTTAAGTAAACTGTTAAATGTGGATAGCTTGACCCTCTTTTATTAGAAAGCTAAATTGATTTTTGTGTGAATAAGTACAGATTACAACTGTCTGTTACCAATGATGAACATATACATGTGTCAAAGAGTGAAGCCTCCCTAGAAGCACTTCTAAGATAAAATGAGTCTTTACTTGTATGCAGCCAGCCTTAGCTGACTGCAGGTTGCCACTACCCCTGGGAAAACAAACAGTCAATGAATAATAGTTGTAGGGGAAGTATATGCAATTTTCTAGGTATGCATGGGGAAAAAAAAATAAAGTACATATGAACTGTTAATTTTCTGTTCTTGGGAAAATATCTGTAAGATGATAGTAACACTGGTGATGACAGCTTGCTGGCTTTAAATATGCAGAAAGTCCAAAAGATTTACCTGAGGCTACAAGACCAAATAAGTTGGTGGCATCTTATACTGACAGTCAAGGTTAAAAAGCAGTAAGCAATGAAAATACTTGTCTCTTAGTAGGAACACATCAGGTGTCCAGTGCTGTGAGAGACGTTGAGCGCCAAGTGGAACCAAGAGATATGGTGGCCACTGTCCAGAAGTCGGATGCACTGATGGGCTGAAGGGGGTGTCCTGCTGCCCTGAAGTTCCTGTGTTGCTCCTGGCTGGACTAGAGGAGCAGGGACCTAGATTAATGTGGATGCGTATTCTGACTTTGCAGAATGCAGAGAACTTAGGTTAGAAATTCTATTCATATGCTATATGTGTCCTGTTTAGTAAATAAAAAACAACATTTATACCACTGAGTGGTGTGGTTCTGATTTTGCAGCTATCTCTCCTCTGAGTTTCACTATGACATTATATATACCAGGAAAGTGTCTGACCTTATACTACCAGTTCCATTTTTTCTATGCCAACTAAAGAGATCATTAGCATTCAAACAGTGACATGATTTTAGCACTCAATTATCTTGCAAATATTTATTTTCAAGGAAAATTCAGTTCAACATTATTCTGTTTTAAAATTCATAAAGTGATTAACTATAATGTCTGTGAGGAAATATTATTCTTCTCATTTGCTTCTTTTGTTAGAACATTCAGTTATTTTTTATAAAGGAACAATTTTAATGACATGCATAGTAAGAGAGAGTGAAAGTAGGGAGCCTGACTTGGATACTTTTAGAATAAGTTCTTGGTATTATGCAGGGATGATGGTTTTGTGCTTAGTAAAGTGTTAAGACTCTTATAAGGGAGTTATTAAAATGATTGAAACTCTGACATATCCACATGCAATAAAAGGACTGAAACTCTGACATATCCACATGCAATTTATAAGGCTGGAGCTTTCTTGTATTGCATTTACCTAATTTCTTGTAAGCACCTTTACTGCGCTTACATGAATGATCAAAACAGTAGTACATGTGCATGTGTGTTTGCCTGTTTGTGTATGAAGCTGCTGTTAGTGCCTAATGTTTGCATCTCATAAACATTTACATTTTGCATGCATTTTGGACTCAGCAATGGATATTTCTTCTCTCAGGGATATGTAATGATTCAGTACTGTCAGGAACTATCAGCCCTGAATAATGACGGTTTGTTTATTTGTTTTTTTGCCTCTAACTTTTCACATATCTGTGTTTGATCTTTATTTGATATACACTTTTATTGCTGTATTGTCTGTTTGAATGAAGCATTTAATTAATAAATCCCTCAATTAAGGATTTTGGACTTATTTGGATTTATTCTATGCTATCCTTAGTCTTTTCAAAGACTTCTAAAGTAAACAAATAAGTGAAAATCAAATAAACCAGATCTTCTGTTATCCTCATAATAAATACAAATGTTTTCATATACAGGTGTGTTCAAGTGAAAGAAAGTATACAGACAGACTTCAGAGAGAAGCTATGACTGCTCAATTTAAGCCATTTTATATCCCAAGGTCTAACATGCATATTATTTTATATCCTCCTTTTATTAGATCTGATGTTAAAAAACACTTGCATTGCATGAGGATATGAAGAGGTCCCCAGTTAAAACTGTCTTTCTTTTCATTATTTTGTAGGAGGGACAGCTTTGTTAGCCACAAAACTAGGATGTGTTAAGCAAAAGCAGCTCAGAATTATTTCTTCTTTATATGGTCCACACTGTGAGAAAGATGTTTTTGTTTTATTTTGTATATGAAAGGGCAGTTGAGTACATTACCTCCTTTTAGAATAAAGCCATCAGTCACCATAAATCTAACTTACTGCGTAAAATGAGGTAAGAGGAAAGACTAAATTAATTAATTAACATGTTTTTTTTTAAGATTTCATTAGATCTTTTTATTGTTCTCTGCAATCATATTTTATCTCCTTACTATTTAATTTATGAGAAATCTTAATACAAGCAACGGAATATATTAATAATGTGAATATATATTAGAGCAGATAAAAATAGATACAGTATCTCTACAGCTCAGTGACCAGATCACTGAAATGATGCCTTCAAATACTCTTTTATGCCAAGTGGAGTAACTTTAACAGGAAAAACTCAGTACGCTCTGGAGCCCATTATTTCTGAGGCTGCAGTGAAGAATTTTTGTTTTATTGTTGCTCTGATTCCTATAGTAAAAGGGGCTATATGTTACTCTCCTACATATGTAATATAATAGCCTTCATAGGCTATAGGAAAAGATATAAAAGAGTATCTCTCCCAATGTCTGTTTAAGAGGTCGCAAAATTTCTTGTGCAACCACTAAAAGAATCCATGAGTATATGTATACTTCATCCTTCCAAAAATATGGTTCTATTTTTTCAGATGGAAATACTAATTTCTGTTTTTGTTCATCAAGATTATATTTTCCAACCAATAGGTAATTCAACATAAAACCAGAGTTGATTATCTCAGGATTCCATGTTTTTCAAATTCCCTTTTCTCCCTCATAGGATTGTATCACATCATTCTCTGTGGCTTTTTTACCTGAAAAAAAAGCTGCCTGACTGCACATCTTTCACCTCTGAGCGTTTAGGAAACTGTCATTTTAGAGATACTGTCTGCTTAATAGTTTTACCTAAAAATGAAATCTGCACATTTTAAAACACACACATATATATATATTTACTCCAATCCTATTAAAACAGTAGAGATTAGAAATAATCTAGCATAGAAGTCAGGATCAGGATAACAATGCTCTACTGTAAAACAATTTTAAAAAGGCTCCAAGGTGAAAACTATATGCAGGTATAAGTTAAAAATCTTATTTTTTTTTTTCTCTTTCCATCTCTCAGTATCATAGCTGTACCTGTCACTGACCAGTAATGTTCTACAGTGGAGGAAGGCTCAGAGGTGATGACTGAGGGCCATGAAGCTCATGAACAAATGTGAGGAGTGACTGGCGACAGATGCTGCAGAGAAAGATGAATTTACCTTAACACAAACGAGAGCAGATGATGCCCGTTGTTTCAGATAAAGAACTGAACCAGCTGAATAGATCAGCTGGTTGTGCAAATGGTTCTGTGTGAGCTCATGTAAGGAGTGTCCCTGTCTCTCCAAGGTGCCAGATCCTCATGGGGGCTGTGTGTGCATGGTTCAGTCCAAGCCAAAGCACAAAAATGGAACAACAGAAGAATTTTGAAGAGAACAATAGACTTGAGCTTTCCTTCCCAGTGACTGAGGACACCTAGACAAGACTGGTAATGGGAATCACATTTGTATAGTGTTTGTATTGTACATGCTAATTTGCTATATTTTTGTAAGTGTATCTTACACTTGTGATTTCAGATTATGACTATATTACTCTGCTAAATAAAAAATCCTGTATAGTTTCAAATAACCTCAGATGAGTATATCTGATATTAAGCATTGAAACCTCTGTGTGTGGAATGTGTAAAAGATTCTAGTCCGAGTATTGGATTCTGAGACCATCAGTAGATAGTTTCTGTTGATATGTGTAAAAAGATCAAGAGATCAAAAAAGAAACAGAAATGCAAATTAGATTTATAAAAGCTTATTATTAATATTCACAAATTCTGAAAAAAATGTTAGAGTTTTTACTCTGGAAAAAGGAAAACTCAAAAATATAATCTTTAAAAAAAGCCAGAAATACTAGTACCAGTATTCAAAAGTCTACACAGTGAAAGGGTCTGACTTCAGACTTAAGATGATTTACTGGAGAAAACACTGAAATACAAGCAAGCCTACAATTATTTTGATCATTTATAAGATGATACAGGTTTAAATGGGTATGAATTCTCCAGCCCAAACCTCTGAAGTCTGACCAGGCTGCCCAAGGCTCTGTGCCATCAGATCTTGAAAACCTCCCTGATGTTTAGTATTATCTATTTAGTATACAGTACACACTAAATTTAGGATAGTACTTCTCACATTTAATAAGAGACATCTTGAAGCTATACATACAGCCAAAACTAGCCAGACCAGCTCTCTTTATAGGAAAGGGAGAGACACAGGCACCTTCAGGGAGTAATTCATCAGAATTTAATATTTCACTAAAGATAGGAATGTTTGTTCCTAAGAGATATTTCTCTCATTCTCTTGAGTCTGGAGGGAGATTAGAAAATAAACTTGAACTGAGAACCTAATTTTTAGCTCACTAAAGCAGGGTGGGGGAAACAAGACCCTTTAACAATTATGAAGTATTCCTTTTAGAGTCTCAAACCATTCAATCTGGAAGACACCACAGCTGGTCTCTAGTCTAGCCTCCTGCAGCAGGTAGGAACAAGACCTAATTCAGACCAGGTTGCTTTATCCAGTTGGATCCTAAAAGCCTCCAGGTGTGGAGACTGCACAGCTTTTCTGGGCAAGCTTGGCTCCTGATGTATTGCCCTCATGGTAATTTTTTTTTTTTTTCCGTGTGTCCAGTTTACAACCTGTCTTTCTTGGATTTTATCAGTGCCAGGCATTCTACTGGTTTATGTTTAACCCTGGTCCCCTTAGAAGCTCAGGTCCCTTTCAGCTGAGCTTCTTCTAACCAGTCACTGCTCCTACGGTGTTATTATTCTTTGTCAGGTACAGGACTTTTCATTTGTGCTTGCTGAATTTCCTGACCACTATTCCACCCTGTCTGGGTCCAGCTGAATGGCAGATGAGCCCGCATTATATCATTTTCTCTCCTCTCCCTCACCACGTTTCATATCTTTTGCAGATTTGACAAGCGTGCATTCTGTGCACCTTTTTCATCCATGTCTTCATCACTCATACAGATACGAAGCAAGATACCAGGGACAGGTACCAAACCCTGAGAAATTCCACTTGAAACTGTTGCCCAGAAATAGTACAAATCATAAGCACTACCTATAATTTGGCAGTCCAGCTAGCTTTTTAGTCTCCTGGTAATCCACTGTTTTCATAGAATCATAGAATCATAGAATGCTTGAGGTTGGAAGGGACCTCAGAGGTCATCAAGTCC
>VZSG01000751.1:258838-276491 GCA_013398315.1 Nothoprocta pentlandii | reverse complement strand
CCCAGTTTGGTATCAGCAGCAAACTTGCTGAGGGAGCACTCCAGCCCTTCATCCAGGTCGTTGATGAATAAGTTGAACAGGACCGGACCGAGAACCGACCCCTGGGGGACACCACTAAGTACAGGCCTCCAGCTGGACTCCGCACCGTTGACAACCACAATGTTTCCAATGTTTTCCTCTCATTCTCAGATTTTGGTAAATCCATGCTGTCTGAGACCATTTACTTTCTTCTTCATATGCCCAGAATGTCCTCCAGGGGAGCAAGCTCTATGATTTTCCAGGGAGCAAAGGGAGGCTAACCGCTCTGTGGTACCTTCCTACCTTCACTTCTCCTTCTGTCTCTTCATAAATACAGAAAATAGATTTTGATTTCTCCAGTTATGGGGGAACCTCCCCTTACCTGTATCACTGAAGGCTCTCAGAGCAGTGGGTCATCTCAGATACTGTATAAAATACAGTAACTAGACATAATGAGACTTGATAAGGATCAAATTTTCATCTTATTGCTGAGTTGCTTGGCTCTAACAAACCTACAAGATATCATTCATATCTTTCAATAAATCATTTCTCATTCCATATATGTAGATATACACTCTGCACTAGTTACTTGATCTTGAAAATAAATCAAGTGTCTTGCTAAATCCACATGCATCAGAATTATATTGTAATAATATCCATAAGTGAAACAAAATAAAAGTAGCCAGAAATGCATACTTTAAAGGGAATCTATAGATAACTGCTATTCTGTAATGCATAGACTGAGATGGCAGTACAGGAGAGGTGAAATTATTTCTACCTTAACGGAATAGAAGAATGTATTTTTTATCATTTTACTAGGTTAAGATTTTTATTAAAATTTTATTGTAATAACATTGTAATAGTATGTTATTATAATAACATGAAGTAAGCACTGTATATTATAGTAATATGCAGTAAATAGAATGGTGGATTTTATTTGCCTAATATAGTTTTTCTAATTGATACAAAACAGTTTTTGTAATCAGAATTTGAGTTACTGTATAGGTACTAGTGTTGTGTTTGTTAACAGTAGATCATTTGCAACAATACTTATAAAGGAGTGATTTGACTTTAATATGTGAACGTGATTGAATTCACTGTTTATAGTCAGTCTGACTAAATCTACAGATGTGTTACATTTATTAAAACTAGAATATGAGAAATAATATCTTCTGGGCCTCATCTTCTATTATTAATTTTGTGTAAGCACTAGTAGCCTCAGAAAGGCACTTCAAAATCATATACAGGGAGAGGGAAAATTTTACAGTATTAAAAAATGGTGCTTTTGACACATTTTATCCATGCTGATTAGTTTTTCCTTCTATATCGCAGAGTCCTAGGAAGCTAGTGATTACTTTGAGGCGGATAGGTGAATATAAACTAAGAATATCTTATCTGTTGTTAGTGGTTTGAATCTGCTTTTAATGACAAACTTCTTTGTCTTTACACTGGATAGTCTCAAGGACATCACAAATAAATGGCAGGTAATAATAGGTAGCTTTTCTAATTCTATCCAGAGCAGAAAATGGCAGGAATTTTGTATATTAATTTTGAACATTCCTATCACACTAATATATAAATATTTCTATTTCTAGTTTTGGACTAAATGCATACTTTTCAAAGCCCTGAATTTTGAGTTTTCATGTACACTTATGGAAGAAAACTTCCCTCTTTGTTGCAACATCAAGATGTTTGTGAAGCTATAGTGGATTCTAGCCTTGACACTAAACTGATCAGCTGAAGAGTGAGTGTCCTGTTGCATACATTCATATGTAAACTCGTCAATTGCCTCTGTTTCTGCCTATACCTTTTGTTTGTGATGTTAAGCCCTCATAAAACATCTCAGCTATAGCCTCTGTCAAGTTGTAGTCTTACACATTGATTATTTTTCTATCTATACCATATCTCTTTTTTTTTTCTTTTCATATAGATTCCATCCTCAGTTTATCAAAGAGGATCATCCTCAATATTCCAATGCTTTTAAACTTCATTTCCCATATATTTGGTTCTAAAATATAGAATAAGGCTTCTTAGAAGCCTGCTTTAAGATTAATGTTTAGATTCCTTATTGGAGAATATTTATATTGCTTGTTTCTACATGTCTGAAGAAAACTGTGCCACAAGACAGAAGAAATAACAGAAAGACAGCAAAAGATTGTTTAGCAAGGTCGTATAGTTCAAAGAGAGCATGGTTTTTCCTGGACCAGCCACTGGCAGTGGTAATACAATTGCACCTATCACAAAGACGCAATCTGGAGATAGTTGAGTGCTCTCTTAGGTGTCTTGCAGTTAAGTCTGTCCTATGGGTTTCAAAAATAAGAAAAAAAAAAAAAATTGTATAATAGAAAACAAAAAGTCCAATAGTGGATGTTTTCTGAGATCTGATTTTTTTTCTAATATATTATGAACTTTTTTATCGACAGAAATTGTTTTAAACTATGCTTTCCTCAGATATCTGCTGTAACATCTGAATTTTCACAAAACATTCTTGTAATCTTGAATGCTGATTTACGATTAATATTACTTTTGAACCCTAAAATCATTACCCTTTGTCTTCTGTCAAGGATTCAGCACTAATAGAGAGCTAGGTGGATTGTTTCTCCCAAGCAGTCTGCACTCTTTGTGACACACTGTGACAAATAACACTGTATACAATGTAGCCTGTATACAATGCAGCCTGAGTGCAATATATGGTACACGAACATTTAACACAAGCAAGTTAGCTTGTTTCTTTTGCAGAAAAAAAAAAAAAAAAAAAAAAAAAAAAAAAATCTTGTAGAATATAGTGACATTAGGATGGAAATATTAAAATATTTGAAACTGGGTGGAAACAAATATTACCTTGGAACAGTTACCTTTGCTTTACTTAAGAGACTATTGGTAATTCAGGGCCATTTTTGCTAACACATGCCACTAAGGCATAGGATCATGCTGGTGCCAAGACAGGGCATGCACTTCTTCTAACAAGCCTTCATGCATTCGAAGGGTAAGACAAGTGGATTTCTTCATGTCTGTTGAGCAAAGTAGATCAACTCAAGGTAGTTTGTTCACTAACAATTTTTGTCAGTTAAATACCTTTAAGCTGGGTTAGAATGGCTTTGAAATCCTTTACATGCTTTACATGTAACTGAAAAACTTGCAAATCCAAGAAAAATGTTACCTAGTTTTGTGATTAGTAATATAGGAAAAAGTAATTTTTTTTTCAGGTGTGAAATATATTCATTCTTTTCTGTCTGATAAAAGTAACTGAAGTTATATAACAGACAGAAAGCTGCCTCATATATCTCACACAAGTTATTCTGGAACTGTTTTTGGAAGTTTGAATAGAGTCTTAGTCACTCTTAAAACCAAACAGTTCTTCACAGACATTTTAAAAGTTAATCAAAGATATTAGTTAGAAAAAAATAGCATATTTTTTATATATTTATATATTTATATATTTATATATTCATAATATATATTATTTATATATAAAAAGTGTGAATCTGAGAAAATTTTCTAGATGCAATTTGCTCAAACTGACTCTCTCCTTCCATATAATTGCTACCACAACCTCCATAAGAACTTTTTCTTAAAAAAAAAATGTTAATCTTACAAGTAAAGATACTCTTACAAGATTAGATAAATCTCATAAAGCCCCTTTAAAATTAAGCAAACTCCAAATCAAAATTGTAAGCTCTCTCAGGCTCATATCAGAGTTAATCCGATCAGCATTTATCAATATTTGTTGCCTTTGATATTAATGTGCTTTTCAGAGATGCATCAAACATTGCACATTAGCAAAGATGTGCTATTACTTAAAATCTTGCTACTGTGTTTGTTCTCTCAGATTCTCTTCAAAGTCAGAGCACACTGCAGTTGGATGATTTCAGAATGATTCAAGGATATCAGAAAAGTCCTGAGTTGCCAGCTATCTCCCAGAATAATAAAACAAAGCCCCTTTAAACAACAACAACAAAAAAATCTTTCTACTTCTATTCTTAGGCACAGTCTAATACAGTTAGAGCTGATAAAAATATATTACTATCTCATCATGAATGGTGAGATATTCATGAATATGCCAAGGAGAGACAATGCACAATCATGGAATTGTAACATTTTTCTACTGAGAGAATGTTATTGGCACTGTAGCAGTCAAAAGTTGGTAAACTTAAAACTCTTCAGTGTATTTGGCATAGGAAAGTACTTCCGATTCATTAATGTAAATGATGCACTAGTTTCATTAATCAAGAAAAAGCTGACCTAGTGACACTGTTCCATATACTAAATGAGTTTCATTTTTCACAGAAAGAATAATAATAATTAAAAAAAAAAAAAGTGGGGAGACAAAGATTTTCTGGTTCATTACTGACTCTAATGGATGACCCATTTGTTACTCATGATGAAGGACTAACAAGGTGAACTTTGCCTTTTCACTGTGCTGACTGATCTCTGCTCTGTTAATGCTGACATGAAAATGGAACCACTGAAAATACACTGCACAGCAAGGTCTCAGGGATGCAGCATACTGAACAGCTCTACAAGGTGACTGCTGGCAGAGAATGTTTTCCATTACTGCATTGATGTGAAATACCAGCCTACATAATACCTATGTAGGCTGGTATTTATGCAGGCCGTTCCAGGGCTCTTTCACTCTCACAGGAAAGAAGTTCTTCCTCATATGAAGATGGAACTTCCTGTGTTTCAATTTATACCCATTACCTCTTGTTCTGTCACTGGCCGCCACTGAGAAGAGTTTGGCCCCTTCCTCCCTACGGTCTCCCCTCAGGTATTTGTACGTATTGACCAGATCCCCTCTCAACCTTCTCTTCTCTAGGCTGAACAGGTCTAGCTCGCTTAGTCTTTCCTCATAAGATAGATGCTTAATCATCTTTGTTGCTCTCCACTGGACCCTCTCTAGAAGGGTCCCCATCCCTCTTGTACTGGGGAGCCCAGAACTGCACCAAATACGCCAGGTGTGTCCTCACCAGAGCTGAGTAGAGGGATAGATTTGACAGCTATACTCCTTTCCCAGCTCAACCTGACTTTTCACATGTAGCACTATTCAGGTGTTAAACACCAGTGATATTATCTGACCCTGGTAGGTGCCTCCTTGATTTCTTCCCCCATTCAGACATGAACTAGCAATAACAGTCCTGATGGCTGCATCCTGATGGGGAGATAAGGCTCATGGTGCATACACCAATGAGAAGTCCTCTGAAATGAAAGAAAGGCTACAAGTCGATCATCTTATCCCATAAATATGGGGACAGCCCAAGACCCCATTGAGCTCTCCTTGCACAGCAGTGGGCTGCATGCCAGGATCTTCCCTTGAACAGGGATGCCTCTCAAGGATACTCCTCGAGGTTAAGAGATCCCTTTCCACAACAGATTCATGCTAAGTGAATATAGAATGCTCTCTTTCTGAACTTGTAAACTTTATCTTGTAACTGTGCACAAAATCCCTTAGTCATTAACTGTTGACCAGGTCTGGGACACGAGAGTGTCCATGATAATTGTGTATTATCTTAAATCTCCATGCAGTAAATAATAATTAGCGACCTTGTCATAGAATCTTGTGAAACCATTGTCCATATCAATAAAACTTATTATTGTTTCTTTCATATGAGTGAAGTGCATTGTGTCACTCACCCTGCCCACACACACACTCATTCCATGACAGTAGGATCCCCTCCCTCCACCTGCTGGCAACACTCCTCCTGATGCAGGCCAGGATCCCATTGGCCTTCTTGGCCACAAGGGCACACTGCTGACTCATGGTTAACTTGGTGTCAACAAGGACTCCCAGATCCCTCACCATAGAGCTGTTCTTCAGCAGGTCAACCCCTAATCTGTACTGGTGCCTGGGGTTATTCCTCCTCAGGTGCAGGATCCTGCACTTGTCCTTGTTCAAGGGCAAGTCCTGAGGAACTCAGGAGGTTCCTCTCTGCCCAACTCTACAACCTGTGTAGGTCCGTCTGAAGGCATCACAGCCCTCCGAAGTTTCGGCCACTCCACCTAGTTTTGTGTTATGTGCAAACTTGCACTCTGGGTGCACTCCAAGTCATTGATGAACAAGTTGAACATCACTGGGCCCAGTACTGACACCTGGGGGTCACCACTGGCCACAGGCCTCCAACAAAACTTATCATAATCACCCTCTGAGCTCTGCCATCCAGCCAGGTCTCAATCCACCTCACCGTACACTCATCTAACCCACACTTCCAGAGCTTCCCTATGAGAATATTATGGGAGACAGTGTTGAAAGCCTTGCTGAAGTCAAGGTAAACAACATCCATGGCTCTCCCATTGCCCATCCAGCCTGTCATCCCATCATAGAAGGCTATCAGGTTTGTCATTACAGGTATGTACTACAATTTGCAAAGAAAAATATATCCCTTGAATAAAATATGTAAAATTTTACATTAGCCAGAATATTTCATAATAATTATTGACTTTATTCATTTCTTAATAGTACATATAATAGATACTGAAAGATAATTTTAAAATCTTGAAATCTTGAAAGCTGAGAAATTCAATTTCTACCAAAACAAACAAAAAAAAAAACCCACAAAATATAGCATCATAGCTTTGTGATGTAATAGTGATGACATTAAATTACATTATTTCAAGGGTTTCCAAAGGTGAAATGATAAACATGTTACATACCTACTGATGCAGCACATTAAATCTTTTTATCATCAATCTAACAAGCCTGTCACATCAGTTTCACTAATTACCCTAAGTAGTACTGTGATGATTTGTAACAGTTGAGGATCTGTCCCATCCTATCACTACAGGGATGATAAGGTATGCCCAAGATGTAGTTCCAGGATGATGTTACTGCTTGTTTTCCTAGGAAAGGATAAAGCCTTTCCTAGGAAAGGATAAAGCCATAACATACTAAGTCATTTCTTACTCTTCTCTAATATAGCCATGCATTGTGTCATAAATATTTACATTACTGTGATACTGACCACTTATAAATGTGATTCAAAAGAGAAAGATATAGTAATGTAGTGTAAGAAAACTTCAGAAAATAATACTTTAAATTATTCATTAGACTTGCTCTTACCTTCATGGATTCAAGGAAATTGAAATATAGATGATATTTGTACTTTGCAAGGAATATTTCAAATCTGAAATATGGTTGCCATAATCAGACAGAACCAAATAATAGCTATGTGTTTATTTCTTCTCCCCATCCACACACTTATATGTCTGTTACTTCAGCTTCCTGACCTTGGTGAGGAAAGGAAAAGCATAAAAGAACTTCTCAACTATTGCTAATTTTGATATCTTTGAACTTATTCCAATGAATATCAGGGAAACAAACCACATGTAGGAGTTTCACCCACCTAACATCATAAATTTAACTGGAAATACTTAGAAACAGAGGATCATACAGAGGATCATACATCATTCAGGACTGTCTATCAAAGCGTGACATACCTCATACAACTAATATGTTCAGGCATATTCTCATACAGGCAGTCCTCTGCTAGCACAGTGAAGTTCCACTCCAGGTGGACTATGGTATCTGAAGCCAACTGCATTTCAAAGTTGTATATATATTACTAAAAAGTTTTAAATAGAGACACAATTTCTTGAAGAATGGTTAACCTGAATTATGGTTACAATAATGTTTTTCCTGGAAGTTTGGAAGAAAAAGTATCTAATATATTCTGTTAAATGATGAGTAAATCATATTCATTAGAATAGTAATGTATATTTCTATAGAAAGTAATTAAATATGACATGAACATGACAAATGAAAACCACTCAAATTTGTATGCAAATAATCTTAAAACCTTAAAATTTCAGGCACTTTTCTTAAAGCAGCAGAATTGATGTAACAGGCTATGTGACATTATTACTGCTGTTTTCTGTATCATAGTCCAACTCATTATTCTTTTCTTTATAATTTAATTTGAAAGCTCATCAGGAAAAAATTCTAGCATGCAATCTCTTTCCCAATTCTTTATCTACATTCATTTTTAAATTCTTATTGTGAGTAGAAAAATAAATGTAACTAAAGTCTTTTGCTTTACTATCTATAATGTTTACGTTTGCTAGGAGATCAGAAAATGCCCACCTCATGGAATTTTTATCCATACTACTACTACTACTATTACTACAGCTACTACTACTGCTGACATACATGGCAATGTTTTCATTGTCTTCAAATGGCCTTACACAAAAGGAGTACTTATTTTTTTATTCTGGGGGGTTTAATGGAGGCATCATAGTAAAACACAGTAAAATGAAATAGAGTGAATTGCTGCAGGATGGTGTGGAAACTAAAAGTATAGGTCTGAAGAGCAATTCATTATCTGCTAAATACAATAGTCCAGATGTAATCTTTGGCTCAGAAAGACTGTAAATTGCCAAGTGCTGGCTACTCATGGGATATCCATCAGATAATTTGGCATTTTCTGTGCTCTTTTCTCTTCTTCCGAAAGCATCCGTTACTGGCTACTGCCAGGCTAGATGAATCTTTGCTTTGGCCAAGTAAAGCAGTTTTTATGTTTAGCAGCATTTTCCACATGTGATGAAACACTATTTCCATCTCTGCTACTATATAACCATGTTTGCATATATTTTAAACAAGTTTAAAAATCCATTTATTTTATTTATTCTTTAAAACATAAGATACTCCTAAGTAGTATGTTATCAGTAATGTAAATGTTTTACAATTCAGATTATACTGGAAAAGAAATAAAAAGAAACATAAATTTTCAGAGAAATCCTCCATTAGTGCCATTGAGTAATTATTTTTCTTTGCTTTCTGGTATAATTGTTATTAGCAAAAAGGCAGATGATAATTTAGTTACGATAATTTAGTTGTGTATGGGCTATGGAATCTCATATAATTGTAGTATTAGTTAGCTTTCTAATACTTTAAAAGTTAGTAGCCACTGAGAAAAAATATAAAAGTATATAAATATAAAAATATAAACTAAAAAATATTTAGTTTCCAAAGAACACCTCACTTTGCTGAAGTTTACAGCAATAATTTGTCTTTAGACAGATTGATAGATTATATGTATAGCTAACATAGGTTAATGACAAAGGACTACTTAGCAATCATACTTGGAATGCTATTTATTGATTCTGTCAATTTTTATTGGGATTTTATGACTACACAGATTATCTGATCTGGTTAGAGATGTTCAGCCACAGCTCAGACTTGAAACCATACTCAGTACATCAGGTACCCCCTTCTGCAGGAATGGTTGTCACTGTGAGCAAAGCTGATAGTAAATTGTCAGTCAAAATGTATTTTTTTATTTTCTCAAATGCTTAATTTTTTGCTGATTTCAAAGCAAGTTGAATTAAATGACATATATATATATACACATATATATACACACATATATGTATGTTGTGCTGTGATATATGCTGCTGTGATGCTTCCAGAGATTGGATGAAGCAATACAACTTGCTCAGTGCTGTAAATTATATTAGTGAAGCTGGCTAACTTGTATTGTTTCTTCCAAATTCAGCTTTGGATTGAGAATGAAATGTCTGACATTTAAAGTGTCATGGTTTGATATGGTTTATTTGTTTGGTTTCTAATCACTTGAGTGAGCTAGAAAAAAAAAACCTCATTGGACTTCTGTAAAATTTGATTCTCCAAATTGATTGTGTGCTACATTAATTTAGTTATTATCAGGGAATTGTAGGATATGACTAAAGATACATGAAATAATACGGAAGCCCTCAACTGCAGCACCTTAGGCAATGCCATTAATCAGATAAGTAATTTGGAACTGGTTATGGCTTTTTACCAGAATGATCTATCTGCTGTCATAAACAGAAGCCTGTTTTGTTATGCTGCATGACTGTTTACTGATACAATACTTCTGCAGCCAGGGCCTTATTTTTATCAAATATAGAAACATTACTAATGCTCACTACAATGGAAAGGCAACTGAATTCTACTGGAGATTCAACATCAAGATGAAACTTCATAAAGTTCAAGTGAAAGTTAGTTGTTAAGCTAGTCCTTAGTTCTGGCAGCAGGATATTATTTTTGTTGTTAAAAAGGACTACTTTTTCTTTCTTTCTTTCTTTTTTTTTTTCTTGTTGGTAGGTTGCTTTTGTTTTTGTTTTTGTTATTTGATGGTTTTATGTATGTGTGTTTTGTTTTTGTTTTTTTTTAACATGCTCAGGAAGACATTTTAAAATTGCTTTTCAATGCTTCAGATGCTCAAATTCTACTAACCAGCACATCATGGGGGAAATTAGCATATGCACTAATGAAAGTATGAAGTAGATTGAGGTCAAAAAATCTCAGAAATTAATTAAGGATAAGGAATGGGTTTTATTCAGGAAAAATCCATACAGTTAATGTCAACCTCTGAGAGGAAACTTTCAGTACATTTCTTGCATATTTGACTTATTTTGAAAAAGGTGAAGAATATTTTTCTTCTCTGTTTTTATATATTAATCACACAGAATTAGCTGTATGGTCAAGTAAATACATGTTAGGTACCAGAAAATGAGAAAGCCTTGCTTCTTATTGGCAAATTAACAGAAATAACAGAACATAAGGTACTAACTAGGTCATTCAGTTTATTTCCATTCAAGAAAGAAATGTCACAAAATATCTTTGAAAATTTTCTGAGGTCCAAAATTCATAAAGGAGTGTAATCTACCCTGAGCTTTTACTGTTGGTCAACTGAGATCCTAACCACCAGGCTAAGAACAGATATGAACATACAGTATCTCTAAAAAGTATGTTTAAATTATATTCAATAATATTATCAATGTACTTGAGGCTGTGTAGTTCAAAGCAAAAACAGATACATAAATAAATCAAATGAGAGCAGTCCAGCCTAAAAAATGCTAATGAAATAGATGAGTAGGGATGTTATTTCACTTCTGAATATAAATGTGCAAAGCTTTCAAGCATGTGAAATTTAAAAATAACAACTTTCTAGTTATTGCAAATTAACTTCATATTGAAGTTAGAAATATATGTATGAAATATGGAAATTAGTAGAGTTTACCAGTACCACTATGTTACATTAAATTAGTGGTAAATGACACACAAGCCAGCACTCTTAGGGTCACTATTTCTTGTAAAGTTTTTGAAACTTTCATCTCCAAATGCTAAAATATTTAAATCAAACAGTGGCATCTACAAAAAGGATCCAGGTAAATGACTGCCATATTTGATTTTGCTCTTTTAAGAATTGGAAGCATCTCCATAAAGCCAGTAGTCTCACCAGTCTTGCATAAAGAGGTATATGATTTTTCATACTGTGTTTTTTTGCACCAGATAATGGTGAGATTAGCAGAAAGTCTGAAAACAGATTTGCTATATACTATTTTAATAACACTTCCATGTTTATTCCCAAACAGTAGAAAAGCTATTATCCAAACAGATAGCAAAACTCGGTGAATTCACTACATATATAATATTTTAGGATCAGAACGATGCTTAGAAAATATTAACTTACTCATTTAAAGACTGAGAAATGACTCTGGATGTCCAAAGGGAGTGCATCATGAGGTCTGGCAAAATAAAAGATACCTTAGTGAAAGATGAAAACAAACCAGCTGTTTTCCACTAGTCAGTGAAAATAAATTAATAAATAAAATTCTGTTATCTGTTCTGATCTCCAAAAGGATCTATAATCCATGTACAGACCTCTTATAACTCTAAACTCACTTAAAGATCCCTGTTTTACTATTCTGCTGTGACCCTTCAACTGTATTACATTGGATTGTGAATGCAGTTGTGCACATGCTGCATGAAAACAAAAGGAGATAGAAAGCAAGACAAAGGGAGCTTTTATTTCCCCTTTCAGCAGGTGCCCTTGAAGCCTTTCTATCTCCATGAGCATGATCTGGATACACAGTAAGAACAGGAGAGTTTTTCTGCTCCTGGCAACTGGAGTCTCTACTGTGACATGATCAGTTGCTCATCTTCTCTTATTGCAGTCTAAAAATCGGAAACTATACAAAAACAATTGTGTGCTTAATTTAGCTTTCTCACAGTCTAAAACAGATGTTCCTGAATTACATGACCATTGCTTACAAGTATGAATTTCTCTTCTATCTCAATATCCTGATGAAATAAAGGTCACTACTGCAATAAACTTGGCCCAGCCGTATTCTCAAGTATCACGAGCCTAACATAGGACAGGCCATTATGTCATTGCATTAAAGGAAAAAGACAAAAATAACAGAATAGAAAGAGAAAAATACTGGAGGAACAAAGCTATAAAATCATTCTCTAGCATTTAGATAAGTAAAGCTTTTGAAGCTTTACTTCAAGTGAGAGGGAGCTGTACAAAAGATTTTACTTTGCTGTACAATCACAGAGGGAATCACAGAGAACAGCACATCTCTGCTTCCTTCTGGCTATAACTAACAAGGTAACATGCAATGTAGCAATTATTTCTCATTTTACCATAAATCAAGCAGTGCACTGTTCAGCAAATGGATCGTTAACACAAAATACAGTTTTATGTGTCTGGCAGACTATTGTTTTCTGGCTGGCAGATAATTGCTTGGTAGCGTTGCCTTCCATTATTTGATGCACCGACAGATCTGTCTGTATACTTTAGCTTTAGTTGTAACATCTGTCCTAGACAACATGTTCAAAATCCAAGCCAGATAAACAGTTGATTGTCATTCTCTTTCCCACTCTAAATTCCACAATGGTCCTCTGCTTTTCTCTGCAAACAAGCAAACAAGCATGTGCATATTTGAATTACAGTTGAGCCTGATTGTTTCATCTGTTATCTGACCAAAAAAAAAAAAAAAAAAAAGAGCCCTCTAGACAAAATTTTAAGACTTTTCCTGAGTGATAAAAGTGAAAATATTTATTAGCACAGAGGATTTTCTCTATTTAAAGGAATAAATAAGCACAGCAGCAGTGATTCTAGCAATGAGCTGGACAATGTGTTCTTTCACTGTGTTTCTCTAAATTTAACTAAGACAGTATAAGCATTTTAGAAATGTGTTCCTCTTGTACCTTCTAAGTTAATATTGGACTGCAGTAGCCAACTAATGATGCTTACAGGAGATCTGGGTAAATTACTTTCCTGAAAATGAATGTACATGAAAGGATATTTGCACCCTGTTCTGTCCTGACTGGAGCACAGCCAGCAAGTGGAGGAAAGTGATTAATCTCCTTTTATTCTGCATTGACTGGATCACATCTGAAAAACTGCTTGCAATTTGGGGCCTCCCAGTGCTAGAAAGCTGTGAGTGAACTGGGGTGGGTTCAGCAAAGGAACCACCATAATGGTCAGAGGAGAAATATTAGCAGCCTTTCCATTCCTATAGGGAGTCAAGAGCGGGGAGACAGGATCCTCACTGAGGTGTACACTAGGTAGGAGAGACACATCAAGGGGACACACATCAGAAATGGGGGTTTAAACTTTGACACAGGGAAAAACCATTTTTCACCATGAGGGCAGTCTCTCAAGAGCCAAGCTTGCCCAGAAAAGCTGTGCAGTGTCCACACCTGGAGGTTTTTAGGATACAACTGGATAAAGCAAACTGGTTTGAATTAGGTCTTGTTCCTAAGGAGGTCTCCTTCCTCATTAGGCTGGACTAGAGACCTGCTGTGGTCTCTTCCAGATTGTGTGGTTTAAGAATTCATGCTCAAGCTTGCATCCTCTTTAAAAGAGAGAGGTTAAAATACTTGTGTTTGCAGATGGCTGTGCAATGTTATCAATAGACTCTAAAAGGAATACTTCATAATTTAACAATTACGAGTCCTGTTCCTTCCACCCTGCTTTAGTGAGCTAAAAATTAGATTCTCAGTTCAAGTTTATTTTCTAATCTCCCTCCGTACTCAAGAGAATGAGAAACATCTCTTAGGAACAAACCCTCCTATCTTTAGTTAAATATTAAGTTGTGATAAATTACTCCCTGAAGGTGCCTGTGTCTCTCCATTTCGTATAAAGAGAGCTGGTCTGGCTAGTTTTGGCTGTATGCGTAGCTTAAAGACTTGAAAGTATGAAAAATACTATCCTAAATTTAGTTTGTGCTGTATGCACACTATATCTATATCATAAATACCTACCTGCTCTTGTTTTAGTGCATTTGAATAACATAATCCATCAAGGAAATATAGCAAAATCATCAAGAGTTACTTATTTGCAAAGTAAGTTCTCCTGGAAAACTAAATAGAATTAAAATAAGTATTTTCAACACAAATTTACCAGAACTATAGTTGAAAATTCAGTCATCATAAAAAGCAATGATTTTGAGACATATGTTTTCTAAGATTTCAATATACATGCTTTTTTTGTGGTTAGGGAGAAACCTGCTGCAAGTCTCTGTTTGTGGCACACACTCTGTTTTGTCACTGGTTTAAATTTGGAATAACCAGTGAGAACCTGATGTAAGCAATAAAATTGATCCTTTGTTTCAATTATCACTGCTCATCTTGACTATCCTCAACATTTGCAGCCCAGTAACTAGACCTGTCTGACCTGTGGTCTCTGGTGCAAAAACACAAATAAGTTGGTTTGACAAAGTCTTGAACGACACAGATGAAATGCATTTGTATGTCCAGTCCTCACAATAAAACAAGTTTCCTTGTTCCAGAGTACAAAAAGACATTGGTTATACATTTGAAGAGTAACAAGAAAGAACAGTTCTTCAGCTTGGTATCCATGTTTGTCTAGGAGTGATTTAAGTCAACACCTCTGTAGCTGACTTGATCTAATGGCCCAGTATGTGCCAGACCTCATATTGCTGGGTCTGCAGGTGGAACATGCAGAGATAATCTCATGTCTGCTGGTTGTCAGACAGGGGGTTGTCAGACATTGCCCCGATTTCTTCAGGGAAATACTGTTGGGTATAATTGCTGTTAGTAGGATCTCCCGCTGTTGGAGCAAAAGCTTTTACTATCTAGCTTTCCTGGCATCATGACCTGGACTATCCAGATTGCTACAGACATCTCAGAACCTAAATATATATTATTCTTTGCCTGAAATAGTAAGCATTACTGAACTACACTCATTTTATAACAATTTTCTTTAGTCCTCCAATGCCCTCATGAATACGAGGAAACAATCATAGTGAATGAATGAAATTGTTCCTGAGGAAAGTCTGTAACACAAGTATTATATTAAGTATTATTTATCAGCAAATAAAGAGAAAAAGAATGCTAAATTAGAGATTATTTTGTTTAAGGTAAACATCAAGTGGATTAAACAGTATACTTAGAAAATCTTGATATTAAAAAAAAAAAACTGTTCAACGTTTCTCAAAGCTGATTCTTATTATAATCCAATCTTCCTCAGCAGTTAGAAAGAAGTAGTAGTTTTAATGAGTAAATTAATTAGGAGTTTCTACAGATGATGTTTAATTCAAGTTATTAACTCTGAAGAAAAGGGGGAGGGGGCATATTTTAGTGTTTGTTCAGTATCTCTATTTTGGTGCAAGCAACATCAAAAAGGAAGGTATGAAGATGAATTTCTTAAGGGTTCTTTTAATTCACAAATTTGTTCATGCATCTAATTATTTGAAGCTGTGAGTTGAAAAGACTTCTCATTAAACTATTCCTAGAATTTCTTTAAATTTTTCCATTTTGGTATTCTAGTAAGTTGTCTTCTCTTTTCAGTTTCTAGACTACCTAGAAAGCACATTTGGCCGTAACATACTTTTCCCATAACAAGGTCCAATAGATACTTCACTATTTACATGCATACACTACATTTACATGCACGTACTCTACTTTAGGCCTATTTTATTAATAGACCACTCATATTTAACTTTTGGTCATCAACTCCATCCACCACTTCGTTACTTGGTTGTTGATCATTCTATTCCTTCCTTTTCATTCCTACTTTAAAATCCTCCTTTCCACATTTACCAGACAAAGATACTTTTTACTCCATTTTATCAGGTGAGTTCCATCTGTAACAAGCAGTTCTTAGTCCTCAAAAAGAGTCTCATAGGCACAGAACCCAAAAACCTGTTGTTGACACCAACTTGCCAACCAAGTCAACCTTATTGATTTGTAGACCCTTCCCCCATCACTGGCAGGATGGGCAAGAACACCACATGAGCACCTAAGCCCTTGACCATTACTCTCAGTTCCATATAGTCATACGTCACACTTTTCATGTCCTCCATGGTAGTAGAGTTGGTGCTGCCATAGTCTAATTATCCAAGTACAGGACAAACTTGACAATCTCCATCCACAATATTTTGACTGTGAGTCCCCAGAAAAACCTCCCTAGGCAGGGAGTCAGGTTAGTGGATGAATGCCTTGATCCTCTGCCTCAGGGGAATCTCCTGCTGCTAATTCTGCTTCCTCCTGGTGCTCCTATGTGAAAGAAGCAGGTTCAGCTGGCACAAATCCTGCATTTGAGAGTGTTTTCAGCTCCTTATCAACTATAAGGCAAGTGGACCTATTCTGAAACTGCAGGAGTCTTTCTAGGACCAGGAATCATCAGCTTCCAGCCCTCACCACTATGGCAATTTCCACCTTCTGGCACAATATATACTAACTGTGCCTACCCCCTCTGCTCCTGTTGGAGATTCAGTCTCTTGAAGCTGTAGAATCTCAGAGGAGATCAGACTGACCACTTTCTCATCCTCTCTGATGCTGTGCGTTACCTCCTCTTACATCTCTTTGACTTGGCTGTATAGTTCCTTGAGTGTTGTGCACCTCCTCAAGGCAAAAAGACCATCAGACCTCAGTGGGAGATACCTGACCCTCCAGGTCAGTGGGAGAACTGTGTCATCCTTCTGAAGTTCCATCTGAGTTGAAGCCTCTGATGTTGCAGAGACAGTTGTTCCACTTACTTGTGGGGACCATGCCCTGTTGCATGTCACCATCAAAGCTTAATTTATCTATCTATCTATATACATACAACACATATATTTGTACTAGACGATCTCTAGATGTCCCTTCCAACCTTGAATATTCTGTGATTCTGTTATTTATATATATATATATATATACACACACACACACATATATGTATATACCTGTCTGTTTAGTGGTTCTTTGCACCCTTCTGTACAAACTGCTATCTCCAGGAGCTGTGCTTTGGGTCTGGTTCTTACAGAGGTTCTTCCTAGTATAGGGCTGACTCTCCCCAATCAGGAGTCAGCTGGAACAGGAGCAGCTAACAGAGCTCAGGTGCAGCTAGACCTTGTTAGAGCTTTTCAGAAGATGTCAAGGCTAGCTGTGGCTGTCCTTACCTGGCTCTCCTAACCTTGCAGCAGTGGGGACCCTCTAGCCGTCAGGAGTTCATGGAAGACACTGCAAAAAAAGTCCACCAGTGCTACATCTTGGAAACACCAAAATTCTGGCTTGCAGAGGCAATACTATAATCCTGAAGTACTACAGCGTCTGAGAAAAATAAGGATTAGGATAAGGATTAGGAACAGGAATATCTCAAATCACATTTCTTCACACTGAGACAAACTTCACTTCAGAAGCACTTGATCATTCAAATTTTACCTCCAGATCTTATTCAGAGAACTAAACACGTATACCATTATTGTTAATACAACAAATACTTATGGAAGACTCTCTAATCTAAAAGACGAAATGAGAGTTGTTGAATAAAAAGATTAAAGAACTGTTAAAGAAAGAAATAATACCTATCAAAAACCTGGTATATTGATTTTCTGTAGAATTGTTGAGTTACAAAGTTATATAGCT
>VZSG01000751.1:229236-248479 GCA_013398315.1 Nothoprocta pentlandii | reverse complement strand
AGGATGATGAGGGGCCTGGAACATCTGCCCTATGAACAAAGGCTGAGGGAGCTGGGCCTGTTCAGCCTGAAGAAGAGAAGACTGAGGGGGAACCTGATCAGTGGGTATAAATACCTCAAGGGAGGCAGTGAGGAGGAGGGGGCTGGCCTCTTTTCAGTGGTGGACAGTGATAGTACTAGAGGAAACAGCCACAAGCTGAGGCACCAAAAGTTCTGCAGGAACTTAAGGAAACATTTCTTAGCAGTGAGGGTGATAGAGCCCTGGAACAGGCTGCCCAGAGAGGTTGTGGAGTCTGCTTCCTTGGAGATTGTTAAAACCCGCTTGGATGTAGCCCTGTGCCACGTGCCCAAGGTGACCCTGCATGTGCAGGGGGGTTGGACTAGATGACCTCTGAGGTCCCTTCCAAACTTAAGCATTCTATGATTCTATGATTCTATGGTTCTATGATTCTATGATTCTATGATTCTATGTCTACAAACTCTGCCTTACAGTCGATACCATTTTCCCCCAATCCTATCTTTAGAAATGAAATAAATATGTATACTGCCATGAGCAAATTTAGCAAACAGTAAATGAGTTTAGGTATAAAGAATGCTTAAAAATACTTGCATTTATGTATTACTCCTGTAAAAACAAGGTTTTTATTCAAAGAAGTGCTGCAGACTTATGCGCTGTTGCAGGCATCCTGTTTGATATGGACATATGCAAAGCATCAGAAGCTGCTCCTTGGCAGTAGATCTCCATTTTCATACGAACGTGCTGCACCTAGTGCACACAAAACAACTGTGATACTCACTGTTAGCTATTAGGTGTGTGATCTAGTTGTGTGCCCAAGCAGATTCTTCTATTTGTCCACCTATATGGGATAAACAGGAATATTAACAAGTGCAGTTTCTGGCTACCGTCTAGTTCTAGCTAAATGTAACGTAAGTAATACATCACTTTCTTGGTGTTTATGAAGCAAAATGACTTAAGTTTACTGCTTTATAAATATAAAGCTGAATTGTAATGACTATTTTACAGTCCACAGGAACTATAGTTCTGAAAAGCTTATGGGTACTCCATTTTAAAAGCTCTGCAGTGGTGCTTCTGTCCTAATCTGATCAACATGTTGCCTTTCTGACATTCACTCTACTAAGCTGGAATGAAAATGGTTTTTGACTGCAGAAATTGATGCTTCATTTAAAATATTTGCAATTTTTCTTTCTCAAAGTCAAAACTGCTAATTTTTTCAATGAACTTGCTGAAATACACTTGCAAACTGGTTGCAGTATGCTAGCAAATTAATGTGTCAATCTAAATCATAAGTTACTTCCCCATTCTGGCTTTCATTTATATATATATCATCTATCATGTAGAAGAATATTATTAGGAAAACAGGTAAGTAAAATGCAACTCTCTTTCAAGGGACTTGAAAGGCTTTCAAAAACTGCTTTTTTCAGTTGACTCCTTAATGACTTCTGCATTCTGGCAATAGCCTATTTATTCTAAAATGTCCAATCACATGGGGAAATCATAAGAAATATTTACGTAATCGCTACAGAGCTTATTGTTCTGGAATTGCAGCAAACTAGTATTTTCTTAAAAGAATCACATTGCCAATTAACTTCTGAACGTAAAAAACAAAACTTTAGTATAATAATGAACTCTCCAGCCTCATAGTAAATGTTGAACATGAGATGATCTATGCAAAGGCTTAATTCTTATGATCATGAACACTTTTAAAGATAAGTTAGTTTCTGCAGAGGACGAACATCTGTAATAAGAAATAAACAGTGCATGTTATTTTGTTATAATTTAAAACTGCAGACATTTCTGCAGACAAAAGCATAAAAGAAATAACATTAATCTCAGTGTTATTCTTGGCACTTTAAAATAAAGTTTTTGATATCTGTAAATACAAAAGTGTCACAGTTCTGCAAGAATATTCACGTAAATTCTGCCCTTTAACTCAACAAAAAATGTCATGATATTTTCAGGTTGAGGAAAATAACCTCTTTGACAAGAGCTATTTGACACATTGCTAAAACATGCAGTTTTAATGTTGCTTGCAGTGCCATTTCAGTCTCAAACCATTATTAAATGATGGACTTTGTAAGCTAAAGCACTGGCTTTCTGGGAACAGTGATTCAGTGATGATAATGATGGCACAAGCAGCACAATCACACTTACCTTCAGACTAGCAGGCTCCTGGTACTAGCCTTTAAAGTAGTCTTCTTTCTTACAAAATCTGCAGTGTAGATCTTTTATCCATCTGACATGAAATAAATCTTCAAGAAAAATTCCTTTGGCCTGAAATAAGAAGTTTCCATGCAAAAACTCTCAGTGTTTGTAGGACAGTTATGCCTCTAGTACGATAAAAAACAGATACTCCATAACTCCAACTTCTATAACTTGCAGTTAAACCACAGATAGCAATGTACCTATGTATATCTTCTTCTTCTATATCTATGTTCAATTCTTTTGTATTTAACTTTTTATTTAACTTCCAAGTTATTTATGTGGGTGCAAAAAAAATACAGAATTTAATCTTTTTGGAGATGATGTTGGCAGGGCATATCTTAAGTCTGAAGAGGTTTCTTTTCATGTGTTGCAAAATACTTTGGCTAGTCCTGCAGGCAATTTGCAGCAATTCTACACTTATTTTACCAATTTTTACGTATCTATTCCCACATGAGGAGTTTTGCTAGTCCCACTCTGGAGGCAGGAGAATGTCCCTCACTTCCCAGCTGCTGGGAAGGGTAGCAGGGGTGCCATTCTTGGTGTCAAGCCGATGAAATCTGCATGATGAAACTGTTGGAACTGTTGATTTTCTGCCTTCTTGACTGGGAGAGATCTGGAGACTTGAGTGGAGGTTCTGAGACTTTCCCTCACCCTTGGAGCAGATCCAATACAGAGAAGCTAATTGCCATGCAAAGATAGACCCAAGTTCTTGACAATTAACAGGGTAGATGATTAGGCCAAACTGTGAGCACAACATTTTCAAATAAGGTCCCTGTAGCTCATCTCAGCAAGTTGTAGTCTATGCTGCTTAATATAGAGGAGACCAAGATACAGCTGTATACTGTCATATATAGATCCTTTCAGTGCTTCCATAAGTAAGATTGGATACCACTAGCTTAATGCAGTCAATGTAGCTACAGTGTACCTTGGCCAGGTACACCTGCCTGTCTAAAGCAAACAGAAAGTGGAAAGCACAGCAGTCTTAGGATATTAGTCCAAAAGTAGAAAAAGATAATGTCTTAAGTGCAGAACTTTACTTGTGTCACTCCTCCTGAAAGGTGCTTATCCAGTCTGTTTTCAATGAATTCTATATCTAGACACTCTAAGGCCTTCCTGTTCCTTTGTTTTACCGCTTCACTTACTATCAGAAAAATACGCTCTTGTATGTACTATTTGTCCATTACATACTATTGTATCCACCAGGAATATGCAGAACAAGTCCTTTATGTTTGTAGAAAGCTTTATATATTTTGAAGACCATATTATCTTACCTCCATCAGATGTTGGAGCATGCATGTTAAGGAGAACTCACTCTATTTTTCCTCATAGATCTTATTTTTGCTACTTCTGATGATTACTGTTTCTTTCCATAGGGCTTTATCTAGCTGGTTTATGTCTTTCTTGTTGTAATATTACAACTCTCTAGTTGTAAGTCCTGAAGCAACATTCACATATATTTTCAGTTTTACTTCTTTCGCATCATAATGTGTGCCACACTCACCGTATTGAGTCCAATTTCATTTGTGACCCATATTAACTCTTTTCCTCAGACCTGCTAATGCAATGTATTATTTCCCCATATTTGCGCAATTACTTATTCTAAATATGCCACCACACAATTATTAACTGTCATCATTGTCATCTCCAGAGCATTAATTCAAGAATATTTCAAAATCCTTTATGTATTTTTTTCTGTATCTATGGGCCATCCCAGTTTTGTGTTAAATGGAAATCTTAACTATACTATATTAATTGACAGGCTGCTATTCATACTGTAAGTGAATACTGAAGAACATCTACCAAGAATGGAGGTAGACAGAACTCTTTTGGAACTCTGAAGATACCATTCTTTACTGAGATATATATAAAAAAATCTTGAGCAAGATTAAGAAAAAAATTACATTTCAGCTGAAAGATCTGCCTCACACATTCTATAATCTGATGTACTACAAGAGTTAGGATAATTTGAATTATGCTACACTTTGCCCCCTAACAGAATTAAATGTAATATGAATTACAGGATTTAGCAAGGCTACAGTACTTCTACCTACAGGCTTCACTGAAATGCCAGATATGTTTAATACAGTTTGCCATAAATATACTGAATGCTATTCTCCTTCAAACAAACAAATCATAAATCATTCCTCTGTCAGTTCATATTCTTACTGCCCACAAGCTCCACACGCAAAACTCTGTATCTGTCAAATCTGTTATTTGATTGGCAATGAGAGAGTAAGAGCTGCAGTACATGAGTCCAGTAGAAGTCAGATTTGATCATAGTGTCACTCACAGGGGTAGTAGAGACATGATCTGGCCAGTTGAAAAGGAAGAGCACAGCTCACATTTAGTGGACTGGAATAATGCGTCTGAGAGACATTCTTTCCAAAGTATTATTTGAATGTGCAGCAGGTGTAAAATGCTTTCAAACCAAAATAATAGTGTTCTGCACTTACTGATTCACATGTATAGCAGCTTTGCCCTGGTAATATGCTGACTAATATAATGATATAAAGAGAAGAAGGAATATCTGTGGAGTAGAAAAGAATAAAGCACATTCAACTGGAAAGCAGAGATGTCAAGATGGAGATGGATGTAGAAGAGATGGCTGGTTATCAACAGAAGCCTGCTCGGGCAAGAAGCGTAGCTGGTGATCAGACATGGCTGTGTAAGATAGAATAGTATAAGCATCAGGATTTATTTCAAGAATATAATTAGTATCTCAGTAGTTTTAGCACAAAATGATTTGGAAATGCTGGATACTGCATGGAAATACTCATGTTTTTGGAACACATATGTAACCCTACCACTATGTGAATCAAGTAATAGCTAAAATAATTTTTTTTTGATGTTACATGTGATCTATGCTGTAGCCATTCAGCATTACTGGAACAATTCAGTTCCATATACAGAGAGGGAAAGAGAGGAAATCATAGAGAGTCTTTTGGTATCAAAACTTTATAGGACAAAAAGTACTAGAGATTTTACTTCCCTTGGACTGTACCTCTAGTTACCACTAAATATATCAGAAATAATCACTGACTACTCAATAATTTGCTTGTTACTTTGTCTGTATTAATGCATGGGTCTGGACTAGGGCAAAGCAATAGCTGCAGCTGTTTTCATGGGAATGAAGGAATAATAACACACCATTAAATTTATCTTGCCAAAATTGTCAGTAAATTAAATGAAGCTAAATAAATAAATCTACAAAGTGGAAACTTGGGAAAAACAAACTATTCCAATTAATAGAAGCTCCTAAATGAGAATTTAGCTAAGCCACCAATGCTGATCTAGTGAAAGAACAACATGCTACCTTTAATGAACTCAAGGATTTAAAAACTTTGTTTGGGATCTCAGTTTAAGTGCAGGCATCAGCTTGAGATACTGATTTAATACTGTCCCACAGAAAACAGCATTAGAATCTACTTAAGCGATAGCAACATTTTATAAAATTGATTTTGTTCCTGTGAAAGTAGTATTGTAGTAGTAGTAGTACTACTGCTTAACAAAAGTAGTACTTAACAAAAGATGTAGTAACATCTTTTGTTAAGAATTCAACCTAAAAAGCTTAATCGACGAAGTCGACTAAGTAGACTTAGACTTAGTCGACTAAGCTTTTTAGCTAATAAGCTTTTTAGCTAATAACAAATAATTTTGATTGGAAGCCTTCTTGAGGTCATCTGGTGTTTTCCCCACTCCTACTCAAAAAATGACCAACTAAGATTTGGAATATATTCTAAGATTGTATATCTGCTATCTTAACTTCATTAAAGATTAATAACAGAGTACTCTCCATAAGAAACTAGAGTATATCTAAGATATTTGTTAATACAGCTTTTATATTAACATTATGTTAAAAACCAGCTTTTACCAATTGAGGTAAACAACCCTCTTTTTCAAGACAAAAAGTTATTTTTTCATGATTAATTAATTCAGTTTATTTAAATACTATCTACACTGTCACAGAATCACAGAATGGTTAAGGTTGGAAGTTACCTCTAGAGATCACCTAGTCCAACCCCCCTGCTCCAGCAGGGACACCTAGAGTATGTGGCACAGGGTGGCATCCAGGTGGACTTTGTAGATCTCAAAAAAAAAGGAGACTTCACAACCTCCCTGGGCAGCCTGTTCCAGGGCTCTGTAATGCTCACAGGAAAGAAGTTCTTCCTGATGTGGAGATGGAACTTCCTGTGTTTCAATTTCCCTTGTCCTATCACTGGTCACCACTAAGAAGAGTTTGGCCCCATCTTCTTTACATTCTCCCCTCAGGTACTTATACATATTGATCAGATCCCCTCTCAACCGTCTCTTCTCTAGGCTAAAAAGGCCAAGCTCACAGTCTTTTCTTATAAGATAGATGTTCAACTCCCTTAATCAGTTTTGTTGCTCAATGATGAACACTTTCTAGAAGTTCCATGTCTCTCTTGTACTGGGGGAGTACTGGAGAGAACTGCACCTAGTACTCCAGGTACAGCCTCACCACAGCTGCGTAGAGGGGCAGGATCACTTCCCTCAATCTGATGGCAACACTCCTCCTGATGCAGGCCAGGATCCCATTGGCCTTCTTGGCCACGAGGGCACTGCTGCCTCATGGTTACCTTGTTGTCAACCAGAACTCCTGGATCTCTCGCCATGGAGCTGCTTTCCAGCAGGTCAGCCCCTAATCTGTACTAGTGCCTGGGGTTATTCCTCCCCAGGTGCAGGACCCTGCACTTGTCCTTGTTGAACCTCAGGAGGTTCCTCTCTGGCTAGCTCTACATCCTGTCCTGATCTGTCTGAATGCCAGCACAGCCATCTGGAGCTGCCAGACTCCACCTAGTTTTGTGTTATGTGCAGACTTGCTCAGGGTACACTCTACCCTCATCCATGTCGTTGATGAACAAGTTGAACAGCACCAGTCCTAGTACTGACCCCTGGGGGACACCACTGTCCACAGGCCTCCAACTAGGCTTGGCTCCATGTATCACTACCCTATCCGCTTTATCATCACCACACAAATTGTCTCCAGAATGTTTTTGTCTTATTTTATTTCTTCATCTTTATATATTTTTTTTTTATTTAAAAAAGCATATTCTTGGGTAATCTGAATGCAGATACTTTGTGACCTCTTTACTTACAAATTCTGTCATTACTTTTCTCTGCCTCTTGAGGTTAATTTTGGGGTTGTAATACTTTTCAGTGGAAAGGAAGAAGAAGGAAAAAGCAGTAATTATAGGCATAAGCAATACAGCACTCATTTAAATGAAAACGAAAGAACCACTACCAAGTGAGAAAGGGGGGAGGGTATGGGGGAGTATTTTATTTCCCTGGATAGAGCAATTTAGCTGCTTATGACGCATAGAAAGACTGAAGAAGTCAGATTCTGATACCAAGTTATGTGCAATTTCCTTAAAGAAATATTCTTATTTCATGACTTTTTGATCAACTGACCTTCTTAAAAGAGCCAAACTGCTATTTCCTGATTTATTGACAGAGTAAAAAGAGAGAAATCAAATTAATAAGCAACATTCATAATAATTCATAATGAACAACTTCATACTGTCATATAGAAAGCCTGTGTTTCCTTATTGATTTACATGAAAAAGAGAGTTCATTTCATATAGCTAATAATGATTTTATCACACTTCTTTTCCAATGTAATGTCCAGAAAGCTACAGGAAAGTTACAGGGATAAAATTAATACCACACAAATTTCTCAGAAGGAAAATTCATATATTCCAAATCTCCCAAATTGCTAAAATCAGTCTTGTTTGCATTTGTCAGCTAAATGCCAAGAGTACTAAACCATTTATAATTGGGCTGTCAGTGTCACTCAGCTAATCTTCTTTTTAAAAGAGAAGCAGTATGCTAAGAAAGCTTGATGCAATACTTGAGATTCAGAAAGGATGTTTTAATAATTTCTTATCTATCCTAAAATAGTTAATGGAAACTCTATCCACCCAAAACAGACTTTAGTGTAGGTAAGTACTAATCTCTGAAGTCATTATATCTTGCTACTATATGCTTTGCCCTGTAACACTGACAGTCTCAACCCTCAGCTAGAACTGGGTAGGCTCTGCCGTGTTCTTGCTTCTTCTGCTGAAGATCTAGGGAACTTCCTTCTGACATCTTTTCCAGCTGCTACTTCTTTGAATTCTCTGTTCCTTCTATCCATCTCTCCCAAGGAGTTGAGTAAAACCCAAGGAAAGCAACTATTTGGCAACTCTTGCTTCTTTTGGTGTATCTCTTTCTAAAGAAATATCAACTCTATCCTCCTCAAGCTGTCCATACGTGTAAGCTACTCATGGACAACCCTTTCCTTCATACCTCTCTCTCTTCCCTGATTCTTCAAAAGGAGAATGCAATGGGCCAGATTAGCCAATCAGTTACTGTCCTACCGACCACGCACAACAATAGGAACAATGGATAAACAATAAGAAACACATAGTCATTATACTCCACACACAAAGATAACTTTGGACTTATGCCTTAAGTTGTACCTAAAGGAACTGTATGAGAAATATACAATTCTACAAATTCCGACAAGCTTTGTATATTTTTTAGAACATAGAACTTCTGCACCACACTATGTTTCTGCTGTAAACTCAATGTTTTTAAACTAGCATTTTATCAGGTAAATGACCATAGACTGCTGATAGCTGATTCTGAGAAGTACCTCACCCATTCTGTTGATCAGACACATTCCAAATATTACAGATGTGCTGTGCCTACTCAAGCAAACTATATACCATGTTTTCCTATGCATGCACAAAATAGCACAGGTTGCTGTTCAGGAAATCAAATTGATGATCCAAAGAAAGGATTTTGTGTTTGAAAGGTAGTGTATTTTGCTCTGCCAGTTTCTACAGATGAAAAAGTATATTCTGTCTACTTAATCTCACCTATCTTTAGGTGATAATGACTATACCATCGTTACCAAGGAACTCTATGATGTAGAGTCATACATTTACTGTCTCCATTATAGGGACACAGAGTCAATCAACATCCTTCATGTAGGCATGTAGTACTGTTTGAGTTATTCTGGAATATCTTGTCTGGCTCCAGTTGCCTCTCCATAAAGGTGCCAAATTGAAATCTGTTTTTTTTTTTAATAGAATAAACTTTAAAGTAAGTCTGATTTGTGTAGAATCTGATTTTCATAGATTCAGAAATGTATTTTCTGAAAATACTCCGTTTAGGACTTTACATAAATGCAGATAAATATAACAAAGTGTCTCTGATCAGTTGCTGTCATTCTGAGGTTTGAAGGCACCTCAGGAGATAATGTTCCTACTCCCCATCTCAAAGCAGGATCAACTACAGCACATTGCCCAGGACCATGTCCAGTCAGGTTCTGAGTATCTCTAAGGATATGGACTTTATATGACTCTATAATCTCTCCAGGCAACCTGTTCTGGTGCTCAGTCACCCCCACACAGAGGTGAGTCACCTTCACAGTGAAGACGGAATGTATGTTCAGATTATATTTCCTGTGTTTTAATTTGTGACCTTTGTCCCTTGTCTTTTTCCAGAGCACAACCATGTCTACCTCTGACTTCTTTACAGCTTCCCATCAGGAATTTATAAACATTGGTAAGATCTCCATGAGCTTTATCCTTTCCAGGCTGCAAAGTCCCAGCTCTCTCAGCTTCTCCTCATACCAGAAATGTTCCTGTCTCTAAGATCATGCTTATGCTCATGCTCAATCACTGAGATGATTGTCTTAGCGATCCTTTCCTGAAATCATTTCAGCAGGTCCATGTGCTTCTTGTACTGGGGAGCCCAGCACTGGACACAGTACTCCAGATGTGTCTCTCCCTGTTCCCAAGCAAACCAAAAGAAAATTTATAGCTCATGTCTGATTCTAAAATTCTGACCACATCATAGTGATCTAAGGTGACAGAACTAATTGTAGTTCATGAAAAACACAATACCACACAAACAAAATATATATTAATGAGTATCTCAAAGGTTTCTTCTTTTAATTTCAAAAGGCAGACAAACAGATAGGACTCTGAAAACAAGACAGAGTACTTCCAAAATAGGTGATTTTTTAAAATAATTTAGGAGCTGCACATTATGTAAGTCAGTGTAAAATCATAGCAGTGATAAAACTCAAGGTATTATCACATTACAAATAATCAGCTTCCACATTATATTCCTGTTCTGCTCTCTTTTCAGAGGTAGGCATCTGTTTTCATAATAAAACATTACTATTAAAATTTTACAATGAAATGACTATCATTGATCAACCTGATGTAAAAGCAGAAGCAAAAAAACACAGCTTTACAGATTAAATGTCACTGTCTTCTTTTTGAGTAAGTTTTAAAATAACCGTACATAAGTAAGACAATCATATACCATTCTCAGAATAAATGCTTTCTTTCTTTGATAGTATTTCCTTTATTTTGTCATCTTTACTGGGAGAATTAGGCTTTTCCCATAAGAGCAGTGTTCCAAATTTAAGTATTCAAAAATAAGAATAGTGCAGTAAATTCTGTCTAGGAGGTAAAGAAAATGTCTATTCCTAGTGCAAGTAATAACAGTTTTAAAATTACTGTATCTTATTTTAACAATGACCTACATTTCTTTGAAAAAATATATTTTAATAATGAATTAGAAATTAGCACTGTGTAACTACACAAGACTATAGTAGACAATGTAATTTGAAGATAAAACTAAATACGTAACATTTACTTTCTCACATAAAAAAAACTCTGCAATATAGAATGCTCAGGTATTTAGCAAATAATATTGATTTTTACTTGATTATGAAGAAAAACAATTCACCCACTGTATATTTCAAATATACAGATTATGTGAAATAATCTAATACAAACTTCACCTACTGTGGTGAATGTTAATTGTGGTTGGAAAGTATGAATTCAAATAGCTGTTATTAAACATATAAAAGATATAGGAAAAAAGAATATTAAAGGCCCATTTCAGCTGATATGAGATCCAATGAAAGGATTCAAATATGTAGTTTATTAACGTAAAATATTCCACCACATTAAAACCTTAATCAAACATGTAAAAACCTATATCCTTCTTTATCTTTCCTTCAGTAGTACTGTTCATTTTAGGCCTATTTTACTAAGCCTTGTCACACCGAGCAAACCTAAAGAAAAAGTAGGACAACTTTCAGACAGTGCTTGTGAAGGCATACTTTCTAGGTCTAATGTCATAAAGATCATATTCAGATATTTAGTAATCTGAATATAATTACTTTGAAATTCTTGTACACAAGCATTACTTCAATTGATGAGAGTATCTTAATGAACTTTGAACACACCTAAATGAAAAAAAAATCTTTTGCTTGTTATTAAGTATCCTGTTGTGAGAGAATTGCTCGAGAAGAGGGGGGACTTGGAGAAAGATGGAGGCTGACAGAAGTTCTGGCATTGCAGAGGCTTGCTTGAGGTGAGAGACAGTTACTAATTCCAGGATGGTTGGTATCTGTGGAACCGACTTGTCCCTAGGCAACACAATCCGCCCTCCCAGCCCATACTAATGAGAGTGAATAGAGGGTGGAGCAGAGTGAAGACAGGGTGGCCAAACTCTATTGTACTCCCTGCAGAGGTGGCAGCCTGGTGGTGCCACATAGCTGATGGGCCAAGGATGGTGGCAGATCAGTTCTGTCTCATGAACTTTGCTCAGGCTTCTTCTCCTTCTAATCTCATTGGAATACCAATACACAACCACTCCTCACTGAGCATACTCTCTGAATTAATAACTAAAGTAAGTATGACTAGAGTCACTCAAGCTCCATGTGGATGTAAAAGAAAATGTATAAAAGGCGAACTAAGTGGAAGTAAGAAAGAGAAAGAAGGAAGAAAGAACTGGGAAGAACTAGGAAGGAAAGAAGGAAGAAGAGAGAGAGAGAGAGAGAGAGAGAGAGAGAGAGAGAGAGAGAGAGAGAGAGAGAGGGACTCCATCGTAACTTCTGGATTAGCCAATAGGCTGAACCTGTTCCCCCTCCACCTCAGGTCAGGACACCGCCTGAGGAGATTCCTTAAGATTGGTGACCCACTCCCATCTTCTGGGTGAGTGATGATTGCACATTTGTACATTAGGCACTAGCTAAGAATCCCACACTGTAGAGAATTTCCTATACTGACATCCAAACCCTGTTTTCTAACTGTTGTATTTGAATAAATTGTGCTATTTGTGAACCTGACCAGTTGTCTTGAAGGCAATCCGTCAGATGGTCAGCAGATTGCGGGTGAATCTGATACTACCAGAGTTGAGCTAATAGTAGATCACACTATTGGGGAACTGGATTTGCTCCTGGGAAGGTGATCAGACCGACGATCAGCAGACTGTGGGTGAATGCATAGCAGACTGTGGATTCAGCAGGTCGCAGGAGGTGATCATCCGTCTATACACAGCCCTGGTGAGGCCACATCTAGAGACTGTGTCCAGTCCTGGGCTCCTCAGTACAAGAGGGATGTGGAGCTGCTGGAGAGAGTCCAGCGCAGGGCTACGAGGATGATCAGGGGCCTGGAACATCTGCCCTATGAGCTGGGTCTGTTCAGCCTGAGGAAGAGCAGGCTGAGTGGAGACCTGATCAGTATCTATAAATACCTCAAGGGAGGGAGTGAGGAGGATGAGGCTGACATACTTTCAGTGGTGGCCAGCCATAGAACTAGAGGAAACGGCCACAAACTGAAGCATCAAAAGTTCCACAGGAATTTCAGAAAAAAAATCTTAACAGTGAGGGTGACAGAGCACTGGAACAGGCTGCCCAGAGAGGTTGTGGAGTCTCCTTCCTTGGAGATCTTTAAAACCCACTTGGATGCAGCCCTGTGCCCCGTGCTCTAGGTGACCCTGCGTGTGCAGGGGAGTTGGACTAGATGACCTCCGGAGGTCCCTTCCAACCTTAAGCATTCTATGATTCTGTGATTCTATGAATCTGATACTGCCAGAGTCAGGTTAATAGTTAATCACAGTATTGGGGAACTTGATTCCCTCTTAGGAAGGCGATCGGATCTAATGTCAACAGACTGTGGGTGAATCCAGTATGGCCAGACTTGGGCTTATAGCTGGCACAGTATTCATTATCCCTATTTAGAGATGAGTCCAGCTGCCCCCAGTCCCTCTAACCTTTGAGGATCGGCTGGAACGCAAGGGGATTCTTCTCTTACCAAATTTGTCCCCCCACTCCGTCAAGCCGCAACACCTTTGTAAATATATGAATATTGTTCCTCCTTTAAACATATCTTCTGATGATGTTTCAGAAGTTTAAAAAAAAAGAATTTCAGAGATTTGCCCTTTTAAAAATGTTAGGTGAAACGTGTTGGCTGTTATCTGAAGAGCAAAGTGACTAAGGAATACATTAACAGACACCAAACACTTAATCAATAATTACCCAAAGATGCTTAGATATCAAAATGCTGCTAGGAAGCTAGTGTAAATAACAAATACCACTTCTGACTCACCGTTGCAATATTTTTTTTTTCTTTCAGTTCTTTTATTCCTATGCCAGTATTTCCAGAGGAATCCAAACATTTTGTGCATCTTAAAATCATTTAAAAAAATCAATATTAACAATAATATTATATTTCACCAATTTTTAATAATAAGTAATAGAAACTCTAAACTATAGGTTTAAACTCCTTGACAACCCTTGGCAAGACATTTAATGTAATATATGCTAATAAAAAATAAAAGTAACAAGTAAGAAACATAGGAGTCTCTCAAGCCTAGCTGGTTTATTTTCTGTGGACATTACTGAATTAAATTTAGCAAAGGAACATTATAATATGCTTTTCCCTTCAATATTATTTATTCAGATATAATAATGAAGGAACAGTTAAATATTCTTTTTGATATTTCACTTAACTCAGGAAATACTATTGCAAAAATAAATTATCTCAAACTGTCAGCTCAAACTTCAGGCATTCCATAGTTACTCATCAATCAGGAAAACTGAAATAAAAATTTCTTCAGAAAAAGCACCATTTTTCCCACTTTTTCCTTTACTCAATACTTTTACTATTTATTTCTTTGTTCCTTGTTTAAATCCATATTTTTGTTATTAAAAGATCTATGAAATATGACTGGTTAAAACTTCAATTATTTAATAAAAAGATTTTGGATAGAAATTTTATATAATAACAAAAGCTTTTTATGAAGAAGTAGCAATGATTACAAAATAGATGTTTGTAAGGATTCTAAGCTCAATGATGTGAGCTGAAAGACATGGCTCCAGGGCTTCAATCTCCTGCTTCATGGGAGAAAAACAGAAACCTGGTGTGATAGAATGAATATATAATAACAAACATGGAGGTGCAGTCTCTCCTAGGAAAAAAAAGAAAAAACAAATAAAGCCCAGAAAACAAATACAGCATTCCAGTTATACATTTTTATGCATAACTGTGCTCCAGCTGTATGTGGTTTTGCATTTACAACAAAGGAAAGGCATTCTTAATAAGTATATTCACTGCTATGTTTGTCAGTCAAGCTGAAGACCGTAGATAACATATTGATGTTTATTTTCCCCATACCAACCATTTCTTTACCTCCAGCTACAGAGTAGCAATTAAAATACTTCTTGAAGGATTCATCATAAGAAAGACAGCAACTGATACTAAGAAGAAGAAACAAGAACTAAGCTAAGAACAACCCCAAGAGTCTGTTGTTACTGTGTAAATGTCTTTTATGACTCAGTAAGGTAAAATAGGTGTCTTTCTAAAAAACTGTGCAGCTAAGCGTAATTGAACTTATGTTCTGGGATTCAGTATTTATGAAGAAAAGATACATCTGCACTGTTCTGTTGAATAGGAAAATGTGCTTGCACTGTAGCATTTTCATTCATCTGTAGTTGAACGTGAACTCTCATTTTTCTAAGTTTGAAAATATACTTCAAATACTCTGTTTAGAACCTTAGGCTAATACAGGAGGAACAGCAGCAGCTTAAAAAAAAAAAAAAAAAAAAAAAAAAAAAAAAAAAAAAAAAAAAAAAAAAAAAAAAAAAAAAAAAAAAAGGAAGAAAAAAATGAATAAAGCAGTAGAGGAATTCTAACATGTCAAAGGGGCCAGAAGGGGCCAGAAACCCTGGTCTCAGCCATTACATTACAACCTTACTGTGAGAAGCTACGAAAATCAGCTATAAGCAATTTTCTTTCTCTCCCAGGCTGGACCAGCTTCTACAAGCTTGGACCTCCAGTTAAAATTAGAGCAGCATAGTGATCAATTCAGGCTTGCAATAAAAGGTGGATCATGCAACAAGTTCCTTAATTTCCTAGCCAAGGCTGTCCACAAAGCAGCAGCAGAACCAGAAGTTAAAAACTGCCTCTAGCACTCTTCTCTCTTGCTGTAAGATGAAAAGTAGGAAAGTATGATGAAAAAATGTAATTCACTCATTTAATTGCCAAAACTTTTAAAAGCAGAAAGGTTGCAGGCTATAGGTACTACTATATATATGTAGTATAGATACTCTCTTTTTCTTTGTTTCTGACTTGCTCCCCAAATGAAGAATAAAGGTTTAATATTTCATACATATAGTACACTTTCCACTCTAGTAGGGCAGGCAACATAATTACAAAGACATATTTTAATATTTAATTTCAGTTGGAAGTAAATACCAGAATATAATGAAGTTACCTGGAAAAAAAATCAAGCTCCAACATCCTCTTTATTGTCTCGATGATATATTACCTTGCCACACAGAAAGAGTGTAGAGTCATCACTCTGTGTGTATCTCTCCTCTTGCCTCGAACCAGGCTAATACAAACCCTACTGCTTACATGCTTATCTTGGTCAGTTCTTTCCCTGTGATTCGGTCTGGCCAGACAGTCAGAATATTTATGTGAGCTGTTCAGCACACTAGATAGTTATTTCAGTGGAACTAATCCAGATTTATACTAATGCAAGGGTGTGACTTTGCTTCTCATGTGGTTGAGCACTTTTCTCTTATTTTTCTGTGAGTTCTCCCAACTACCTTTCCATCTGTAGAGGTCATATACATCCTTCCACATTCAGAAGCACTTCTGCCCCATGCCCTGGCAGCCCCAGAGGACATGTTAAAGTTCCCTTTACTTACACTAAGAAAGAATATGTGCATAGCTTGAAACCACAAACCTCTATTAAAATAATGGCAAAGTTTCTTAATTTCTACTGCGTTCACCCAAGGACAGGCAACATCAGGGCTCCATGGGGCTGGGTGCTCCTGGTGGTGCAGGGCCCTTCCTCCTGCTCCAAGGGAACAAGGCCCTGGGGACAGTTGGAGCAGTCTCAGCCCCTGTATTGGGAACTACTACGGGTACAGGGATCAGAGACAGGCTGGGCAGGTGGCTGCAGGTCAACATTGGGACCAGGGTGGATCTGTGGCCAGGTAGGCTATGGCAGCACTGGAACTGGCCCTGTAGCAGTGCCGGGGCAGGGAATGAGATGGGGCTGGACTGAGATGGCGCTGGGGCTGAGGATAGGACTGGACAGGACTAGAGGGGACTGGCAGTGATCCCAGGGCCTGAACAAGCAAAGGACCCTGCAAGATAACATAAAGAACCATCTCACTTTATGGAACTGCAAGAATTGAGGGATCAAGCCAGAAGTGTGTAACGTGGATTCACTTTTCAGTGACAAAGGTAGCTGATACTTAAATGCTGACTGCCTGACCCTTTCTGCTTAACTTAGAGTACGCAGTCAAAACTGCTTGGCTTGTGGGAGACGGAATGTTTTCTGAATTAAAGTTCAAAAGATGCACTGCAAGAACTGAAACACATTCTTCATTAGTCTATAATATAAAATGGATTAAAATGCTCCCATTCTTTCCTTACTGGGAAGCTACAATCAGAAGTACACTGAAATAGACTCATTTTGATGCAAAAGATTTGTGCCAACCATGCTCTTTTCTTTTTTGTAGTAGCATGCAGCACTAGTACAATGGAAGAAAAGGCAGAGAAGGTCACTTAAACCTTAGCTTGATGAAACAAGCAAATATTTCAGGAGGCAAGAAGAAATAGGAATGAAGGAAGAAAAACGAGTTAGCAGGAGGCGTAACTCAGATTCACGATGATTTGTATTTGGGCCTGAACGGAAAGCAGAAATTAAGTTTTTAGCATTACTGAGGTAAGAAGAGCAAGATGAAAATCCCACTGCTCCAACACATCTCTCTCTCCTCCATGTTCATAGGTAATGAAGCTAACATATCATACTCATCAGACAATTCATAAGTTCAATCACACTGCTATATTCTGTGCTTGATAATGTATTTGACTGTTAATGGATAGACACCTTTGAAGAGCAGATAAGACAGAAAATTCATTACCCTTTTCTTTCTGTCTTTACCCAGGGACAGTTGGTAGCCAACTGGAACTAAACTTTCTCCAAAAAGAGTGCTGGCCACTAATATCTTTATCATAAAGTTAAGAATGCTGCAATTCCAAATATCACTTTCCCAAGTGAGATGCTCATAAAAATGCACTGTATTAAAAAGAAACTCTACAATTCCAACAATGTTGGTAAAGTTGTGTTATTTATTTGAGATTTATTTTTCTCTTTCATGCCAAAGTGGGATGAAAGTGATTTTTTCATCCCAAAGTGGGAGCAGCTAGAGAGAGGATTTTATCTACAGTGCTTCTGCATTTTGGAAAAAGACAATATCCCTTGATCAGGAGAAATAAGGTAAGATTATGCTTTATTAGAATGCTCTTTACTGAAGACTAGAATTCTATTTCAATTTCTAGTCTTTTATCTCTTATCTAATCTTTTCCCTTGCTCAATTTGTTTTTCCTTTTTTTTTTGTTTGTTTTGTTTTGTTTATGTTTAACAGCTCATTTCAAGGCAAAGTTGATAAGATATGAAACAAAAAATAAGTTAGAATTTAAGCACAAATTTATTGCTTTAGTAGTTGAAAAGGCTATCAACTGATCAGCAGATTTGTATCCTTGACACATACCACACCTCATGAGTTTGAATATATACACTTTTAGAATTCAAATTGCAAGTTAGAGAAAGTCATACCTGATTCTTTAGAATATGAAGATTTTTACAGGGATCCTAATTCCCACTTTCTGATTACATATACCAAGAAAGTATAGTATCTCCTTGAGACACTAAGCATGGCAAGCATGGCATACAATACAAAGTCTTTATCCCTTCCAGAATTAGAGGTTTTTACAGGTTTTCCAGAATTTCAGAAATGAATTACATCTTAATGATGTCTGTGTTATGTATTATGCTTACTATATAGGGAAACTTTATGAGATCTTTAGATCTTTTTCCCTGAGCAAGTTTGCAGACGATACCAAGCTGGGTGGAGTGGTCAACACTGCGGAGGGCTGTGCTGCCATCAAGAGGGATCTGGACAGGCTAGTGAGTTGGCCAGAGAGGAACCTCATGAGGTTCAGTAAGGACAAGTTCAAGGTCCTGTACCTGGGCAGGAATAACCCCAGGCATCAGTACAGATTAGAGGTCGACCTGCTGGAGGGCAGCTCCATGGAGAGGGACCTGGGAGTCCTGGTTGAAACTAAGTTAACCATGAGTCAGCATTGTGCCCTCGTGGCCAAGAAGGCCAACGGGATACTGGCCTGCATCAGGAGGAGTGTTGCCAGCAGGTCGAGGGAGGTGATTCTGCCCCTCTACTCAGCTCTGGTGAGGCCACACCTGGAGTACTGTGTGCAGTTCTGGGCTCCCCAGTATAAGAGGGACGTGGTGCTTCTCGAGAGGGTCCAGAGAAGAGCAACTAAGATGATTAAGGGAATGGAACATCTCTCGTATGAGGAGAGACTGAGTGAACTGGGCCTGTTTTCTCTGGAGAAGAGAATGCTGAAAGGGGATATGATTAACATGTATAAGTTCATGAAGGGAGAATGCAGGCAAGAAGGGGACAAGCTCTTTTCATTGGTGGCCAGCGATAGGACAAGGGGTAATGGGCATAAGCTGAAACACAGGAAGTTCCATCTCCAGGTAAGGAGGAACTTCTTTCCTGTGAGGGTGACAGAGCAGTGGAACAGGTTGTGGAGTCTCCTTCTTTGGAGGCCTTCAAAACCCACCTGGATGCCACCCTGTGCCACATGCTCTAGGTGTGCCTGCT
>VZSG01000751.1:214394-228850 GCA_013398315.1 Nothoprocta pentlandii | reverse complement strand
ATTTCAGAAAAAAAATACAACATGAAAGAATGTCTCAGTAAACTATAATTGTACTTTCTAAAATAATCTGTTTGTTTTCATAAATCAGAAAAAAATATATAGTATACATATATATATCCGCACATATGGAGAGAGGGGAACACAAGTCTCCTTTTCTCCTTACCTATGCAACCAAGGTTAGTGTGAATAGTGGGGTTCTTAAGAGCATTAATATTCAGCTATGCTGGAGGTTTATCGATATACTCCATGGCACTATGACAACCCTCTCAGTTGTCAATTCCCCAGAATAAAAAGACTCAAAATAAAATCTAAAGAACCTTTAATCTCCTTCAGAATTTCATACTTTGGGATAAGACTGCAGAGGTATTAGGTTAAATGGTTTTAATGCATATTCTCTCTCCACTAGTGGCCTTTACGAGGTTAAGAATACGCAGGAAGTATTTTTACTGACATATAATTCCAATATTAAGAATTTTGGTTTAAACAAGTTTTATCTTGCAGACAGAAAGCTTGCTTAGCTTTGTCTTAAAGAAAAGGTATTACATGATGGCACTGTGTTTTTGTTTTTTTTTTTTTCCTAGTTCGGGTGTTGCCTTGAAGTTGCATCTATATTTTCAAGTGGTAGTCATGTTCTGAAGGCATTAGCTGTCCTTGGAGGAAAATACATCTGAGATTTATTTATATATTTATCTATTGAATAAAGGACAAAAGGTAGAATTTAATGCTAAATTACAGGAAAAAGATGATGAAGAATTCTATCCTGAATATAGCTCTAGCCATGATGTCTAGAAGACAACCATACAACACATCTTCACAATGCATTTAAGGAAAGTGCAGCTCTTTTACAAGATAATAATTAATTTAAAACATTATTGAAACAGATTTGTGTTCTAAACTGTTGAATTAGATATTAAGAATTGTAAGTATTTCAGGAATCACTGATTTGAAATAAGTGATAAGTCACATCTGGAATCTTCATTATTGAATGAATGAGAAAAGCATTCAATGATATTTTCTGTGCATTAAGTATTTCCCAGAAGATTTTGACATAAAGCTACATTAGGGAAAAAAAATGAATTCTACCGTAGAGATTAAGAGTAAGTACCCTAGAATTGTATGCACCTACAATTAGAAACAGATCAAGGAAGTACCGTCTTTTGAGTGGCACACCTTCATAATCTTAGGTTACTAATCCTGCTCAAAAGACAGTTACAGTATTGATACGATGAGCAGCACCACTGATTTTAGCAGCACTGCTTTGGAAAGCCATATCGCATCCATGCATTTATATGAATACAACCCCGGAGTGCATCATGATAATGAAACTTTAGCCCTTGAGATATAAATATATCTTTGCTTTGTTGTCAGTTTTGCTCTGAAGGTAATTCTACTGAATATTCTTGCCCTTTACCTGATATACAGTACAGAGTTTCTGTTATCTAGCTCCAAGAAACTGAAAGCTCAAATTTACTTAGAGAGCTTCCCCTTTATGCACATGGACAAGTAGTTATAACACTGATTAATCACTGGTTTTGTAAACAATATTTATCAAAGTACACATTAAAAAACAATATAAAATACATTCAAGTTCACAGCTAAGCATTAATTATTATAATAGATTTTGAGACTCTGTAGGTCATTTGGAGAAAAGTTATTAAATCTTTCCTAGCTTATCTTGGAGTTAGCAAAAGAATAACATTAACTATTAACAAGATTTATTAAAGAAAATTGTGAAGAAGGGCAGGTAATGATTAATATTGCTGCTCAGATGGCAACACTAAAGCATTTATCTGAAAATCTGATACAAAAAGTCATTATAGTGCCAGGTCAGCATATTTTTTCTCTCTCATAAATGCTAGGCTAAGACGTAAAAGCAGTAGAAAAGAGATGAAAGAATAAGGAGACAGAGACTGGTCTTCTTCCCACATCAAACATTATCTTTCTTAGAAATGAGCAAAGTATGTGTCCGTATCTAGTTCATACACTGAGGACTGGAGGACTTAAAAGAATCTTAAACACAAACTTCTGAAGGTGAAGAAGAGGCTCCAGAATGCCTTCAAGGTTGAACTCAAGAAATCTATGGGCAGTTCTGTGTTGAAATTTTTAGTCTGAAGAAAAAGTGCGGTAAGACCTCATAGGCACAGACTTGCAATAGCTGGTAGCTGATACTTAAGAAATATTTTGGAAGCCAAGATAAAGGGCACAGATTCCTCTACTCAGACAAAGCTATGTATACAAAGGCTTGTGGCACGAGCCTTAGGCACAGCAGTTTGGTGAGGGTCCAGAAATGAGACAATTTTAAAAGCTGCAACAGATTTATAAAGACAGTATGTCTGTTAAACAAACAAAGCAGGTGGGCATTATACATAAGCTATTTATACTTATTGAGGCCTCCTCTCACACCAGTGGCATCCACACTAAGTGAACAATTTACATTCCTGAAAATGTTTCTTCGCAGTTCAGCATATATTTGACTTTTAATCACTGGTTTTCATTCTAAATAACAAGACATGGGACATAAGAGACCATTTAGACATGTTACATGCATATTATCAGCATTCTGATGTACTGCAGTACATGTAGTTTCCTTTACTTAACTGAGACTGTTAAAGAAATAGATCAGAAACTCAAGTAATACTGAGAAAGACTATTATGCAGGGAAGCCAAGTTCATCTCTACTCATCCACAGAAGAAATAATCAGATTCAGAAGCACTTTTTTTTTTATCATACTCAATATATCATTCTTAATGAGCAGCATAAAAAGGCCACCCGGAAGATGTTTCATATTAGCCTTTTGTTGTTTCCTATATTAAAATTATTCTTACAAAGGACCAGTAAGTCAAATTTGAACATATAAGAAAGAGATGTGAAATGAGCAAATGAGTTGGAAATTTTATTTTTTGAATTTTACTTTTTTTTGAATTTTACTTATTTGGGGACTGATTTTCCAAATTATAACACTAAAATTACATTGTTAAATTTTATATTTTAATTTTATATTTTTTCTTTCCAGAATTGATATTCAGGTACCTAATTACAATCTGAATTTGAAAATACTTAGTAAATATTCACCCTGTGTTTCAAGCAAAGAGAGATAAAAGGAATAAGTTACAAGGTAGTAATAATATTTTCAGAGATTTTGTATTGATTTCGTATCAAGAATTTCCTAAATGTGTTACTGGAACTGTACTATCTAAATTATTGGAACTGTCTACAATAAGTGAAATGTTTCTACCATTTTAAAAGTAAATTTACATTAAACTCTAGGACTTGTGGTCCCAGAATTTTTGCTTCAGTGATAAAACTTACCTTTCTGGGTGCCCTCAAAAATTTAACAACAACAAAAAAAAACTTCTATTTCTTCTAAAAGGATTTCATTGTTTTCTTTCATCCTCTTTCAAAATTATTGTTTTAAATAATTATTTTTTGAAGTCGATGATCAGTTTAGGTTAATGATGACATTAGTCTCCTATAACATTTGGAAAGTAAAATCTTAATTTTGTCACTCCATCACATACTGCTGCACTGTTTAATTTTACAGGACAAGAGGAAGTTTGTAGGATAGAATAGATCAAGAGGAAGTTTATAGGATAGAATAGTTAAAGTATTAGTAGTAATAGAGAGAGTAGAATTCATTTTTTGATTCACAAAATGAAATATTAAAAAGCCAGGAAATCCACAGCTTAAAACCAAGTATGCTTTCCTATTTATGCCTCAATATGAAAGACTTTTCTCAATAATAATAGGATACATACAAATACTCTTAGATGTAATTAAGTTACTTTGTTACTTTGGGCAAGAATGTTTTCAGGACTAAATTGCAATTCTGCTGTCTGCCTTAATTAGGAAGAAGTGAATATGTACTATATGCTTGACTGGGTATGTAACTGAAAAAGGGTCACACTCGGTAATGGTAGGTAGCTAACTTAGGAAGCTAGTTGTTTTAATGTCTTTATGTAGCGAATGAATAGAGACAGAAACCTTCAGGGAATGAATCAGAGTAGAAGCCTAACATAGGTGAATCATGCTCCAGAAGACCTTATCCTTTTGTATTAACTGTATGAGCATCCCAGACTCTACCATAGGTCCCTAAGCTAAATGTCTGCACATGTGATAAATCACTACTCCTGTATGTCATATTTCTCATCAAAGCTTTGTTTACCAAAGAAAGAAGTGATCTATTTTACTAATTAGATTAGTATAATAGCAATTTTATATGTCAAATGGCAGTTTCAAAATACTATTTTTGGAAGAGTTCATTTGGTTCTTTTGAAGAGTTCAGAGGTTGCAAAGTTTGCATTTTGTACAGTCTCTACCCTTGAAGGTTTTGAAGACTGACAGGATAAAATGCCAAACCACCTGGTCTGACATCACAACTGACTCTGCTTTGAGCAAGACATTAGACTCAAAAGATTGGTCTCTTCCAAGCTCAATTACACCATGGTCCTATTTTCCTGAACTTTCCTGTAGCAATTATTTAGAGTCAGTAGAAGGGAGAACAGAGAAGAGCTTTGTCACATATTAAAAAAAATAATAATAATCCTATTCAAAAAATCAGCATCATAAGCCAAAATAAACAAGCAGACTGAGAAGAAGTAAAGGAGTGACTGGACCCTTGATAATCATTTATAACATCATGGTATATATTGAGAAGGTTTTTTTTAGGAAGCCAATTTCTTTGGCAAGATGCATCCTTATGGAAATAATTTTAGCACCTGCAAGAGTAAATGGGTCCTTATTTTAAAGCAAAGAAAAAAAAAGATAAAATTCAAATGGATCTTCCTCAGTCATCTATATACAAGATTCATAATGGTTAATATTTCAGATATGCACTTTTATGATCTCTATACCCAAAAGAGGCCTAACAGAAAGACTTTGTATGAAGAGATTTTAAAGATTAAGATGTTCACTGGGTTACCCAAAAGTGTGAAGATATTTCCTTCCTTGAAGCAAATAGATGAATCTAGAATCCTACTGAACACTCTACACCACTTCCTCCCCTAATTACCTAATGAAGCACAAGGAGAGTCAGAGGTATATATAAGACATAATTTCTACATCACTGCTTTATTATTTAAGCAATCTAACCTTCATTTTACTGGAATGGCAGTAATGTTTAAACTTTAATTTTAGAAACCCATTAGAAAATGTTTAGAAAAAAACTGATGGTGAAAGAAGAGGGAGATTGATGTATCAATATCATCTCATTCTAAAAACTCCCAGATCTGCTTGCCAGATGCACCTCAAGATTATAGCTTTTTATTAATCTCCTAGTAGAGAACTTGAATGTCCTGTTTTATTGGAAAAATTATACAATTTATTTCATGCTATTAGGTAGTGATGAATTCTTAGATTCCAAAGACAACATAAAGACTCAAATTATTTCTCAGAATTCTAGTTTGTCATAAAAAGCCTATACGAGAAAAGTACCATGTGGGAGGAGTGAGATACAACCAAGACGTGCTTTGTTTCTATATATCTGAATGTCATCTATTCAGTGCGTAGTGGAAGATGCACTGTGCTGTATGAGAACAAAAAGAGCTCTCTGCTCTTTCATTTCAACTGCCCCCACTGTTCATGGGTGTTGGTTGTTCATGATAATCCATACAAGTTTTTACTTTCCTTTCTCATACAGTTCTTCATACAAACATAACAGGTCAGTAATTTTAACATGCCATGGGAATAGTGAGTATAGAATTGCTTAGAAAAAGATTTTTTTTTCTTGGATGCAAAATAATAGCACAAATCAGAAAATGTTGAAACTTTTTTTTTTTTTGCGTCATTTTATTTAGAGTAGAAGTGTTTTCAGCTAACCAAGACAAATGTTAAATATTTGTACACCACAATATGGAGCAAAATTCTCTCTAATATCAATGTTGCTAGGTAATAAAGTGGAAATCTCTCTTCTCTTTCAAGAAGTTCTTATTCAGGGTTAAAATAAATTTGTAATCTCTACTTTCTGTTTCTTAAAATATCTCAACAAGCAACTTTTTCAGTCAAAAAGTTCACCTTAAAATTTCTTTAACAAGTTTTAATTCAGGGAGTTGCAGGAATGACAAACAAATGAATTATAACCCTTCAAAAAAACTATCAATAAATGTTTAGCAGAAACTCTCACAGTTTCTTATCTCTGGTTCAGGATAGCTGTTAAATCTTACTGAAATAATTCCAGTTTAACAGTAGATCTTTTTAGCAGTGTAGCTTTCCTGATGCTGTCCATATATCTTCTATGCTAATATGAACCACAAATCAAAAGCCTTTCAGAGTTTGGATTGTACAGCATAACATAAGGATGGCAAGGCCATAAGAAACATGTACCACTCAGAAAGAACCAGTAAAAAGTTTTCTTGGTGGTTTGTGAAATTTGGAGTTAGGTCTCTCGTACTCTCAGAACAGCATGAAACATATGTTTTCATATTAAATTTGATTAATAAATTTTGATCAAAAAAAGATTTTCTACTGATACGATATTAAGACAACACAACGCCCATTCATATTCTTCCTTTTTCATGTTTAATTTGTGTAACAAGCTAAATACACTACACCAAAGAAATAAAAAAATTCTCCAATCTTCAAAATCTTAATGCTAGTCCACAGAAGAATAGTCTAGAAGGAAAAGACCCAGAGTACCTTTTTCTTACCATTAACAACAGTAAGAACATTTCCGAACAGGTTATAAGTAAGATTAAAATATATATTACTAAAAAAGAAAAAAAAAAAAAAAAAGAAAAGGGGAACAAGAGCTTGTCACTTCTCAAGCTTTCCAATCTGAGTTTAGCTCAGCATCTTCTGATGCACAGTTTGAAGTAGAGGAGACTAACAAATGGTGCAGTTGTATTCTTCCAAAGCAGGACCTCAATGCACAATTGATTGTACCCTGATGTTACCTGCCTATATGCTTATGTGCTAAGGATAGAAATTGCAATATATATTTCAAAACACATTTTAAAAATAGTATTTCCTTCTAAAGCTAAGTGAAGTTTTATCAGTGAGTAATTCAGAGATTAATCACTGAAAATGCTATTCTGAATAAATCAAATTTGGTTTGAATTGCTGAGTAGTTTGCACTGGAATGAAAATGGTAATATTTAAAAATACTCAAATTATTGTTCTGGAATTTCCAGAACTCCTTGCTCTTTGCTGATTATGCAGAATTAGATGCACAGAAATTATTGTTATTATTATTATTATTCATATTACACTAATAATTTTTCATCTTTATTAATATCTGATTGCAATGCAGTATCTTAAAGCTGTGCTTGCTCAGACTGAGGATCTTATAATGAGAGCTGAATCTGCAAAAAGATTTTTAGTCAGATGCCAAATGCTTCAATTTATAATATTTTCAGTACCAACTTTTTGATATTCTTGAGTCAAAACAGATCCTTCTGTGCAAATGAATGAAGTTACTTGGCTTTGATGTGACATGAAATATTGAGAGAAAATAGTCATCCTGAGCTCAGCAGGTCTGCGTACAGGGTATCCAAATTCTTCTCAGGCCAGAACTACATTTCTCTTCTTGCTGATCGTCCCTTGTAGAGAATTGAAGCCATCAGCACATTAAGATATTATACGACTGTAAAGTGCCTCTTAGTCAGAATAAGTAAAATGAAGCACCTCAGTTGTAATTCTTACTCTTAATTCCTAATCCGACTGGATTTACAACTTCTTTAAAAACATGCAGTGAAAATCTTGTATTAGTATTATAATTCTAAAATACCTCTCTTCTATCAATCAACTCATGCCATCACAGCTTTCTCACCCAGGCAAAAAGCAGTAGCCAGGACATGTAGCCAGGACAAAATCATGCAACTTGGAACCATGTGATTTTATTAATTTTTCCTCCTACCAAAATGTCATTTTGCTATAAAAAACCTCTTTAACTACCTTAGAGAAAAATTCCTCATTAAGTAAAGAAGATAACTCAAGACTATTCAGTAAGTCAGAATGCAAGCAGTACATGCTAGAAAAAGAAATTGTGAAGCTTGCTACATTGTGGGGTATCACAATTATAGGTTAGAATTATTCAAGGAGTGCCCAAACACAATGGAACAGTTTGAGTTAGGAGGATGCCAAGTCAACTGAAAACTTTTAAGCAGAATTAGAGTCAGTCTAATGCTTGATTATTGCTTCATATGCTTGAAATTCTCTACCATTTGTATTACAAGTCTACAAAAAGGTTTATATTATAAACTAGTCATCCCACAAAGGTAATGAAATGGGCTTTACTGGAGTATGCCAATTCCGTAAAGGAAGACAGAATTGTATCATCTGTATCATCCTTTAAGCAAATTCTGCTCTTTCTCTCTTCTGTTATTCTTGGTGGACAAGGTGAACAATGATCAATAAACTATAAAACTGAATAAAAAGATTTCTTTTCCAGTACAGGAGCTGCATGCTGATGCTCTTCACTGAGGTCAGTAAACCCACACACAAGCAAATTAATAAATATTTCTGCCCTTTTGTATTGAGATGTGAAGTCACTGACTTTATAACAGCATAGCAGTAGGGTATTTTGGTGAATTCTCACAGGTTGGCCACAGAACTCAGTGCTCCTCTAGTAAAAGAGCTCTCTTCAGGTGCTCAGTGAATTTTATACATCTTATTATATAATACTATGGTCAGGAGCAGTTAATTTTTTAATGCCTATCTGTAGTCCTATGGCTATTTTGCTGGCTAATACTATTTCTTAGTACACAGTCAGAAGTGAGCTTAATGAATTGAGTCTAAGATCTCTGCATTTTTTTTTCTTCTTCATTTCTTTTTCTTCTTCAGTATTTAAAGTGAGCAAAACTTTGCAGTCTCTCAGTATGTTCAACCATCTATAAAATATACTGGCAACTGGCTTTTTGTTGGTAAATTTTTTAGACAATCATTCATTCAATTTCAGAAAAAAACATTTTCACTATCTTATTCAAAAAGCATTTTTTCTTTCCCAGTGTCTCATGTGCTTTAATCAGTCATTAAAAGTAGCTTCTGTATATTTTTATCTTACTATCTTTCCTTTTGCTATGTGCTGTAGCAATCTTGATAGAATCTCAGAAAAATTGTTAGCCTATTAGACATTTTAATGGATATACTGGACAAGCTAGTTTTGAAGCGGGGGAAGTTTGAAGTTTTGGGCAAGTTTTGAAGCAGGGATTAGGTGGAATTGAGGTCCTTAAGCTAACTATTTCGATATCAAAATATCCTGCTTAACTGATTAGGATATATCTGAAGTTGGTAGGTGCCTCCTTGCTGGAAGGTGTTGCTCCCTAGAATTTTAACTCTGCACAGACACAGAACTGAAGACTGAGGAGCTGGTAATCATCTCCTCCTTCGATTGCCTTGGGGCCCAGGGGAACTTGGATGTTCCTCAGAACCTGCTCAGGGCACACCTACACTCACCTATCATTATAATTACTTTCTATTATGAAATCATGAGAGAGAGAGCAACGGCTATTCAGCTTTACCTTTCTGAAAAAATATTCTAGTGTTTAGAAGACTTTCTTACAAATATAAAACAACTGGTTTCCAAACCCTCCTAAACTAGTATTTCCTTTTTTTTATCCTTAAATTTATTCATCCAGTCCCGATGAACCTGTGAAAGTTAAGTTGGTTTGAAGAGGAGGGAGAGAAAACTGGCCCTGCTCTCCTGGGCTAGGTCAAGGCCCTGCTCTCCTGGGCTATTCCTGCATTTGATAGAGTTATTCAATATAACTAAGTAGTCCTATGGGCTTTGGCCAATGAGTGTCTTTGCTGTAATATTTGCAGAAAGCCTACATGTTTGAAGTGAATATAAGTTAAGCAAATTTAACTACTTGAATATTTTGCACTATGTTTAGGGGACTATTGTTATTGTTATTAAACAGGTGTTATTAAAACATATATTTTATATTGCATATTGTGTTTTCTGTAGTAAATATAATACAAAGCAGAAAAATGGAAGACAGGAACATTATGAAATTTCAAATTATTTTAATGGAAATTTTTATTGCAAATAAAAGTACTTAACTGCATGTGTAAGGAAAAAAATGTGTTCGTAAATAATTTTTAGTTGCTCTAGTGAAAAAGTAGAAGAGAGTCTTGAAAGATTTTTGAGATCATGTTTATATTTTTGCAGTATCTTCTCCTGTGTATATGTAGGAATAAAATCACATGTATATCCTTAAGAGGATCATATATAGCTGTTGAAATTTTTCTGTTTCAAAAGAAATTATAGGTGTTAATAGCATGTTTTGATATAGTGTAATTTCTAATCATACTTCAAACACGATATGAAATGTATGTAAGAAAAAATAAAGCTGTTTTCCAGAAATGGTCATCAAAAAAGTACTCTCAACATGTAAAAATTATTTCTTTAGTACATTTGATGTCTAGACACCCAGTAAAAAAAAAAAAAAAAAGCAGCAACAAATGCCAAGAATTTAGCACAGGAATGAATTTATCACTTGTCTTGCAGAGGAACCCATACTTCTACCTGGTTGAGTATCTCCTTCTTCCTTCCCCGAGTTTAAATGTGTAGATGGGTGGAGAAAGTTGCTGCTAATCATTTGCTCTCGCATGAAAAACACAAAATTGCCTCTCTAAGGTGACTTTATTATGATCAAAATTCATCCAATGTTGTCCAGGGGCAGGTGAGTAAGCCATAAGAAACATTTGAACTTCCTGGACCTCAGGGCTGTCCCAGGAGACTCAACCCCATGGGCCTGGAGGACTCACATGCCCCTGACCAGCAGAGAGGCTCTCTGGGACGCTTGCAGACTAGGGCACTGCCAGGATGCAGAGCTCATTATGGGGAACAGAGGAAGAGTGACCTGGAGTTGTACAGGACTTGTTATGAGATGTCCAGGAGACGGACCAAGGGGAAAGAGAGGCATCAAGGTGGATAGGGACGAACAGAGTGGGAAAAAAGAGAGGGAAGAGAGATCAAAAGCAGTGAGGTGCATGCAAACAGGAGCTAGTCTGTGTGCTTGTCAGTCCTGATTACTGCAGTCTATCCCGTGACCTCAATGAACTCAACTGTTTCTAACTGTTTTCTTTGGCAAGGGACTCTCTTCTCTTCTGGGGCATATGTGTGTGTGGAGGTCTGGGTGTTGCTGGAGTGTGACCTCAGGCCACATAGTTGTGTGTCCAGAATGACAACAATCAGAAAGTGAGAGTTTACTAGTGATCTCCAGCAAATTGGACTAGCCGGAGAGTAGAATGAGAACCTTATGAGCCAAGGAATGGATAGGTCATATGTCTGGGTTGGATAATGGAGAGTTGCTGGATATGTGAACAAATCCAAGGGATTCTCTTACTAAAATTCATTATACATCTTTGAAGGTAAAAAAAATAAAATAGTAATAATAATAAAAAAGGTAGAAAGTCTCTGTTGAGACTACAGCTCTACGAGTTATACTAGTAGACGCTTTGGCTGAACATATATTCTACTTTTTTTTTTTTGCATAATCTGCTCTATTTTACAACTTTGCTGGTGTCTGTTAATCATGTATCTCAGAAAAACAACTGTCAATGGTGGATGATAACTGAAAATATCTCAGAATATCCTTTGGGAAAGAAGCAGCAAATAAAAGTCTGAAATACATTTTGTTTCCATTTAAAATCTTTAGGACAATTTTGCCCCCCTGACAGATGCTGCATTCAGTCTTTTATGCTATGGGCACCCCTATATGAGACAGGACATCCAAGAGCTTTCTGGCTATAACAAAATAATTATACACTAATAGGCTTACTTGCAATTTAGTGCTGTATGTCTCTTCAAGAAAAACAGGTTCATATAGGTAAATGTATAGCTTCTGGATATATAATAAAGCTACAGCAGTAATCTATAAAATATGCCAATAGATATCATATCCCTCTTCTGAAAAGTTAGGATGGTTAATAGACTGTATAAAAAAATAAAACGGATATTGATGCTTTCAAATTGTGTAGAGCTGGTTGTTAAAAAAGGCAAATTTGGGGCTAGTATTTGTATATTTATAAACAGTTGTGCTTTGCTAAATAGGAAAATAAATCTGCTCACCAAGTGAATAAACGTGGCCAAAAAAAAAAAATCTAACACATACAAACCTCTAATCATACTGTCCCAACCCTCCAAATTACTATTTCCAGAAGGATTCTCTCTTTCTGATCCTTAAAAGTGAGGAAGAACAAAGTAAATAATGGAAATTCTATATTCTGATTAATGTACTGATTAATTCTGTGGCTTTATACCTTATAAAATTTTAAATTAGCTCCAATTGTTTCTATCTGTAGCTCTCATTGATAGAATTCCAAAACTTTCTCTTTTACCTATTATTCTTTTATTACAGCATCTTCAGTGCAGTAGTAATAATACATGTAAAATAAAATTTTGTATACATATTGAGAAACTGAAACACTACTTGACAGAAGACTAGATTTAATAAAAATGTTATGTTTCTTAATATCAAGGTATGCTGCAAAAGTTATCAAATTTAAAGGAAATTACAGTACAAATGAAAGTTCTTGTAGAATGTGTGTCTTACTGTGATGACAGAATAAAATGACTGTAAAGAGAATGAACATGAGGAAACACAATAGCACATTTCAGTGTAAATGTCAAGGAGTGTTATTCTGAAAAATGTCATAGTGATAATTAGATGAAAATGGCTCCAACAGCATGTACTATGTGGTCATTTTCAGTATATCCATCAAGGGAATTCAGCTTTATCACTAGTTTGCTGCAAAAATCTCTGCATATTTCTAGAATAACACCTCTTTTAAAGGAAATTTATGTAATTATAAAATAGTCCAATATTAATATATGATTTATAGAACCTGAAGTAAAATTCAATTTCTTTTATATCAACTATAAGATTAAAATATGCTTCTACTTGGTAAACACAAGACTAGAAGACTTCTGGGTCATCATCTTGAGTTGCCTATTACTGAAGGCAGCCATAGGGTATAAATCTGTTTTGCACATTTAGTAATTTTTATCTTAAAAATGGTTAGATTTTGCCCTTCAATACTCCTAATAAGTAGTTGTTCCAATACCTACTAATTAGAAACATGAATTTATTCATGCTCACGTTATATATCTATTTTCTTCCGTGAGCTTCATCCTTTAGCTTGAGTAGGTCACACTCTGTTGTCTAAGCAAACAGCAATGATATTCCCTCTCCTCTTTTTGTCAGGCTAAAGAAGACCAGACCTTTTATTTTTTCCTCATATGAGCAGTTCTACTTTTCATTTTCATTTTGTCTCTCCTTTCCTATACCCACCCACTAGTCAATTTTGTCTGTAAAATATGCCTATAGGATTTCACATCAGCTTTGTGCAGTAATATTCTCATTTGTTCTGGAAACACCTCATGTGTTAAGAATATCAGATCTTGTTTTCCTTTCCCTGGTTGTGCTCTCACACAGGAGAGGAACAGAAACATCCTATTGAGTAAGTAGCACATCCAGGTTTTAATGGGTAGCTATCAGCTTATTAACTGAAAACTCATCAGTACTCAGAACAACTTTGTACTTTCCCAATTTTCAAGGTCAACTGAGATTTCCTGTGACTTAATCTGACTCCTCTGCTTTGACTGTACTTTTCTAAGTGTCTAACCCAGCAGTCTCCTGGTTTTGAACCTATGCCGTTAATATTTATCAGGACATAAAAGAAAGCAAACAAACAAAACTCCTTTGAACGTGACTTTTTAAAGTCAGACACAATTTTCTAAAAACATGAGTACATACAGAAGCACTTTTATATTTACCTAGCCTGTCACTCCTGGTCACAAGAGAATTGTTGCTTCGCTAAAATAATAAAAACCCTAAACATGATTTTAAAGAGAGCAAATGCCTTAACAGGGATGAGTACATGTAAAAGCTTTTTTTTTTTTTTTTTTAAAAAAAAGACACTCTATCATTAAAAAAAAATTACTAAAAAAAGAAACAGAAAAAACAAACAATGTAAATACACTCTAACATAGAAAACAATAAAATATGCATATATCTACATACATCTTTAAATGATATGTTGTGATGAGGCAAAATTGAAGGAGAAAAGCACTTAATAAGTTACTGCTTATCGGTTTTTGCACAGGAGCTGTCTTACACAAACTGATGGTCAAACCACCTCACACATTATTATGAGAAAAACCTAATTGCCATTAGGCAGCCTGAATAAGCAATCTCTAATATTCTTTGGAGCACATCACGCTCAGGTTTGAGTGTGAATAGGAAGAAAACACTCTTTTTTGCCAATTTATTTAGAATCTTTAGCTACATTCAAAAAAGCTATGCAAGACAAAATTTGTAAATATAAAGCAATTATTTTTGGTCTAACACACAGAAAAGGTAGCATTTAATGAGCTATCATGCTAAGTTCACCTCCCGGGTATGGCCCCTGTAGAGCCTTCTCTGGCCTCATGGGAAGCAGTGGGAGGGAACCTCCAGCCTCAACAGTTCCTGAGTAAAATCCATAGTTCCGTTATTTACTGACTTTTAAAGGAAAT
>VZSG01000751.1:175653-211931 GCA_013398315.1 Nothoprocta pentlandii | reverse complement strand
ACAGAATATTGTTCTTTTACATGCCTGCATTGTTCAACACTGACCTCTTAGTTTCTCCGTAGAGTTCAGAAGAAATGATGGGTTACACCTAATCTTGTGAACTTGACATCTAGTTTCTGGAAAAGAACATTTTTGAGATATCTATGCTCACCAAAGCATTAAGTTTTTGATGTTTCCAAAAACATTTGAACTTTGGAGTTGAAATCCAGGAAGTTGATATGTTCTTACATTCCTTGCCTAGGAGAATTCAAATAGGAAAAAAAAAACAGATTTTTTTTTTAATAATAACATTTATATTTCAGGAAAAGGTTATGATTTTTGGCTGACTAACTTCATAGTTCAGATTAGGCATACCAACCATATCTATAAGGTGGTATGGCCATTCTGCAGGTACTATTCCTATCAAGGAGGTCCAGTGCAGCTGAATGATCAAGAGCTCTACTTCAGGAGGAAATACATAAGAACAGGATGATAAATATGAGATTATGATTGAGGTGCCTCTTTATAATGTCAGTCGTCAGGATGTATACCTGAACTTTGGGAAATGGGAGAAGAAATCTTCAAGCAGGGTAAAAATTCTTGTTATTACTCATTCCAAACCAGAACCGGACCAAAGTTTTTTATATCACACAATGAGGATACAGATCACAACCCTGAACTCACGCAGTGCAGACAGGAATTACAAAACTCTCTCTCAGTTCATGTCAATAGCGTTTAGTCAGAGAATGCATGCATACCATAGGTTCATTAAAAACTTTCCTGGAAGGTAGCATTTCACAGTAAACAAATTACTAGAAAAGGAGTGTTATAAACTGATAAATTCTCTGAGCCAATTAATTTATCAGTATTGTTTATTGTAAATAGCAAGCAAGCAGCGCTGGGTGGCCGGGGAGTCTCCGCTCCATCAACGACGCACGCTGTAGTACGGGAGGGTGCTTCTTTTATACACTGTTTTGGTTCTTATCAATGGTATGTTGCAATACTTCTGCACATGCTCTCTCCTTGTTGGTAGGGGTCCCTGAGGCCTCCTGGTGGTCTTTGATGAAGGCCGCTCTTCTTCCTCTGGACTCTGCGCATGCTTCAGTTTACTGCGGTTTTGGCCTTATGCTGATACTGTGTTCTTGTGGTATCTTGCACTCATAGCTTACGACACTTGCGATAAGCCTATTCTTATACAATTTGTTCCAGGAATTACAACCCGTTTACCACAGGAGCAAAGTGTATTCTGCCTCCAGAGCGCAGCATTAAATACACAGAAAAGAGGGAAAATTCCAAATGGAGAGCTACAAAATCCTACCAACTCTCACATTGTTCTTTGAGCTTCATTTTGAACTTAAATTTTAGCTAGCATTACTGAGTTTTTTGAATAGTTTCAGTTACTCTGTTTCTTTATATAAACTGGACCATATTTACAAAACATCTCTTGTGTTTTGATTTGATTTTGATGTCATTTCAGTAATGTATTTTATAGATTAAACATACACGTCTTTCACCCCACAAACTTGTGCAATCCCTCTTGAAGCTGGTGCTCATGGGGATTCTTTTAACAATTTGAGTTCATTATAGTGAAGCAAGCGTGATAGGAAAATGTTATTGATATTAACTGCAGAAGTGGCTGGTTATTTTCATTGAAGTTTACATTAAAGTCTGATATGATATTTTTAATTGGCAAGGAGATTCACAATGAGTGAATTCTGAAGAGGAGAAAGCCATATCAGTTAACACAAAGTAATGTCCCTAATGGAAGTTTGAAAAAATTCAGGCATGAATGGAAGGAATGTAACATATTTTCGACTATTCAAATTGAGTCCCCAAACCTCAGTTCAGTTTGAACTGCTAAAATTAAAGCTTTACATAGTCTAGACATTTACATCAAGGTCAACTGCTGCGAAGAGTTTGCCTTAGACTCAGGAAGAGCTAAACTTCACAAAAGTAGTTCTAATTTTCTAAACGAGAGAGACCCAGTTCCTGTAATACTCACCTGTGCAAAGCCCTCCAAGGTTGCTTGCTTTTATGTATTTTTCCATGGTCTGGACTCATAATATAAGGAAGAGGAGAAAATTAAATACAGCAAATTCCAATTATTTCCCCAGGTAATGAGTTAATCCAGAGAAACATCCCTATAGATTTTCTGCTGCCTTTCTCTGTATAATTTTTTGCATTCTTCTATATTTCCTAACATAAACACTCTTTGATATTAACTTTCTCACTTTTCTTCTTCTAAAAAAAAAAAAAAAGAGATTAGATCTCTTTCTCCCTCAAAAGCCATTTATGAATTAATCTGTTAGGGATAAATTTTATTGCTTTGTTAAAATGTGCCTCTTCAAACACTGATGCCACTACTATTTTTTAACCAAAGTTCTATTCTGTGCTAAATATCACTACTTCCCCTCCTGATAGTGGCTGTCATTCTGTCGTAAGAAACAGAGACAGCAAAGTGTTTATCACATGAGGAGAGGAAAAAAGTTTTCACTATTTTTCCAGGAGGGCTTTAGGGGGGAAAAAATGAAGAAAAAAAGACATTCAGAATTTGGAGCCTATGTGGAGCTCAAAAGAAGCAGAAAATTTAAGAAGCTAGGAAGTCAGCCTGACGCTTGTATTAAGGAAATGCTTAACATAGGTATTTAATCTGCTTTACTGATGGTATATGTGAATGGCAAATACTTTTTAGGATATTGATAGTTCCAGATGTAAGGCTCAGATTCATGGCACACTGAAAGCCTTTTTCCACTGAGCTCCCTCTATGCTTCCAGCACTGAAAGTTACCTCACCATACAGTGATTCACATCTCTGATGAATAGTAGAAGCAAACAGACCAGCAAGGCACTGACTTGTCAAAGGCTCTAATTTGTCAAATAAGCCATGACGCAAACATTTCTCCAATTCTTGGAGAAAAATATTTGATCAGTTTGTGAAATGAAAGCAAACAAAATCAACATCAAAGTAAATTTGACTGGCTGACTAGACCAACTTTGAGAATGTTCACCTTAAAATGTGTTAATCTGGCATCTCTTGAAAAACAGACAAAATCTCTCCTCTTAAATGCACTCAATACATTGTATGGAAAACTAAATAATAATAATAATAATAATAATAATAATACAACTACAGAAGTATTTAAGCTTTTTAGTCAGAATGGAATAAGCTTTCAAAAGCTTTTGAATAGTTTAATGATCATTTTACATCTTTAGTTTTGGGACAAAGGAAATAGACAGATTAAAGAAATAGAATACACTTTGGTATAAAACATATATGACTGTTTAGAAATACCTTTTTCATATTTCATAGAAATAATGACATTTGTGATAAGAAACTTGGAGAAAAAAATCTCTAAATCTTTAAGAGTGTGTTTTTTCTTTTCTGTGGATTTTTTTCGGTGACTGTTTTGCTTAGTCTAGGCATTTTTTTTTCACTTCCATTGCATTATTTTGAAGGCTGATAGACTTCTTGTAATATAAATCTACATGCTTACTTCTATTTCTTTATGTGAAGCTAAACTATACACCCTCATTTTCCTAATTTTGGTCCTAAAAAGCATCTTTAAGTAACTCTTGCACCCATTAAGGATACCTTAAGGGTTTCCTTCATTAAGGAAAGCATCACATGATACTAATCTCATCCTGATATTTAAAGGACTGCAGGGATTTTTAAATTCTGAATAGGGAGGAATTTTTGTTATCTGCCTTCTTCCATATTTGTTGATGTCTGTTGGCGGGGGAGTAATAGAGAAGAAAAATTTTTAAAAAGTTGCCAGTTATCTATTTTTTTATGATTGCTCTCGTTTGTATGTCATAGATATTCTTTTTTTTTAAATTTATTTTCTTGTTATTTGTGTATGCAAGCTCATATCATATTATCACCTCCAGTGATAATGGGTAGTCCAGTAATCCAGTGATTTCACCTGACCAGTTCCTAACTGTTTTTTTATCCACACAAGTATCTTTGAAGAAAGACAGAGGCATTTGTGCAAGCTACTTATGTTCTATAAGTTAGAAGACCACTAGAATACAATATAAATCAACATAAGTCTTGACTATTCTTTACCTGTATGGTCCCCTCATACCAAAAATAAGATGGTCAAACTGAAAAAGCACAACAGTCAGGATGATCAAATATACAGTTCTTGGAAACCACTAAGTAAATCAAGACTGTTCAGCCTGTCAGAATATGTGAGAAAGTGTTGCTGACCTGTATAAAATACAGACTGAGAGATGGATACACTTTGACAGAAAAATTAGTGATAAATTAAATTAAACCCAAAGGTGATAAGATGAAAAAAACAATAAATAAAAGCACAATGGTACTTATGCTGGTGAACTGTCATGGAGCAAGTTGGGGCAGGGGTGAGTGACACAATGCATTTCACTCATGTAGAAGAAATAGTAATAGGTTTTATTGATATGGACAATGATTTCACAAGATTCTATGACAAGGTCACTTATAATTTACTGCATGGAGGTTCAAGATACATACAGAGTTATCAAGGACATGCTCCGCTGAATCACGAGGTTCAAATCGGATCCCCTTGTTTTCCAAGCTCCTTCTGAGAGGAATCTGGGTGTGGCTGGATCCAATCCTAGTCCCAGACCTGGTTAGTAGTTTCTGACTAAGGAATTTTGTGCACAAAGTAACTTTTGTTTAGTAAAGTTTACAAGTTCAGAAAGAGAGAGGGAGCAGCATAGAGGAGACTATAGTCACTTACCACGAATCCGCTGTGGCAAGGATCTCTCAACCCCAGGGAGTATCCTTGAGAGGCATCCCTGCACAAGGGGAGATCCTGGCAGGCAGCCTTCTGCCATACAAGAAGAGCTCAATGGGTTTTTGGGACATTGGAAGGCATCGGAAGCATAAGGAAACCTATACCAATAAAGCCTAGTAAAGATCTGTTCAGAAACTATTAATGGATTGTAATGGAGACTACTGGAATAATTCAGCCTGCTTCTAGCATGAATACAAGTCTTTTGTTCTACTGTATTGTTCTTCCAAAAAGCCTCTTACGTATTTGCATAAAAAAAATCATAAAATACTGTTGTAAATGCAGGTATAGTTCTTATACCTTCTATCTAGCATTATTTGTATCAATCAGAACAACTAAATGCTTTTGCCAAAATACAGCTCTGATGCATGTAGAGACTACAAAGACATTAAAGGACTGCGTAAGTCAGTTTTCTCCATAAAATGTGTCAGGAACAGTGATTTTTTTAGACAATCAAAACTCCATGTTTGTCCTTGTATTTATTGGTATTCAAATCTTTTAAAGAAAAGAGTCAAATTTGACCATGAAGCAAATCAATTCAGCAAAAGCTAATGCAAAACTTCTTATATTCAGGGAAAAAAGAAATGATCATACTTTCACAAAGAATACTGATTTATAATGTTAATAATTCAAGGAGTGAGGTGACTACTTAAAATGATTAATTTAACAAAGCAAGACCACCAAAACCTATGCCTCGTTACTTTTTTAAGTCAAGTAGTGCTGGATTTTTCTTATTATATTAAAATGTCAAGTGAAATACTAGGCTTTGAAAAAGTATGGCAATACTAATGTAAAAATGAGAGGCTAAGATAATATTAAGAAAATAAATTGCATAAAATTACGAACAAGAAAATACAGTGTAATTATCCTAGAAAGCAGGCATAAATGCTCTGTAAATATACATATACATATACATATTAGTATAAGGTATATAATAATAAGATATATTGAACCATACAAATATATTAGCCTTACAAATGCTGGTGGTATCACTAGATCATTTAAATAATAGGAATAATAAAAGAACCCGGAGTTTCCTATAAAGAACAAAATAGCAATAGTTAAAAAATGAAGTTTCTGGATCAAACTATTGTACCTTAAATGTTGGATATATGTGTTTGTAGCATCATCTTATTCTAGATTTTCCTTTGGAAACATACTTTGAATGGTCCTTTTCTAGAAAAAGCCTCTGGCAAATGACTATACCATCATATGAAAATTATTTCTAGTTATTTGTGCTGAAATGGAGATTCATGATTGGAATGATTAAGTGGTTTGTTCAATTCTCCAGCAGAAGGAACCCAAGGATAGAGAGTCTGAGAGGCTTTAGGCAGAACTGAAACAGAGCTGTCTGATGTCATTTTCATAGTTACGAGAAAGACCAACAGAAAACTCTGCATTTCTGTTACCTAATATTTTTCATAATGATTAATGTTTTTGCCCTTCTACTGGAAGGAGAGTGCTGCTTTTTGGAAAGGGAATGTCTTTTTTTTTTTTTTTTTTNGAGAAAGTGTTGCTGACCTGTATAAAATACAGACTGAGAGATGGATACACTTTGACAGAAAAATTAGTGATAAATTAAATTAAACCCAAAGGTGATAAGATGAAAAAATAAATAAATAAAAGCACAATGGTACTTATGCTGGTGAACTGTCATGGAGCAAGTTGGGGCAGGGGTGAGTGACACAATGCATTTCACTCATGTAGAAGAAATAGTAATAGGTTTTATTGATATGGACAATGATTTCACAAGATTCTATGACAAGGTCACTTATAATTTACTGCATGGAGGTTCAAGATACATACAGAGTTATCAAGGACATGCTCCGCTGAATCACGAGGTTCAAATCGGATCCCCTTGTTTTCCAAGCTCCTTCTGAGAGGAATCTGGGTGTGGCTGGATCCAATCCTAGTCCCAGACCTGGTTAGTAGTTTCTGACTAAGGAATTTTGTGCACAAAGTAACTTTTGTTTAGTAAAGTTTACAAGTTCAGAAAGAGAGAGGGAGCAGCATAGAGGAGACTATAGTCACTTACCACGAATCCGCTGTGGCAAGGATCTCTCAACCCCAGGGAGTATCCTTGAGAGGCATCCCTGCACAAGGGGAGATCCTGGCAGGCAGCCTTCTGCCATACAAGAAGAGCTCAATGGGTTTTTGGGACATTGGAAGGCATCGGAAGCATAAGGAAACCTATACCAATAAAGCCTAGTAAAGATCTGTTCAGAAACTATTAATGGATTGTAATGGAGACTACTGGAATAATTCAGCCTGCTTCTAGCATGAATACAAGTCTTTTGTTCTACTGTATTGTTCTTCCAAAAAGCCTCTTACGTATTTGCATAAAAAAAATCATAAAATACTGTTGTAAATGCAGGTATAGTTCTTATACCTTCTATCTAGCATTATTTGTATCAATCAGAACAACTAAATGCTTTTGCCAAAATACAGCTCTGATGCATGTAGAGACTACAAAGACATTAAAGGACTGCGTAAGTCAGTTTTCTCCATAAAATGTGTCAGGAACAGTGATTTTTTTAGACAATCAAAACTCCATGTTTGTCCTTGTATTTATTGGTATTCAAATCTTTTAAAGAAAAGAGTCAAATTTGACCATGAAGCAAATCAATTCAGCAAAAGCTAATGCAAAACTTCTTATATTCAGGGAAAAAAGAAATGATCATACTTTCACAAAGAATACTGATTTATAATGTTAATAATTCAAGGAGTGAGGTGACTACTTAAAATGATTAATTTAACAAAGCAAGACCACCAAAACCTATGCCTCGTTACTTTTTTAAGTCAAGTAGTGCTGGATTTTTCTTATTATATTAAAATGTCAAGTGAAATACTAGGCTTTGAAAAAGTATGGCAATACTAATGTAAAAATGAGAGGCTAAGATAATATTAAGAAAATAAATTGCATAAAATTACGAACAAGAAAATACAGTGTAATTATCCTAGAAAGCAGGCATAAATGCTCTGTAAATATACATATACATATACATATTAGTATAAGGTATATAATAATAAGATATATTGAACCATACAAATATATTAGCCTTACAAATGCTGGTGGTATCACTAGATCATTTAAATAATAGGAATAATAAAAGAACCCGGAGTTTCCTATAAAGAACAAAATAGCAATAGTTAAAAAATGAAGTTTCTGGATCAAACTATTGTACCTTAAATGTTGGATATATGTGTTTGTAGCATCATCTTATTCTAGATTTTCCTTTGGAAACATACTTTGAATGGTCCTTTTCTAGAAAAAGCCTCTGGCAAATGACTATACCATCATATGAAAATTATTTCTAGTTATTTGTGCTGAAATGGAGATTCATGATTGGAATGATTAAGTGGTTTGTTCAATTCTCCAGCAGAAGGAACCCAAGGATAGAGAGTCTGAGAGGCTTTAGGCAGAACTGAAACAGAGCTGTCTGATGTCATTTTCATAGTTACGAGAAAGACCAACAGAAAACTCTGCATTTCTGTTACCTAATATTTTTCATAATGATTAATGTTTTTGCCCTTCTACTGGAAGGAGAGTGCTGCTTTTTGGAAAGGGAATGTCTTTTTTTTTTTTTTTTTTTCTTCCTGTAATATAAAATAATATCTGCAATATAGAATACCAAGACATATGGTCAAAAATAAACTTATGAGAATTCTCATTTCTATTTGGCCATTTGCATTTCTTGTGAAAAATGTAGTAGGCTTTGTAGAAATCCTAAGTTGCTGAGGCCCAGCTCATGTCACTGTCAGAATACCATTAACTGGTTGTACCTGAAATTTCCAGTACAGTGTTGTATGGTGAAAGAAAGAAGGAGAGCCATGAAATTGCCTTTAATTATAGGATTTTATAGTATTTTCTGCTAGCCATCACAAGTCCTAGACACCTCCTGTGGACAGAGGCTTGAGGTACAGCAAAAGCCTCTGCTCCTAGTAAGAATTAAGCATTCTTATTTCTGCAAAATTGTACTGAAATTTGCTAGATTTTCAGGTTAAGCATCTGATTAGAAAAGTTCGAATAATCTTTAAGGCTACGAGGTTGATGGTTCATAAACAGTTTACAAAATACTGGGCTGCAAGGACCTCTCATGAGATAGTCACTCTTAAGATGCCGTGATAAGATACATACGAATTAATAATTGAATATTTAATAAATATAATATATTCAATTAAGAAATATAAAATAATATATAAGGTAGCAACTGGAATGTGTTTAAGGTGATTAAATAACATACACAAAAATCAGGGTAGATATTTCTCAAAAAAAAAATAGAAAAATCCTGAGTAAATGTAGGAAATGGAGTGAACTTCATGCTTAATTTCATTCTTTTAAATATATTGTGCTTAAATACATATCTTGATAGAAAAGTACAGTTAAAAAGGTTTTTCACAGCCAGCACACACAAATTCTAACACTTTTGCACACACTAAAAATCCATCTTTCGAAGCTGTTACTGATCTTGCAGGACACATTGTGCCTAACCTGCTTCAGACCTACGTACAGGCACTTTCGAGTGTATTCTGGGTAAACAGTGTTACTGAAATATTAATCGGAAACCAGATTGTATTTCAAAGTTTATTCCCTTTGTATCCAGGTGTAAATATAAATTTTATATTGTCTTTTTTTTTTCCAATCTTTCTCTAAATAAAAGCCATTCTTATTGCTACAAAATGCTAACTAATACTCTCTGAATTTTCCTGGTGGTCTGCATATGATCCAATTGAACAAAAAGTGCTCCTGACTCTTCTAACTACAGGCTAATTAAGGAAAAAGAAATATCCAAATAGGGAATGACAAAACAGAACAAGAAAGGTAAGCAATTGACCTTGATTACAACCTAGAGTTGTCACTAAGCATTACACAAATCTTTAGGAATTGTTGTTTCATAAATTATTTATGATGCTTAAATATTGAATTAGATCTCTTGTGCTGAAGAGAAAAAAAAAATGAAGATTTTTTTAAAGTAATAAGATAATATTGTACTTATTATGGCCCTAGTAAACCCTTATGTAGGATGAATATGATTCTTTATAGTTATATTGAATTACCACATGTACTTATGCGGAGTTCTACTCCCCTTTTTATTGTTGTTGGGTATTTTGTTTGTTTCTTACCAGAATTGCATTAGTGCACTAGTTTGCAGATTTAGAACCTTTATAACTTTCTCTTGGCTTTTACTTATCCAAACTATTAGTTTTAATCACTTTTCTCCACAATATCTGCTAAAATATCTGTCAGAATCAGTAATCTGTTTTTTATGTTGCTTCAGAAATAATTACATAATTAATATCATATTGCTACCCTGTTTCCCTGACTGCCTAGACATGACATTTTTGATGTTGTTCCATATAAGAGATGAACTTGATTATGATGAACTTTGTCTGACATTGACTTCATCTTTTAAGCTTATTCTTCTCAGAAAGTCTCTTGTTCCATGGTAAGTGTAGGTGTTTGGATATCCCAAAAACTTTTGCATCTGTAATTTACCTGGAGAAATAGATTGAGTTCTCTTCTTCTAACTCATTGTTACGTTTGTTCATTGAACCAGTATTTAGCTTCTAAGGGCATGTAAAAGTGTTCTACCAGTCTTGTTAAAAAATCTTATTTTAGAGAATAAATACAGTAGAATTATCAGAGATTCAGAATTCAAGTAAGCTACTAAAACCCTGATTTCTGAGCTGTTCTTCATCATGATTATTCACTTCCGCTGGGGCTTATGACATCTTTTTAAAGCAATAGTACTTTTAATTCTTGGTGTCGATCATCTCTCTTAGAAGATTCCAGTTCAGGCAGAGTTTCCCTGTGCTCTTACCTATTTTATGAGAAATCCTTTGTTTTAAATCATCCTTTCTTCTCTTGGACATATTTCACCATGCAAGAATGAAAATTTGTAGACTGTAGGTCCAACAAAGATATGAATTTTGCTTAAGCTGTGTTTGTTCTTTTCTGGGAAACTTCCAGCTATTGGAAATTTTAACAACACTTATAAAATCAGCAGCACCATCTGATATGCTTAATTTCTCAATTCTTTTGTGCGACTGAAAAATTTGGTGCACCTCCAACCTCTCTTCTATCATTTTTCAGTAGGAATAGGAACTTGAAGTTTGTTCACTCAATCCTGTGCCTAAAACCCAGGCTTACTCTAACTACCAAAATTCAGAGGGCAAAGAGCTATTCTGAAGAAAATAATGATAATAACTCAGCCTAGCATTGCTTTTTCCTATAAAGAACTAAAAATATTGTAAGAATCCTGCTTGAGTCACAAAACTCAAAATAATGAAGACTTGATCCTTACAACCTCAAATCTCTTTCAGTCAACATCTTAATCATAGTCCATTCTTCACCCATGTGTAACTGTTTTATTCTTTCTTATTGTTACCTTGATTGTCTTTTATTTCATCCTTTCTACATCCTTCTTGTTTACACAAAGAATGACAAAACCTCCTTGTTCAATCTTGTCTCCAAGCACTATAACTGTCATTGTGATACTGTCATCCTTTCAAGATTCAGTGGTTTCAAGATGTTAGCAATAGGCTTAACTGTACAGCTGCCTTTAATAATGTTTGCCTTGCTTCAGCAGTTTCTTTCTATATGTTGAAGAGATGTGATGTGAGAATGGAAATGTAAAATTCATTTTTAAAAAAAACACAGTATGATGGTTCATACAATTGCCAGGAGCATGGCATGAGTTAGGTTGTTTATTTTACTTACTGCTGTTCTTTGGAAAGTAGTCTGCCAACCGACACAGCAGGTGTAGCACTGGCCAGTAGCAAATTTGGGACTCCAGCTGCATCATTAAAGCAAATCAGAAGTACTGAACAGATATTTTCCGTGTAATCAAACAGGCAGAAGTATTCAGGTATTGCATTATTCACAGCTGACTTGAACTGTCTGGGTATAATTGGGATGATTTATTTTTCTACTGCTGTTCTCTGCTGCCTGGTGTCAAAGATACATTTTAAATTGTTTGACAGGAATGATTGTTTGACAGTATAGGCTGTAGTATTTTGAATTTTAACTCTGAAGTGTTGGAGATACACTAGGCAAGAATAGCTGGCAGATTCTTTAATAAATGAATAGTCACGGAAATCTCTCCTACACTTTTTCGTAAAATCAGAACATATTTCCTCTGTGTATTTTGCAAAAATTATGAGTGATCCAAAATAAGAATCCAAAAGGAGTCCTTTCTTGGTGAAGTGAAATAAGTAAACATCGAAATGTCAGAACAGTTGCCACTTATGCAAATTTTGATATTTATAAGCTAGGTTAGACCTTATTGAAACAAAGAGACTTTGACCTCTATTCATCATTGAACAGACATAAATTTACTGCAGGATTTCAAGCATTGACAGAAGATGAAAATTCTCTCTTTCCTGGAGGATGGATGGACCTTATTCGATAATATGGCTGCTCTCTGCCTTATCAACCCGCTGTGTCCACTGGGGAGAGGGGAGCAGATGCCTCTCGCCATCCTAGACTCCAAACTCTGACTTGGTCCCTCGACCTAATCAGGATGTGCAGAGCAACAGCTGCACCATTTTTTTGTCACGTGGAACCTTCTTACCCTTTTGCATTTGAAATGGCTCTTAATTACTGTTCACCATAGCTTTTTAAGAAAAGCAAAGAATATATTAAAATACAATATTTTTGAATCAGTTTTAAGTGCTGTGGAGCAGTAGAACTTCCATCATGTATTGTGGAAGCATGCATCATGTGTGAGAAAAAAATGCATATATGAATGTACAATCTGAGAAGCAGAGAAATTCAGTTGTAGTGCACAGATATGCGCTTTAAAAGATCTGAAGCTATGGGAAGGGAATTTTTTTTTAATGTTTTATTTCTCTTCTGCTTAAGTAATGATTTCACAAAATCATTGTATAATATTTAATCCCATCAATAAATTTCATTTCAGATGTAACATGACCTACAATGCCCCTGGAACTATGAATAGTTACAAATTCTTTCTTACCCATATACTGTGTCTAACCTTAAAATAATAACAAAACGAACAAACAAAAATGTGTATTTCTCACATATGGGTATTTAGTGTGTTATTTTTAAGTATCTACCTCAAATTATGCATATTCCAGCACATTGTGAGACACCGATAGTTTTTGCAAGATCTTTTATTTGTCTATTTTGTTTTGCTTTCCCAACTTGTAAATGAGAAAAAAAAAAAAAAGAGAGAAAGGATGTTTCCTATTTAAAATATATTCTCAATAAAGAATTCTGCAATGTTTCAAGCTATGTTTCAAGCTGAAAAGATGATGCAGGGATGTTTGTTCATGATATTATTAAAATGACAAAGACAAGGAAAATGAAAGGTATGAAGATCTAGAATTCTCATTAATGTGAGATTTTAAGTATATGTATTCTTTAGTTTCAGGGGCTGGGAGAAGAAAGGCAGCTTTAGCTGAACAGGTACAGATAGTCTGAGTAAGGTACCAATGTCATGTGAAGTGAAAGAAATTTGGGAGGGCACGCTTCTCCTTGCATAGTGTCTCATTTAACAACTCACTAGATATTGCTTTGAATTAAACTCAGGTTAGTATATGAAAATCCAATCTGTGGTGCAGTTGTTTTGTTTTTCAACCAAAATAATGATTCAAGAATCGGAACACAAATGGAATTTTTGTAAAGATTCCTCAGATCATTCTGTGTACTCCAGTTATACTAACTCTTCACTGATGACAACAGAGAAGGGTTAGGAAAACAGAAAAAAAAAATGCTTTTTCATTTTTTTTTGATAAACTGACTGAGTAAAGATAGAAGGAATAAGATATATCAGATTGTTTTCGTTGATATTTTTAAGTTAGCTTTTTTTTCTTTCTGTGCAAATTACTGGCAATATTTAAATAGTTTTCAAGAGATACCACTAAGTATGTGTTTTGATTTGTAACACCTGCAGGCAGGAATGCTCTTAAAGGTCGTAGTTCTTCCTGGAAATTCAATATGAAGTTTCACTTTCAATTTATATGATCCTAAATCATTTCATTTAATTTTTATGTTTTCTACGGGTGGTATTTTAAGGATGACTTAATAACTTGTTTACAGAAAATGAATAGTTAGAAGCAGAATCTTCTGATCAAAGTGAATTGTTTGTGGAGTTGTAAAACTGATTGTTAAATGCTACTCTTTATATAGGAATTCTTGCATCTGTTTTTGTGCACTCTTACAGTGGAGATGAATAACACTCTTATGTTGCTTTCACCAGGCTCTCCAGATTCCTCCAAGGCTTATTTCTATATAGGTCTTGGTTATTCCTACGTAAAACTCTTTTTTTTTTTTTTTTTTTCCTGAGATTCCCATTCCAGTGGGAACACTGTTTCTCATCCAGCCCTATTTAAAATTCTGTCAAATACTAGTAGCAGTAAAAAGGAGATAGACATATATTTGGAGAGGAAAAAAAGAATCTTACTGTCTTCTTTTTATTGCAAAGAGCACTGAAAGAAGTATAAAGAGAAAAAAAAATGTAGGGAACAGAAGATGAGTCCTCTTACTTATACTAATACATATTTTTCATAGTCATCTATGTTTTCTGGCTTTCCTGTTGCACTTCGCTCTTGTGGTGTGACATCAATGATTCTTTTGGTTAGAACAGCTTGTCTTCGTTCTTGACCATGCCTGACAGAGGGCTAGGTATCCAAAATAAGAATCAGTTTCTTACATAAAAAAAATTGTCTATGTGGAAATACATATACAATCTCAATCAGGTTCCAGTATATCAGTGGGCCACTGTGCATCCAAACGATTTCTGTGTTTAAATCTGTGTGAAATTGCCCATGCAATAATAATCTCCAAAAAACAGAATTGTTTAAAAGGAAAGAAAATGAATTTGGAACAGTGTTTATGTAATAGAGATTACTGTTTCTCTTGCACTTATCTCACTGAGATGTTGTTATTTTAGTTTACAGAAGAAAAACAGTTGTCAATATCTAATACTCCATGAAAGCAATTCCTGTGATTGCTTTTTAAGGATCCTGGTTACTCCTTTAGGATGAAGGTGATTGTCTTTCCCAAGCATGGTCCCATCCCTCTCCTTCACTGCTACACTACTCCACTTTTCTCTCCCAATCTCTCCACTGTTCCCAACTGTCTCTTCTAGATGGATATTCTTCTCTTCTTTTCCTGTCCTAATGAAATATCCTTACATAATTATTTATTCTGTGTAGATTTCTCAATCCTTTCCCTGAGTGCAGCTTATCTTTTAGGCCTTTCATAGTCTACTTTATCTGATTCCAAAAGTTTGCCCTACTCACAGCTTCCTTAAACTATTTAATTTGCATATTATGGCTATGACTTCAGATAGTTATGGTATTGTCTATATTTTGCTAATCTTAATTGAGACAGAATTTCTAATCATGGCAAATATTGACTTTTTTTTCTATATATAGGTGAGAATAGGCATTCTCACCTTGTATCTTACAAGCATTTCACCAAAACAAGATATTCTGACTTTTCTGCTGTTCAGTTGAAATACAATGCTTAGCTTCTTCTGCAGATTGCTTGCGCTTAAGTGTTATGGTTTCCGCAGAAACCATACACAAGTGACTGCGTATATATTCAGCAAAATGTACAATGACCCTAGACAAAGTGAATATCCAATCTACTGAAGTGCGTATTTTAATGGGAAATATTCCTTATGCTCCCCCCAATAAACAATTTTGCAATACAATTGATGTTATAGTAAAGAGGAAAGTTTTAAGCAAATATGTGAGGGTAACTGTAGTCACAAATTTTTAATAATATGATTTTTGGTAGCTGTCTCACCTCAGATATGTGATCAGCAATTAGTCTGCCATGACATTGTGTCAAATAAGAACAGAAAAGTAGTGTAACCGTTTTAGTCACAATGGATTTTTATAACTTCAGATGTATCTGAAAGAATAAAAGGATAACACTTCTCTGTGATTCATCGAACATTTAATGCAACAGTTGCTGTCTTCTATAAAGTTGGAGTGACTCATACTGCCCAACTGTCCCAGGACTTTATATCATCCCAAGTTTTCTACCTGTCTTGAACAAACGTCTGTTACCCTGCTCACAAAAGAAGCAAGGCAACTTAAAGCAGTGTAACTCATTGGATATGACCTTGTATTCTTTCCCAATAAAATTCCCATAAAGTTCAGAAGCAATTCCTTACTATCTATAAGTCCATATTTCCATGCAAACTGAGAGAAAATGCAGTTACCTCAAACCAATTTTTCTTTCCTCAGAACATGGCACACTCCAGTGTTGTGTCTCCAAGGGTAGGTGCAAATTCAGTACAAGACAGTAGGGGCTCTGTGTCTCTTCTGAATGTTGGTTCAGGGATGTTTGAGAAAGCAGTAAATCAGTGTTTAAGTTAATATTTACTGTACACAGGTATAAAATTGGATGGTTCAAGGTATCACCTTAAGTGATGTATTTTGACTAAGTACAACATCTTTAGTGGCTGCCAGTTATGTAGCCTTTCTCATTAGTAAAGTTTTGAAATAAAAGTATTTCCAAGTCGTTGTTCATTCAGTCAGGGCCTCAAAAATTTGTGGTTATGTAAGCTTCTGAGTGTATGTTGAAATACATAAGTTTGTATTTATTGTGTAATCAGTTTTCATGCTAGCTGTATCACAGCATTTTCTTCAAAATATTCTTCCACAAATTGAAATTCAAAGAATTTAGAAAATTGTAGCATTTCAGTGAGCTTGCTGTTTAAATTATTAGTGAATGGTCATAGTTTCTTCATATACTTATCAATACAATTAAATGAATACAAAATCTATAGAGATACGTATGCATACTACTGTGTTTGTAGAAAAATTCATGATTCAGTGATACTGCTTGTTGAATAGCTACTAATGAGGTAGGGGAATTAGGTGTATGTGATATAGTTCTGGCTAAAGCTTGTTCTATCATTAAATAAATATTTCAAATATATATATTCAGGGTATCCAAGAAACCAGAAGAAATGCCTGCCAAGAAACCCCAGGAGTTTTATTCAATGTTTAAAGCTATAAAGCTATGTAGTGCAGTAAAAGTCAGCAGTGTTATAGACAGATATTCTCCACTAAATTCAACATTTTTCAAGGATGAAAAATATTTTTTTAAATGAATTTAAGCTTTATTGTAAATTAAATCTACCAAAAAGCAAAGAGAGAGCTCTGGGATTTCCCTGACATTCATGCTTCTTTTGGGACTGTCCAGGGAAATCCTAAACAGAGCAGAAATCATCTGTTCACTGTGGATGAGGACACATTTCAGCTACTTTAGTAATAAAAGTTAGTGTTAATTTAATGATTAGTTTTAATTTAAAATGTCTGTTTCCACTTAAGTTTATAATTCCATTATTCCATCAGAGAAGGAAAATAATTGTGAAACTGGACTTAAGACGGCTACAGATTCCACATAAAATTTTTCTTTTTTCAATTTATATATGTTGTGTGGGAAAAATGGACTTATCTTGCTTAAAGTATAGATGGAGTTGAAGATTAGAAAGAAATGCAGAGAAAGATAGTTAATTATACAATCTGATACAAGCTACTAAAGTTATGAAAGGAAAATACCTCTTGGTATATCTGTCATAGAGCACCTTGAAGTCTGACTTACAGAAGGATTTTTTCAATGACTTACTCCCTTAGGGGTATAATATGTGTGGGTTTTTTTCATAAGGTAGAGGAGGTTGTCTTGGTGTCTAAATAGTTCAAATAGTCCCCTGATGCCTCTCTTGCAGTCAGTAGTTCACTCTAAGCAAAACCATTTGTTTAGAAGGTTCATTGACAACTCTGAGATCTGGTTTTCTTCTTTTTTTTTTTTTTTTAATCCATTCAGAGTTTTTATATGTATTGTATGGTTATTAATTATACATCACTGAGTGAAGTCTTTCATAGCATTAACATACACATACAACACCATCTCTTGCTTAAGGAACAGAATTATCTGGCTTTTCATACCAAATACAGATGTGGGTTCTGCTAAATACCAGAGAGCACATATTAGCCTGAGTTCCCCAAAACAGGAAAGATCCCCCTGCCTCCTTGCATAGTCCCCATACATTAAACTCTAGCGACATGAGAAAGGTACTGTTGAATTAAAGTGCAATGACTGACCAAACCTGGCTATTTATAAGATAAATAAGTGAATGGAAAAATCGAGTTGAGGTTTCAGGTCCTGGAACCTCCCTGAAACCTCAAGTCAAGGTTTTGCGTCGTGAAACCATGAGGTGAGGTTTCAGGTCCCAAAACCTCCCAGAAACTTCCTCAAAATCTCAAGTCGAGGTTTCGGGTCCTGAAACCACCCCAAACCCTCGAGTCAAGGTTTTGGGTCCCAAAACCTCGAGTCAAGGTTTCAGGTCCCAAAATCTCCCTGAAACCTTGAGTCATGATTTCGGGTCTCGAAACATCCCAGAAACCTCGAATCGAGGTTTCGGGTCCCAAGACCACCCTGAAACCGCGAGTCGAGGTTTCAGGTTCTGAAATCTCCCCAAAACCTCAAGTCGAGTTTTTGGGTCCTGAAACATCCCCAAAATATCGAGGGGAGGTTACGGGTCCTGAAACCTCCCCGAAACCTCCACTCGAGGTTTCAGGTCCCGAAATCTCCTGCCGAGGTTTCGGGTCCTGAAACCTCCCCAAAACCTTGAGTTGAGGTTTCACGTTCCGAAACCTCCCCAGAACCTCGAGACGAGTTGAGTTCACGATAGCATGATTTATTCAAATGCAACATTTACAAAGCAGGTTTTGGATATCAGTACAGGAAATTCTCTACTACAATGTGGGATTTTTAGATAGCTCTCGTGTACAAATGTGCAATCATCACTCACTCCAGAAGATGGGAGAGGGCTGTCGGTCTTGAGTCTCCTCAGGTAGCATCTGGACCCGAGGAAAGGAAAGGGGATTGATCAGTTTGACCGATTCCAGAAGTTATGATGGAGTCTTCCTTCTTACTTTCAAGTCTCCTCAGGAGGCATCCCAACCTGATAGAAGGAAAGGGGGATCAGTCCATTGACTAATGCAAAAGTTAGGATGGAATCTTCCCTCTTATTTATGAGTCTTCTCAGGCAGTGTCCCAGCCCAAGGGGAGGAAAGGGTTTTAGCCAGTCTGCCGGCTCCCAGAAGTTACAGTGGAATTTTCCTTCCTCAATTGTTTCCTTCTCAGTTCAGCTTTTATCCTTTTTATTACATTCAGGTGGAGTTTAAGTAACTATAGTAATACTTAATATTGCTATCCACTGGTGAAAAAGTTTCTCACTTTCATTTAAAGATATAGCCAAATGAAAATCTAGAGCGCATCCTCAGTGAGGAGTGGTCGTACCTTGGAGGCAGGTAACTTTTGGGATGGAAGTGTTTGGTGGCTCAGCACTGGACATCTTGTATATCTCCCATCAGGCAGCTACTGTGCGCTTTATCAGCAGACCAGCACAGGGAGTACAGCAGAGTTAGGCTGCGGTGTCTTCACTCCACTTCATCCTCTGCTACTCCTCTTTGCAGCTGCGAGGAGGGCAGATTATGCTGCCTAGGGAACTGTGGAGGAGCAGAGCCCATGCCTATCAACAATCCCCGAAGTGGTGACTGTGTCTTACCCCACACAAGCTCTGTAATGCCCAAACTTCTGTTCGGCCCTAGTTTTTCACTAAATTTCCCCTTTTCAAGGAATTCTTCCACATCGTAACTACATAAATTCACTATGCAAATTAATTAAAATTTCTTACCTAATATAATATAGTATATTTATATATATAACATAATTACTAATACTGAAATTGACATGGTGATGGATATACATTTAAGAAAGAGTTTTTTTCAAAATGGAAGAATTTTACAGAGAAAGTTATAATCAGAGGATGGACATGTGTCTAACTTGAGAAGATAAAGCAGATCAATTTACCTAATAGCAAAAATATTTGTTTGTTATCTATCTGTGCATTGATGGAGAAAAGACTTCTGGTTTGTTCTTTACTCAGAGGCATAATCTGGAAGACATATATGGCATTTTTATCCAATGTATACACTAAAAGGTTGGAAATTCTCTTAGGCATCATTTATTTACAATATATTTAGGAACTTTGAGAACTGATGTGTCAGAAATGGGAAAGTAAAAGGCATAAAAGTATATCTGTGAAAAAAAGAGAGAGAGAGAGAGAGAGAGAGAGAGAGAGAGAGAATAAAAGCTATGTGTACTCCTTAACTGATGATTCATCCAAGATGTGCAACTGTTTAAAAGACAAACATGATCACAAGTTGTTTTAGTGTGCTAAACTGCCCTAGAAAATGTGACAGTTTTAATGCCTTTACACACAGTATCAGTACCTCTTCTGTAATCCTGTACATCTGACTGTGCATGAAAAATAATTTCAAAGTATTGTAAGTGCAGAGAAAGGAATTTAGTGTGATAATCAGATAGATAGAGAGGATATTAGAATAACTTGACTTGATTAGCCTGCAGCTGAGAGAATACATCATTGTTTTGTGTAGATATATCAGAGAATAAAAATGGTTTGGCAGATTAAAGATCCTTTGACACTTTCTGAAGTATTGCATTGTCTTAAAATAGTAGGTATTTTGCAACATTTTCCCTCCAGACTGAAGTTAAAACAAGTGTCAACTATTTCAATGTTTGAATAAATTTCAATCGCATATATAACTTAAACTTAAAATAAAAAATAAAAAATAAAAAATAAAAAAGTCAAGAAATTAACTTAGCTATGGAAAAGAGGGAAACTACCAAATGAATGAAATTAATGTAGTCTTATTGTACATATTCCTACAGATCCCTGGTAACCTTCTGATTTACAAAACACTTTAAAAAATGTTACTTTTGCATTATATGTATTAATATACTTCTATATCTATTAGTCTTTAAAAATAGTCTTTAAAAATATTTTAAAAGAAACATAGAATTTATTTTTTGTGTTCATTAGCTTATACTTATCATCTTCAGAATAACAGAAAAATATTTTTACCTTTTCATATAAAAGATAAATAAATACCTAATGGATACTTAATGCCACACACTTGATTTACTCTTGCTAAGAAAGAGAAATGCTGAGGAAGAAACATGAATTTCAGCACATTTTTAGTATATGTTTAAAGAAAGGATAGCTTTAGATTTGAATAGAATACTTGTTTCAGCATTATCCCATTTTCTTACTTGGCTGATTTTTATTGCTTGGAATATCTAATGACTTAAGTCAACTTTTAAAGGAAACTCAAGGAGACTCATTAAGAAAGAGGCAATTAAAAAGAAAATATGATTTTGCTGAAAGTTCCTTATTTAAAAATCTCAAAGTGAAAGTAATATAAAGAAGCCAGAAAAAAAAAAATGCCTTCTGAAATATGAGTTATTTATGTAATATTGCTAGGAAAGTGGGAAAGTAAATGCAAGTCTCTCTATGGTAGTTGTCTGGAATCTTCAAAGTATTGATCACAAGAGAGCTATATTGCAATTTTCAGCATTTGGACCCTTATTCACAACAATAATAATAAAGCTCTATCTCTGTCCTCTCTGTCTAGAGGTGTTGCTCTTGTTTCTGTTGCTTGTTACACAAGATTTTGTTACGTACAAGTTCCTTCAGTTTATCAGTACATATTTATGATCTTTATTGGAATGTTCTGTGAAAAGTCTAGCACATTTAAGACTTGACCATTATATCAAAGGGACTGAAATACAGCATTTTCATGACTGTACACTCAAGCTAGGACTAAATTGGACCTCAAATATGTGTTAGAATGAGAATTGTGACTATGATACAAAATAGATGTCTATTCCTGAAGTATTCTTGAAATAGCCCTGCATAATATTGAGTCATTTACAGGAGCAGCTCAATTTAAGGAATTATATTCAGCACTTTACAGAATGTTCCCAAATGGGAACTGATTATTATAAAAATGATTTTCAGATTTATACTAGTGACAAAGGCAAAGGATATTCAAAAGTTTGTTCCTTATAGGAGATTATACTTTACAAAGTGATGAATTAATTAATGCAAAGAGGACAAAATACTTTTCTGGGCTTTATATATTAGGTAAAAAAATACTTAAAGACCACAGGCTTTCCTGGTCTTTCCTAGTCTGTGCTTTCTGTGTTCCTATTAAACAATGGGAACAAACAGAGTCTAAAAAAGAGTTTGCCTTCAGTTGTTATGACTATCAGTGCAAAATTGTCTCATATTGACCAAGATAACTGATTCTTCCCTTTCAGAGAAGCCAAGTAATAAACACTCTTGCTGTCCTTTCTGTATCTAGTGACAAAGAGAGTAAACTAAAGAACAAGAGCCTGTGACTAATCTAAGAAACTAGGGTTTTCTTTTATAACTTGAATTAGGCCTCTTACATGTGCATTGTATAGGGGCCTTTTAATAACTGATTTTCTAGTTCCTTGTCTGAATCAATAAACAGGAGAAAGACATTTTTGAGGTAGAAAAAAACAAACATTAGGCTAAATGGAATAAAATGTGCTTAAAGCCCAGTTTGGCTAAATTCAGTTTTACAGTCATTTCAAACTTAAAAGTATACAAACACAAACTTGTCAAATTACGAAGTATTAGTATAAAAAAGCTACTGTAGCATGAGAAAACAAAATCAGGAGGAATAAGGCACAGAATAAATTACCATGAAGTACAGTAACAAAAAAGAAGAGCTACACATAAAATAGGAAACAAACAATGAACGCATTTGCCAGTTGCTCGATGAGAGTGAAAGGCTGATGATAGACGATGACAGAAACGACAAGTTTTTTGAAACTGCTCTTGTCTCTCTTTACACTAACATAAGCAGGTGTGATCAGCAGCTTAATACAAATAATGGCGTATACAAATGCAGAAGCTAAAATAGACATACCAAAATGTTTATATTTGTTAAATTCTCTCAGATTAAGTAGATCTGTAGAAATTAATATAGGCTAGTTAAGGAACTGTGCATCTTTGAATATTTAAAGAGAAATCTTTTAGAATTTGTGAAGGAGGGAACAATATACAGTGAGTTAGAAAGATACAAATGTAGGTAATATATATAAAGAAAAAAGAAACAAAAGCGATTAAGAATTTCATACAAGCCAACCTACCTTCAGTAAACAGAAATATGCAGAAAAAAAATCCTGGAACAAAAAAGTAAAAAAGTAAACCTTTACAAAAAAAGTAAACCTTTTATTTCTCAGTATGAAAAGAGTAGCAGTCAACATACATCTGTCAAGAACAAAACAAATCAAATCAACCTAGTGCCTTTTTCTGACAGAATAAAAATCTTTGTAGATAAGAGAAAAGTTGCAAGTGTCATATGCCTTAACAACAGGATCAGGCACCAGAATGCCTCTTAACATTTTCATAAGCAAACCAGGCAAACATCAGCTAGATGAAAACATTGTTGAAGGATGTACAGTCAGTTAAACTGTGTCAAACAAGTTATCATCAAACTGGAAGGCTTCATCGAGCAGGAGAAACAAAGAATCTGACCTGGATGCCCTACATGGCAATATTATAACTAATGATTTAGACAATAGATGAGAAAAATGTTAAACAACTTGTAAAGGATATGAAAAAGCACTGGGCCAACAAGCACATCAAATAAGTTGGATAAAGTCCAGTGGAAAGTATTAAGGATAATCAAAGATTTGTGAAAGTGATTAGATAATTGGTATTGTTTAGCAGAAGAAAGCTGAAAGAATGACATGATAGTGATCATGAGGTGTGTAAAAGGAAATAACTAGGTAGAAAATAGACTGCTGTATCCACAAGGAATAGGGAGAGAGTGATGGTCACAGACCCATCCAAGCACCGACATATCAAATAATTCTGTAGATCTCTGTAGTTTTAGAAATGCAAAGGCAGAAGTAAGAGTCCTGTAGTGTCCTCACAAAGAGAAATGTACAGCATGGCACCAGCAAACTGAGTCTTTAACCATTAGCTAGATCAGGAAAGAATGGGGCTGAGTTGAGAGTTCTCATCTATCAAATATTTTTATTTCCATTTTTTTTCTTTTAGGCTTCTCTAACTGATTATAAATACCGTATTAACTGCATAGCAAAGGATTTACTTGTAAGAGTGTTGTGTTTTCAAGGTCCATGAAATTTACAGTCATTCCGGAAGCAATTTATATATACACAAAAATTCACAAAATTCAGAGCAGTTAGCTATTTCCAGTATACTTTAATGTGCAGGTTTAGTCATCTTGATGGGTAAGCAAATGTCAAGAATCCTTGCTCTTTCTGCTAGATTTCACTAACGTAGGAACAGTCAATCAGCACCATTCACTTAATTCCAAGTCCAACATTCTGTTTACAATGAAGCGCTTGCGATGTTGCCTGTCAGTTCTCATTACCTTTTGATCAGTAGTTTTGCAGGACTGGCACTGCCAGAAGCAGTTGACAATAGAAGTGTATTTAATAGAGCTCACTTATGCGTAAGTTAGCCATTTCACAGTAGACACAATAAGTTATGTTAACTTTTAGAGACAATTAAAAGTAGGCAGCCTCTAGGGTTTCATGTTTTAAACTAGATTTGAGCAAATATAAGCAACTTGTAGGACAATTTATGAAATGTGTTTTCATAAAAATCTTAAATATGATCAAATGTAAAATTCTGAAATAGAAAATAGCCTCATGACTTAAAAACATGATATGCAACCTTTTTGTTTTTTTAATATTTTAAGATCTCCAAACACCCCAAAATATAAATTCTGATTTTTCCTTGAATATATTGTAAGTGTTCTTTGAGTTTGCATTGCAATTCCTTCCTAAAAAAAATGCACTTTTGTTATATACATAAGCTGATGTTGTATTATGGTCATTTTTACTAAGAATCTACAAGAATACTGCAACAAAAAACAATGTTCTAGGAAATTAGGAGGATGAGAATTGCTGTACGCACGCTACCGCTGCTGTGTGTCATATAGCCCTTACGGACTGGAGAAGTGGACAGAAAAGAACTTCATGAAGCTCAATAAAATGAAGTGTAGGGTCATTCACTTAGGGAGGAATAACTTCATGCCCCAATACATGCCAGGAACCCATCTTCTGGAAAGCAGCTCTAAAGAGAAATATTTGAGTGTCTTAATGGACAAGCAGGCCATAATGGACAAGTAGCCAGCTATGTGCTCGTGTGGCAAAGTCAGTGGTAGCATGAGCTGCACTAGGTAGAATGTTGCCAGCAGGTCAAGGGGGATGATCCTTCCCCTCTGGAAAAGCTGCTGAGCCAATCATGCTTGAGTAAGGGGGATTGGACTACATGCTCTTTAAAGGACCCTTCCAACATCAGTCATTCTGTGATTCTGTGATTCTATGTCTTAGGCATGGGAGAATCCTGAAAAGTCATTGAAAATTAGAGTTGTAGTTGTTCCGTTTTATGGAATTACTTCTTTAATTTTCCAAAGATCTTTTCACAGATTTAGTTTTGTCAAGCTTAATTTTCATCTGAATTTTTATCTTGGTCTACAAGTCATTTTCTTTTACCATATTTATCTCAAATACCAGATGAAAAATAAAATGTCAAGAATTGCTACCCTTGTTCAAAGAAAATTTAACTCATACAGAACTTTTCTGGAATGTGGCCATAGTATGGTCCATTAATCCCTAAATACCTTTCGGATTTCAAATAAAATTTAATTTTAATTGTCTAAGTTATGCAAGCTAAAAATATCTTTTATTTGCAATGTCTTTCTGAAAAATATCTTGCCTTTAAAAATAGTAAATTTCCCACATGTTACTTTTAGACAACCTGACAGGGCATCATTTTATATACTGTGTTTGTGTCATTGGCTGTATTCATACAAGTGTTTTTCCAGGATTTGAGCTCAAGTGTTAGTAGATAGCATAGACAGGTAAATGATGCAAGGATGCAGGAGACCATATGTGTGTGAGGTTGTGGAACTGATATGGAGATACAAACCAAAATGAAGCATAGACTGTGATAGGACATACTGTAAGGCTGTCTAAGAAACTCATATTTATCTGCTTCCTATTTTCCAGCCTAAATTAATCCTTTCACAGTTTTAAATCTAATTATGCTTTTCTCAGCACTATTTTTATTTAAAGTTTTTTCTTTCTCTCTCGGCTTATTCCTCCCACATTCTAACAAGAAGTTATTATACCTCTTCTCAAGGTTTCTTTCTTAAAAAAAATCAAAATTTGTTACTATAAGATAAACTCTATGTAGAGATTATATCTTTTTTTTTTTATATAGAAAAGCACACATGAAATAAGGCTGTGCTTTTTCAGTAACTTGTGCTTTTCTGAATGAGATACAATACTGTGTTTTGGTTTATGGAGCTCACACACTGTGTGGTAGAGGATTCCTTGTGGCTGTCTGATAGATATCAGTGTAATAACATGTCAGTTTAATATTAGAGTCTGTCAAGTATAAAGGATACTTGACAGACTCTAATATTAAACTATTATAGTTTAATACCCCGAACTATTAAATCTCTAAAAGACAAGATGAAAATAATTTATCAGAATTAAAGAAGCCAATGTTAAAGTAACCAATACAAAGTTGACTGTGATCCCTTATATGCTGATGAGCACGAGTGAGTTGTGATCATCATCTCTTTTGATCACAGACTTTGATCCTATGCAAATTTTTTAATTTAGATTTCAGTCAAGATGTGAGTCTTGAAGAGTATAACAAATCACAGTGTCTTCTGCACACAGCATCAAAAAAAATTTCTTACCATACCCCTTTAATATATTTCTAATCAAGGGGATTTTTTATTCTTCTAACAAAGTTAGGCTGTAGCATAAAATTTGTAGGAGGAAAGGGTTCTTGGGGACACAACACTTCTAAAAAGAGCAACAGAAAAAGAAATGATGTGACTGAAACTTAAAAACTCTACTTTAGAAATGTTTGAAATGCTTTATATTTGCATCCTTAGTATATTTATATTTAAACCATAGTTATACCAAAGATAATGTGAAAACTTATGCTGCTTAACCCTATTTTGCTTATCTTGCCATACATACTCATGTGAAATGTAATATACTTCTTGGACCATCTTTCAAATAACCTGAAACTGTTCCTGCCTGGTTTTGACTGTTCCCTGCCTGTTTTGGGAAAGAATGCAGATTTACTTTTTACAGCTTTTGTCATGGAAAATATTTCTGAATATTTGCCACTTAACGTTATATAAATTATTGGAAAATTAATTCAAATCTAAGAATCTCTTATATTCCACATAAATTCCAACATATTCCGGGTAAAATAAAATGAACTCAAGTGTTTCTGTTCCTCTATAAGGTAAACAGATGCTTCTTTAATTATTTCCTACCTTCATTTTACAATTTAAAAAACTTCATATTGTATATATGTCTCTATAATTGGTAACTTATTTTTGAAAAAAAGAGATTTACATCTCAAAACACATTTACAAAAAGCTTTTTAACCATACTGTTACTTTAGATGAGATCATAATTTAAATTTAAGGAGATATTAATTCAATTATTTGTAATCATCAATAAGATTTATTGCTATCTTAGAATATTGGATATATAGAAAACAGGACAAAAGGAAATATTACTTTAATTAAGGAAATCATTGCAGACCCTCTTTATATTGTTCTTTGATTTTTTACAGTGAAGAAAATCTGGTAGCTTTACATTGAAAAAGTATTTAGGTATTATAACATTCATAAGAAAATCACTGAATATAAAATTTAAAGTGATGTGTTTAAATATGAATTCTTGTCATTTAGAGATACTCCCAGGAAACCTCCTCATTTAAATTTGAGCTTGGTTCAACTGGATTTGAGATTCAAAATGATTAATGTAACTTGACAAAACCTTAGGCGTTCTCAAAACAAGAGTAAGTTCTTTAAAAATGTTCAGTCATGACTATCAAGCCTCTTGGCAGATTGCTTGAATGATTTTAGGCCTTTACAAAAGTTTGCATTTGTTTATAAAGTTTCATAGCTAGTAAAATTCAGATCTTAATATGTTGCCGTCTTTGTATAAGATTAATTAGTTGGTTTATTACAATAATGATTTTTTTCTATTTGTCTCATTCAAATAAACTCTTCACATCCTATTTTTTCTTTTTTTTTTTTTTTTTCTTTCTTTTCCTTAAATATTATTCTCTTTGCTTTCATGAGCCTTTTATCACCTCATGTGGCCAAGGTGATGAAAGATAATTCTCCTAGACTTTGTAGAATCATATACGAATGAACTATAATATTTCTTGATCTCTAGAGGTTCCTTCCAACCTTAACCATTCTGTGATTCTTGTGATTCTTTTTTTTTTAATTAAAAACCAATTATATTTCTCTTAACAATGTAATCAGAGATAACAGTAAGCTTTTAAATCTGTTGTCTATATTGATTTGTTACCCTCTCTAATTTTGTTTTCAGAGCAATATATTATGTTAGGTTTTAGGAAGTGACATATTTAAAAAAATCCAGTAAATAAGGGATACCATAAAAATAGTACTTTTTGAAAGTTATAATGTATTTGAGATTGATGTTTCTAATAATTGTGTAGTAATTTAAATTTTGGGATTTATCCTATAAATACTAATAGGTATGCATAAGTATGGGGAGAAGGGAGGCATTTACCCTGCTTAAATTCAGTCTCACTATTCAGGTGTCAAGCTAGAAGACTAGTCACCCAGGAAGTTCTCAATAGAAAGATAAAGTCTAATTCCACCAATAAATATGATTTTACTGCTGCAGTTTGTTCTCTCTCCCCAAAAATGTATAATTTAGGTAATAATATGCAAAAACTCTTCAGTTTTAGACAGTCTCAAGGTTGGAAGTCAGCCTCTGTCCCAAGACTGACTTCCTACATGAACTTATGCAATGCATTTAGGACTGAATCTCATTTGCCTGTCATTTACTGAAAGATATAGAAAATCCTAAATAGCAATTTCATCTTCTTGCTTCTCAGAGTTGCTTAACACTACTTCTTAAACCATGTTTATTATTTCTATTATTGAGTGTTTATCTCTATCAATGTACTCTAAATGCATTTTCTTCTTTTTTTTTTTTTTTTCTGTAGTAAGTAGAACTAGATTTATGATTCTTGAATTAGACTTTCAAATTTCAGCAATACTGACAGGAAATTCTTATGCATAAGGTGCCTCTCCTCTTTGCTCATAAACAAAATTTTGAGTGGAGCAGCATCTAATTCGGGCATTTTAATCTAATGCTGAATTTTACCCTACATGTTACTTCCTATCTCCAGAACATCTTCCATTTCTTCTTTTTCCTGATGATAACTCATAAATTTCCCTGGCTACTGAGTTCAGAAAAAATATATATATCTTCAAGTCTTCTGGCCTGTCAACCTCTCATGCACAGAGAAGGGCAGGTGGACTACTTCTCAAACACATAGAAATACTTAACATTTCCTGTAGCTCCCTGTAATTTTCAGTAGCAGAAGCAGACATCTGATGGATGTTTAGTAGTTCACTCTGTGCAGCATTTTATATGCATCAGAGGAAGGGATAAAGTTAAATTAAATGATCTGCCTCATCCATGTCAGGTGTTTGAAACATGTATTTCAATCTAATGAGCATGTATGGTATTTAAGCCTTATGTGAGGTAATTTCAACTTGTAAAAAATAGCATAAAATGATCATATTTTATAGCTATTTGTCAAAACCATGTCAGGAATAGTTAAACCTACATGAGAACCACATTCACACTTTTTCTGTCTGCTATGCAAGTGTAGTTATGTAGGTTAGCATCTGTATGAGATGCCTGTTTATATTTCCTCTATAATCTTGGCCTAGGTCCATAAACAGTATAAGAGTCAGCAGTCCATGTGTTTGAAGTTGAAGAATCTGATATACCGGTACTTTTTTGAACCTTCCCTTCCGAGGATTTTCTTTGCTCCATCATTCTTTTCCCACCACAAATCTGCTGTGAAAAAAAAATGTGATCTTTAGACACATATACACAGTCTGGGATAAAACTGTTATTCAGTTCTTATTCAGGAAATGTTCTCTTAAAAAATCCATTATTGGATATAACAATCTTATCCTAAATTACAAAGAGGTCTATTCTATCATTCTATCATTATCATTATCATTTCCAGATCCTATTACATTTGATTACCTAATTCTGAAATAATTTTTTATTTGTGGAGCAAGGATATCAGAAGTCAAGGAAAATATCAAACATTCCCACATAACTTGTATCTGGAAATAACATAGATATACAATGTGTGCAAATTAGGTATTTTTGACTGTTCAGATTGTTTATTAGCAGTTTTTATTTTATTTTCATATGATGGACATTAAGTTGTCTACATCAAAAACAGGCGAAAGGACCAGATTTAAAGTGCCCTTAGTTGATACCAATATGCAAGAATTTAATTCATGCACTATTGCCTGTTATCTATCAGTCTAGATTCCTACAATTTTGAAATTACCCAGACTGTATACCTGGATTCTTCATAATAACATAAAGAGGCCAAGGAGTTATCTTTTTATCTTTTTATAAGTACTTTGGTTGGCATTCAAACACAGGCAAATACAATACAATGTATTTTGTAACATCTGTTAAAAAAAATGAAAAAACTGCTTTCACTAGTAGCAGAATTTTACTACATATCTCTTTTGCAACAAACGAGTTCTTGTTGTGCTCTTTGTCCTATATTATATTTCAGTGCTTAGCACAGAAGGAAGAACTTCAATTTTTTTTTGAATATGCAGATTTCACTGAAATAGAATCTTAATGAAATACCATTCTTATCAAAAATGTACCTAGAAATACTTATACATTTGAAATATATAAAACCCTGAGTTGTGTACAGTTGTTTGGTTGTATAGTCAACACTGTATATGTACATATACAACTATATGTTGTATCTTCAATATTGTTGATGCATTCTTGCTTATTTGACCTTGGTAAGCAATTACTTTTAACAGTTTGAAACTGTTTGAAAAAGAAAAATGACATCCATTTGTGACAAGAAGTCATTTAGACAAAGAGCTATCTGAGTCAAATAGAGTCTGTCAACAGACTGCCAGCCATCAAGATTAGTTAAAGTTTAATGACAGAGACCTGGACCCAGTCTGTGAGCCATGTCCTCGGGTCAAAACCATTTCCCTTAGAGAACAGAGCTACATGCTCACAGGTGATATTCTCTCATCTCTAGTACTTTTTCTGTACAAAAATATTTCCTCTGTACAATAATATAGCAGCTTAAATGCTTCAGACTGTTAGGGATAACAAACATAAGAGAAATTCTTGAGTACTGTAGGGGGAACAACTCTGAACAGAGTCTATTGGAAAATAATAAGCTGGTATTTAAGCTATCTTTATTCATATATATATATATATATATGCCCAGATTTTTCTTTTCTGCTTTTAATGCTGATCCAATCATACCAGATGAGAGTTTTCTCTGTTTCAAAATCCATCTTCAATAAAGAACAACAGAAGGTGCCTAGAGAACAGGGCTAGAGAAGCGAGCTGATTCTTTGCTGCCCTGATTCCAGCCATCATGATTGGTGCCTCAGAGACATCCAGACCAAGAGACTTGTCTTTTGTTTTTAATAGTTTCCAAATATACAACAACATATACATCCATACAGCCCTTGACAAAGGGCTGCTCCCTCAAGTGTCTAAGGGCAGAGCATATGGTTTTGTCACTTCCTCGCTTGTCAGCAATAGCATTATGTTTTAGCATTCATAAAATGTCCTAGGACTGTTATACCTGCTTCTCATGTTTGTCCTATAAAAGTTTCCCTGTTTCTCATACACTTATATTAACACAGCTATAGTTTGATAATTCCTTCTGTTCAAATGGCTCAAGAGTATCTTTAATTTGAATATATTTGCATGATTTGTGTTAAGGCTTTAAGGCACTCCTTGACAGTACCACAGATATTAGTACCTTTGTCAGTTTGAAACTTTTATCCCAACTATTCTCATGAGATCTGTTACTCCCTAGAGACCCTCCCTTGGTATTCATGGTTTGAAAGCTATATCTATTTTAACCACACGCTGAACTTCTGGCTCACAAACTCTGTGTGCTACAATAGCTATCAAAATTGAAAGAGTGAAGAAGAATTTATGGCTTTTTAGTCTGACTTGTACAGTTCAAGCAGAACTTTTTTATTTTCTGTCTTTTGTTGCTTCAGAGTTTTAACTCACTACTCTACTCTTTCAAACTTGCAAAAGAATGCAATAGAAAAGGCTGAAATTCCAAGATGGAAAAGAAATAGTGCTTCCATCATTTTTAAACTTGTCTAGTCTGTTGGATTTTTGATTATGTACTTCAGGAAGAAGTGTTGGTAATATATAGAACTGTCTGTGATTTAAGAGCAGAGACCAATTTGTCATTTATACTTATGTATTCATTCATCTTGTATTACTTTTTTTTCCACTTCCTGCTGCAAATATAAAACAACTGGGGAGAAGAGCCATTAGAGAATTGCTTTAAAAGATCAATTGCTCTTTGATACGCTTACTTTAGTTTTTAAATTGGAATTTTGAAGTTTTATCAGTTGTTTGACATATGCATAAAAATAATCAGCAAAGAAAAGAACAAATAAAACCTCATAGAAGCGCCACACTTTTTCAGTTATTACACAAATGGTAGACAAAAAATAACAACAACTTTTTACAGTGACAGATTACGTGGCAGATTAATGCTTGTTATTTGAATCTACATTTTAGTTCATTTTGCTTCAGGACATAAGTTAATAGGATATTGATGGTGTTTGAACTTAGTACGTGTTCTGTAAACAAAAAGTGGGTAAATTCTGATAGGTCATTGTGACACCTGATCTTTCTACCCTCAAAATATGTTTCCTGAGATGTATTACCAAAATAGAACTCGCTAAGAATGTTACATGGACTGAAAGCTTTTCCTCCTTGACAAAGAGGTTTTTTAACTTTCTCTTTATAGAAACTATGCCTTTGGTCCTGAAAGTACTTGTGTGTGTGTGTGTGTGTGTGTATATATATATATATATATATATGATTTTTACTCTGCAGCTTTTGTCAGATATTGAGCTATTTCTTTCTTTTCTACTTTCTTTAATGGATCACGTCATTAGAATAATATTGCCAGACAGTCAACCAGAGTGAGAACAAACAATCCAGTTATTTATTCAGCTTATTCTTTTAGTAAGGAATGTGACCAAACATAAAAATAAAACAAAGCAAAGCAAAATAAAACAAAAAACTTACATAATGCAAAGTGCTATTTTTGTCAATAAAATAAAAACCCAGAGGTTGGAATAAAATAAGATCATTAACAGAAAATATTATTCACTTTATTGCATAGTCTAAGTAGGATAAATGTACTACAAGATGTGTAAAGCTACTTATCCGGTTTACTGATTTTTTTTTTCTCTGAGCATTTAAAAACAAGGAAATATAATTAGCAATGTCTCTTCAATGAGTAAACTGTAAGTATGCGTCAATATGCCAGATGAAAATGAATATGAAGATTAAATTTGTAAAGTAATAATTATTTTCTTCTTTTAAACATTATCTTTTAATGGGGATATTGAAATCAAATATACTAGTTTAGTGTACTACTAACAAATATGAACCCAAATACACTAGTGAAAATATCACTTTTTTTCCAAGACAGTGAGAATCATTCAGTTTTAACTGTTGTATGCATGAGCTTCCCCAAGAAAATAACTATATTAAATTCTTCAGATAGAGGTAAAATCATGTTCTAGCTTTATGCATGCTTCTGTTATTCTCCTATATGTTCTTTCATTTTCTTAGTTGTCATTCTCTCTCTTAAAAATATTTAAGAACAATCTGTGCATAAGTTCTTTATTTTTTCAAGCACTTGCAATCACTATACTATTTTAATAAGTCTTTGCTGACCTCAGATATTTCTTTACAGAGCTTCTTTTATTGTTGTATCACTTAGAAATAAAGTATGAAACATATTTTATAGCTTTTATAGGAGTCTTTAAGCTGTCCTGTTTTACTAAGCGTTTGTTCTAATGCTTATGTTCCGCTGACTTCACCAAAACGCAGGTGTGCCCTTACCACCTTTGTTGACTGAATGGATCAAACTTATGTACCTTTATCACCTATAAAATAAAAAAATCTATATAGCAATGTATTAGATGTATGCCTTGCCTTACCATGAAAGATGATATTTACAATGTTTCTATATTTACTTTGTACTCTTCAGAGGACACTGTACAAAATAGAATCAGAAGAAAGTGGAGAAAAAGGAATGAAAAAAAGGGTTGTGTGCGATTGGAACTTTGTGGCATAGCTCAATTTTCCCATTTCAACAAATTATGAAACTTCAACTAAGAAAAAATTTGTGGTACTATATTTGCTATGTCTCATAATTGACCTATTATTCCATCCTAAGACACTGGCTAGCTAATTCATTGTCATAGAGGGTGAACACCTTTTGGCTAACATTGCTTCCTATGTTTGCATATTGCAAATAAAACATTAAAACTAAATATATAATGTTTTGAATACACTTTCATAATGTGTAGATTCTTGAAGGATTCAGGAATTGCAGGAGAGAAAAAAAGCAGATTTCAGTTATTCCTCTTTTGTTTTTTTAAAAAGTAACTTTTGGCAGTATAGCTAAAACATGTATTTCAGATTTTAAACAGGTTTCACAAAAAGTACAAGGAAAATTTGCCTGTCTAAACTTATTTCTCCATTTGTTTTAAAAAATAAATATAAGATTGGTTTTTCTTTCATTGAAAATCTAAAACAAACCATGATGTGCTAGCTTAATTTAAGACATAGATATAAATAATAATTCCTTTTTTTTTATCCTATTAAAGATGAATTTATCTTATATAGTTTTAAAATTACCTTAATGCTTGCATAAATCACAAATTTAATCTCATGTGTCTTTTCTATTTCCTAATATGATCAAGTCCTGGCTTCAGTATAAATCCAAAGAAATTCTGATAGCAGTGAAATTCTTTATTTCTAATTAAGTATAGTGTGCCCAAAATCAAAATTATTTTGCTTACATAATGATTTCTGAAGAGTACATCTACTGTAATCTGCTGTACCTTTCCTTATTTCTAATTCACACTAATATTAAAATTCATTCCTTGAATCAAGCAGCTTGTTAATAGTTTTGCTTTTTAATCCATTTATTTGGAAGCTGGTATTCTACTCCAATACAGGCAAGTGATGTCCATGGGGCAGGTTTTGCCTAGATATCAAGGAATAAATTCATAACAAACCCACAGTGCTAATAAACTCTGTTGATTTGGTTAAGTCCAAGGGTTATCTTTTCAGGAAACTCTACTTCCAAGGAACAGTGAATGTTATTATTTATGTATTGCAATCAGATGTCTGACCTTTGTATATATCCTCTAGTCTCTTTTATTCTAATGAATTCGGAAGTTAAGCTGCAGATCTCAGAAAGCTTCAGGGGATAAATATGCACAGTAAAATATTAAGCTCAACTTAATTAGGTACATCAATGATCAGGCTTTTGGTGAAGAGCAATAGGGATTGTTTTGCTAATTTTTGTCACGCACACAAAACCCCAAAGATCTTGGAAGCAATTCAGAGGAAAATTTATTAGGGGGAAAATGGAAAACATTAGAGGGGGATTTGGCGGGGCAAAGAATTAAGAAGGAAAGAAGTAGGCTTCCTTGCAGTCTTATTAATTTTGATTTTGTGCATTGTAAATTTAATTAGCTTAATCCCATTTGAAGTATAACATTTTAAGAAGGAAAAGTATCGTAGTGATTCATCTTGAAAGAGGGAGGACAGAAGGAATGAAGCTAAACTATATTACAAAACGTTAAGTGACTTATGTTCACTGCTTTCCAGTGAACTAAATAATAAGATTAGTATTTAATTAAAGCACATTAAGGAATAACTGGCTTCCTGGCATTTCATGGCTGTATCTACATTCAATGATATTGATCATTTATTTATTTGTTTTTGCTCATTGAAAAGACAGAGTAAAATCCAGTCTGTGCTACGTCTATTTTAAAATAGCTAATTCTCAGCAAGACAGTTCATTGACTGGGACATCTTTTCACTCACACTAGTGATCACTGATAACCAAATGATTTATTGCTTCTCACCTTGATGACTGCAATGTGTGCCAACAGACTCTTATTTCACTTTCTGTTCTCAATATAGAACAACAATTGTTTGGATTTTTGTTTGTTTGTTGGTAGTGGTGGTGGTGGGATTTATTGAAGTTTTTTGAAAGAAGAGGATGAGTGTCTATGTACATGCATATATGATTATTTACTTGCATTTAATTTTCCTTCTGATATAATTAATTTGAAAGATAGGAGTGTTTGTACTTCAAAGATCTGTCTCCAACAAATTTTGTTTTTCTTAAAAAATATTTTAATAGAACATCAAATGAAAAAAAACCTCAAAGCCTTAAACTATCACTAGCTCAATGAAAATACAAGAAGTAAAATTTCACAAAATTAAATCTCAAACTTGTCAGTTACAAGTATGCAAAAATTGCAGTCCTACAAACAAGAGACTTGCTTTAAAACAAAGTCATTTTTTAAGCCAAAGTACCACACCATCTCTTAAATACATTATTGTTTTTATGTGTGAGCCTTCCTTCCTTCCTTCCTTCCTTCCTTCCTTCCTTCCTTCCTTCCTTCCTTCCTT
>VZSG01000751.1:150213-175531 GCA_013398315.1 Nothoprocta pentlandii | reverse complement strand
TTAGGCAAAGCTAATATTTTCATCTTGCCTTCTATGATATGGACCAGATTTGTTCAATGAGACTGAGCAACTGAGCACATAATGCTAATACTCAAAGCAATAATGGTTTAAAAGCTGCAGTTCCTAAAACAGCGTTTTTTAAAAAGGAAGAGAAAGTTAGAAGTTGTTTTCATTTATCCCTGCTGAAAAACATACATTATTTCTTTGGAGATATATTAACAAATATATTACTTCTTTCACATTTCAGAATCCAGTTACTAATTTTCACCTTCTAGTATTTTTAACTCACTTTTATATTTAAAGTCATAAGTGCATAAGTGCAAGTGCATAAGTGCAATTGCATAAACCCATGCAGGGAGTATCATTTGAAGAACACTGGCATAACATTACCAAAGTTCAGGCCTCATATTCAGCAGTTGCACACAGTGCTATAAAGCTAGCAGGAAAAGTGCATCTTTCACTGGAGATGGATTTTTGGAATTAATTAATCAGTATGAATCATTGGAAGAGAGCGTATCTTGTTAGCTTCAGTCAGTCAGATACTAATCAGTGGCTCATTAGCTTTAAAAATATCAACCTGGTTGAGCTATCATTATTCTGCACAGTAGACTAATGAGTCACATTAGAGAGAATGCTACATGGCACACAGAATTGCTTTTACCCATTACCCAAACTACATGTACAAAATCTTATGGGAAAATCAGTGGTAAAGGCAATCAGAGAATCAGAGCAAAAACCACTGTAATTGACCTCAATTTTCACTGCCTTATTTTGCTGCTAAGTGCTGCTTAAACCCAGTTTTACATGCCTTGTGCATGCCATGCTCTGGTGTGTCCCAACAAGGGAGCTGAGGATACCTCAAAAGAAAAGACTGACCCCAACTGTCTTTGATATTCCCTGGAGAAATTATTTAACCATTTCCAAGGGTAAGATATATACGGTAAGTTATATGGATGAATAGAATAAATTGCAAAGGAAATAGAAATATAGCCTTATCATGTAACTATTAGAAAGTCTGTATTACACCAAAGAACAATTTTAAAGCCTGAATAATACCTTCAATACTAATTAATTCTCCTGTAATTAATATGATCATATTAATATAGCTTTGTTCAAGCTGCCTTTTAAGTGTTCCAAAAAAATGCACAATTTTTATGATGAAAGAGTGCTAAATTACATTCACTTCTCCTGATGGTTACAGGTATCTAAGTGGATTAAACTAGAAGAGGGCAAGCAGACTTAAGTAGGAGGATAGTTTTTTAAAAGGTACTCCAAAGCTTCAGTATACTCAGCCAAATGCAATGGATGGAGTCTTCTGAAAGACAATATACCAAGACTAAGTGTCAGTGTAAGAGCAACAAGACTTCACTAGTTTTTCAAAACTGAGCATAATGTTAATTTTAATTGATCAAATGTGTAAAAAAATATAGAGGTATAAATTCAAGAGGATTTGCAGAGACAAAAAAGTAGCTATCTAGCTATGTTCAGATAATTTGAAGATTTATCAAGTATTGAACTAAGGATGCAGTTTGCAGTTCCTCATGTACCGTCACATGACACCTGAAAATAAAATGAGCCTAGAGCATGGCATTTGCAATAGAGAAAAATAAAGCAATCAGCAGAAAGAAAATTCCCCTAGCAGCAACTTCCTACTTTGTATCCATCTGTGTGTGACCTGATGTGTCCTCAGGCTCATAATCAGACGACTTCATGTACAGTTCCATCACCCAATACCTTTCCCCATGACATCCTTCAAGGCATAAATTTTTCGTGTTGAGTTCTGTTAACTTGAAAGTCTCTCTACATTTTATTACCAGTATAATCTATACTATTAACATTAAACAGCTATGGTTGAATTGTTAAAGTTCAAATAATTGACTTCAGCCATTAAATGTATGAAAACGTGCAAGTGTCTTGGTGCTCTTACCAGTGCTTCTGGTTTTACAACAACATTTATGTTTTTGATGGACAATTATGGGATATTTTCTGATAGTCAAAACTACTTTTCAAATAGAATGTAAAATCATCATCTTCAAAATAGATAGATCTGCTAACCCCTCCTAGAATGTACACCAGAGGAATCTCTGGGTATTTTTAATTATTAGAATGGAAAATCAGATTATTGTATAGTTCAGAACCTGCTGTGGCATCTGAAACAGCTTCCAAAAACTTGTCACTCAATATTCATGATGATCATAAGTTGGTTGCCTTCTGCTTCATTTAATTTAGACATTTCTAAATGTGTTTTTCCCTGATTAGTTTGATTTAGTAGAGTTCTCCTTTGATCCCCAAAATACTCAACGCTGATTTTTAAAACGCAAATATAAAAAGCCTCCCAGGTAATCTTCTACAAGGTTCAGGTTGAGCAGCTGTTACAACAGACTGTGGTCATCACCATTGAGCAATCAGTTCAGTGCTTCATGCAAAGGTTAACTTTCCCCTTTGTTTTGTAATCATTCTTTTTAAAACTTTCAATTATATTATCAGTGCACTAGGTCTGGTAATTTTTCTTCTAAGCGTAAGTGTATCTGCAAGGGATTAGATAAAGATATACGACATTCTGGCTCTTATTTTAAGATGATTTGTCAATCTGTAATTACGGCTTTGGATGTCACGTGTCTTTCCATGATGCTGCTCCTATTGTTACAGGCTGTCTGTTTGGTAGTTCAGCAGGTATTCTTTATCCATGTTTAACACTACACATTTTTGTCTAATGTGAACCCAGCTTTTACAGGAAATGAAAATAAGTGAAAACAGTAATCACAGAAAGGATCCTACATGCTTGTGGAAGGGTTTGAATCACAATGAGGGAGTGGTAGGTATATCCTTATACAGTTTGATGGCACCTTTCCGTTGGGTGGCTGGAGTATTTTGGAGTCTTGTTTTATATTTAGTTTTTATTTTTTTATCTTGAAATACTGCTTTTGACCTTAGTGTCATTGTAATGCATGCCAAACACTGAAAAGAATGAATAAAATAGAAGAAATAAAGATTAATCCAATCCTGGCATCTATCTTTGTTTCTGTTTGTATATATTTTATAAGATACTGTGTCTTAGACTAACTTTAAAAAAAGAAAAAAAGAAAATTGTGAGGGTATGTAACTAAAGCTCACCCCCACATGCACAGGAGCCCCAGGGCACAGCAGGCTAATAACCCAGTAAAAGGAAAAGGAGTAACAAATCCCAAGATTTTAGTTCAGGATTGAATTCAGATCTTGTCCTGTGCAGGAACCTGTTTTGAGTATTTCCTTTCCTTTCCTGCATCTGAATGTGTCAGGTGGATGAGAAAAAAATGTTGCTAATGAGCATTTGCTCCAATATGTTAAATTAAAAAAAAAAAAAAAAAAAAAGTCCTCTCTAAAATGGTTCTCTTAAGATATAGAACTAAAGAACTAAAGTCCTCCTCTTTCCCCAGCACACACACAAGAATCCCCCGGGCAGACAGAGAAGTCCCAACAGTCCCATCAGATCTGCCAGCCCCTGCCCGCCACTCAGGGCTGTCCCAGGAGAGCCATTAAGAGTAAATGAGGTAAAGCAGAGCAATACCAGGCTCTGCTGTTATGCTTTGCTTCTGCAAGCCGTTTTGCTCTGTTGCGGAGCCCCTTGAAGCAGTAATGATGTATAATGTATGTGCCTATCAATAGAATTCTGCAAAATTATGCAATGGCAATGAGCTTAGCCAAGGCATTAAAAGGATGCAGTTTGAATCAGATGTTCATGTGTCTACCACTTTCTATGTCTGCCCACTTGTACTCTGCTACAGAATTGCACTAAGGATTGTAGGGTTGGATGTTTTATTCTTTCATGTAAGGCACACATTTTGTAAACAAAATAAACAAAACATCTACATAAACACACTCACTCTGCAGGAGCTGGGTGTGTATCAGGTTGAAAGAGGGGATTCAGAAAACTGTATTTGCAGGGAGATGAAGGCTACTGTAAAAGTAGTCTATTTCTTTTGATGCCAGGAGACAAAAAGTGCTGCATTTTTTCTGGCAAAAAGCTATGCTGCATCATGAAAACAGCTTTTAAAGCTGTAAATTCTAGCTACAGTCATATCCCTTTCTCCATGTTGAACTTGAAAGGAGGAAGTAGGAAAGACCTATGTAAATATTATGTCAAACAGTTATCACTTTATCACAAGAATGATACTCACAGGGCCTGTTATACTCTCCACATGTTTACACAGTTCTCACGGAGATTTTTGTGCAAATTATCCTCATCATACTAGAATTTCTGCAATGCCACAGTATTTTCTGTAAGTCATGAGAGAAATCAAAAGTAAATATAAACTTAAATGTATAAAAGATGAATAAATTAAGATGAATAAATTAAAGACAACTACTGAAAGCAAAGCCAAAATAAAAATGCACTACCCAAAGGACTTTCAAGTATATACAATGCATAACGTTGATTATAATTTTTGAGGTAAAAGTCATTTTGATATGACAGTTAAAAATGAAAACATATGCTGCAGCAGGAAGACAACAGGGGCATCTCTCTCCTTGTTGCTCTAAAATAGGGATTTATTTAAATGAAATGTAAGGATTAAACTTGATTCTTTGAGTTCCAGAGGGAAGTACTGATACTTTAGTTCTTTCTCAGAGGGTCTGGAAAAAATGTTTAGGAGACTTTGCATATTATTCTTCAGATAATGAGCTTCCATTTACAAGAAAAAATACAAGGTAAAATCAAAATAATTCATAGCAACTGTAACCACCAAAAGCTGTGCCCCAGTTTTAGGTCTAACAAGAAGATACAGACTTGAACCATATGAGCAAATTAGCTAGGGAAGATCAAATAATCAAACATCAATTCTCCCAAATTTGAGGTCCTAAACCCAATTACCTGATTATTCCACTAGATAGGAAACACCTTGATAATACAAGCATTTCCCATAGAGTGATGAAGCATAAATATCATTTACTTTCACAAGATAATAGTGCTTCTTGAATCACAAATGCTTACAGTTAAGCTTCTCTCAAAATACTTCTCTGAGAGCTAGTATTTTCTAAGATCCATCACTATTTTTCCAGGCTTTTACATTCAATTTAGGGACACCACAGTAGCATAATCCTGAGAGGGTTTAGGCATATAAGATTCTGCCAAATCACCTAACTCCAGACTCCTACAACAGTAGCCATCTTTATCTGAGAGAGTTTTTTAAACTCCCTTTATAGATGGAGAGAAAAGAAACTTCGAGAGGGTGATTCATCTGGTCTGGTTTAGATGTCAACCTTGGGAGGAGATGAATCATGCTCTGGATATTTCTTTTCCTGTGACTATAAAGGGAGTTTAGATAATTAGCTCAGACATGAATATCTCTACTGTAAATCCACAAAGTTTAGTGAGTACTGTCTTCCTATCTGAATTGTCCCATTGAAATCAATGGTAAATAGTAAAGCAATACTTACGTGCAAATTCTTTATTTCTGCAGAATTTAAAGGGACTATATAAACTTTGATTAATTGTGCCAAAACCCTGGGAAGTTGCAAAAAAGTTATATCCATCTGAAACTGCAGGGAAATCATCGTAAGCAAACAAATAGTTCTATTGGAAGTGGAATTAATGAAGCTTAGGTTCTTATGGATTTGTGTCTCGTGGTTGATTTATTTTATAAGTGAATTTTAATAAGGCTGCTGTTGGAACTCACTTCTTATTAGGTGTCAGAGAGTATGCAGCAGCAAAAACTGTTATGATTACCATAACCACAGGAAGAGCTTCCTCAGTGAGAAGATATGCATTATTAGACGCTAGAGAAACCATATAGCAAAGAACTCGTATCTGAAGAGTTGATTCTCTGATGTCTAGTAAGAAGCAAATGTTTTTTCCCCGTGGGTTGACTACATGATATCTCTTTCACCCCTTGAATAAGCCCTAAATTTATGCTGAATTGTGTCCCTAGTTTCAGTGTTGATGGGATCTCTCATCCTTACCTAGAAATATCTTACCATGAAACACACAGGGGTTTTGAGATTTCTCTCAAATTTATCCAAATTTACCCAAAACTCTGCCAAATTTACCCCAAACTTGCCAACAGGTATTTGTCACAAGTTTTTAGGGGTACACGAATGAACACGAGTACATAAATGGACCCAGAAATTTGTATTGACATATGTGTGTATTTACATAGAAAATCATGGAAAGCATGAAGAAAAAAAAATCCCTCAAGTCCTCAAGTAGGAATTTGTTTAGGTCATTTATAAGTTCTTAAGTTCTTTTGGAGCTCTAACCACTGATGGCTTCAATTTTACAACTCATTTGAAAAACAGCCCCTCTAGCCACCTTATGTGTCCCCTAATACCATCCTGTGGCTATTCAGCCTGTTAGTTCAGCACTAACAAAGTGAAGTGCAATCTGCTGCTGTTTAGATGCTTCATATCAAAGCTGTGAAATGGCCTGGTCCAGGTTATTTACCCAGGCAAGTATTTTAACCATGTTATTTTATAAAGATCTAGGACAAATACACTGCTTTCAACACAACTATATTCTCAAATTAAATTAGTTTTCCAGACCAATCTCCATCTCTTCTGTTCCTAAGTACTCAGATATGTATTTTGTGTATGCTTTTTTTTTCATTTTGATGTTTAGTACCTATTTTCACAACCTCTTATTTCTTCTGCTGCTAGACTACAGAAATTGATCCATTTTCTCATAGTTTATTCAATGTTTTCAAGAAAATAGGATGAAATGTGAAGGGCTTCTCTTCATAGTCCCCTGTTCTCCTGTTTTTTGATCAAGGAAATAACACGTGGTAGCTGTGATAGTCTAATTACTGGAATAAAATTCAGGATGAAGCTGCTTACTGCAACTCTTGGCCTTTGTCAGACTCTGTGACAGCCTGCATTATAGACACCAAACTACAGGAAATTTCAGTCATCTCTTTGTCTATCTAGGTACTTTTATTACATCTTTCACTAAGGTAGTGGAGCACTTAGACTGAAGGAGCAGTGCATTAAACAGCTTAGTAATTCTTGCATTAAGGCAGACTGCTTTCTCCTGATTCACAGAAAGGAGAAAAAATGAGCAGAGATTAAATCCGAGAGCAGAATTCAAGCTGCAAAAACAGAAAAGCTACTGATATAGTAAACAATTGGTCTTGAAGTTATACGTTTGTAAACTGGCACAAATACTGCACTATACAAATGTGGTATGAAAGAGCACCACGGTATGACTTCTCAATAAACAATGTTCTAAGAATTCATCAATAACAAATCTTTTTTTGTTTATAGCTAGAAAACATAGATCATTGTTGAAAATCAATTCACTCTACATTTGAACATAAGCCTAGGGCATATATTTCAGCAGATCTCAAACTAAATGAGGATCCATAACATAAGGAAGAAGCCTCACTTCACACACATTGCAGTGGACAGAGAGAGGCATGTCTCTGGTGATTCGATTAACATTGAAAAGCTTTTGCAATTCACTGCCTCACAGTCTACACCATATTGGCTGTAATGATACATAAAATGGATATTTTGTATCTATCAAAACATAAAATAAAGAAAAAGTAAAAGCCAGTGAAATTGAAGAGACAAATATCTTTCAGTAAGTGCCACCTACAACCCACCATTTTCCTCATATTCTCCTTCATGGGGGCAGTATCATTTTTACATCAATGTAAAAACAGCAAAGAATTATTACTTTTTTTTTTTCCCTAGATTTGTTATGGAGTGTTATGCTTGTTCTGGAGTTTGTTTTGTGTTCTGCTTTCAGAGTTCATTAGTTGCTTTCTTCTCTGACACCAGAATCGTGTGCTTTTAGCTTCCACTGAAATCCTTATAATGGAATTTACTGAAATGCAATTACTCTGTACTTGGTTTTATGGATCAAGACTGGCACCTTCTGGTGAAACAATTTAAATTCACTGCAGAAATAAAAAATGCTCAAATATACCGTAATAACCTGTGCTTTAAATAAGCTATTATTTAGAGATAGTTAGCTTTCTGAGATTTTTTAAAACTATTCTGATAAAGTCATGATTTCTCATGATATATGTACATGACTAGATTTACATGCAGTTACATGAGTAGATTCAGATGGAATTTAATTATTTATTAATTAATGCTTCTCAAATTAAACAAAAGATCATCATACGTATAAATAAGTATTTGAGAATGACAAGGTGGACAATTAGCTTAATTAAATTAAGATACTGAAAGGTATTTCAGCTAATGGAATAATAGTAATATAATTTAAGCTTCAAAACACTGTTAGTGAGAAGGTGCAGTATTTATGTGGGGTATTTTTGCCATCATGTTTCATATTTATTGAAACTGGATTGCCAGTTATTTTTACAATTGGAGAATGATGCAGCAGAGCGTATTATACATACATCTGAGACCTGTTTGTTTGAATTGGTGCTGTTGTTAGAGATGCTTCTGTTACCGGTCTTCAGCTACCAGCAGATTCTGATAAAAATGCTAGAATTTTGCTGTCCATAACAAAATAACCTATTAAATGTCCACAAAAGGAAACAGGAACTCATCTATGCAATTATGCAGATTAATTTTTTTCATATTTAAATTATATATGTCACAAGGAGGGAGAGAATAAACTATTCTTTTTTTCTGAGTCTGATTTAGTCTAGGCTTTCATACCAAGTAGCTGCTGGAAAGGGGAGCAAGACATAGATCCAATCTCCTTGAAAAGTCTTACTTGTTTTTTTCAGTCTAACAGAAGCAGTTTTCTAACATTTCAGGTAGAGATTGATCTGTGCCCTCTACTCCACCCCTACTGCACCATGCTATTGGCAGAGTCTGCCTTGCATTAAAAATTGAAAGTTTCTGGAGAATGCTTAAAGGAATGTGAGATGTGCTTGATTCCTATACTGATGTTTTTTGAATGATTGGCATTCTTTCCTCCATGGCCTAATGTAAGGAAAAATTTATATTTCATGCCCTTTCATTAATTTCGTAGTCAAAAAGTTTTTTTTTTTTCTATTAGAGAGCTAATTTAACACCACTAAATTTATCAAAGACAAAATAATATGTCCACGTAAGATAGCAAACTAATTTCAGGAACCTGCCTCATTAAGTTCCTCTAATATTTTGTTGCTAAAGTGTTAGAGGCTTGGACTTTCCTTCAAGCACCAGTAAGAGTCACCTACTTTAAAATTTCTTTGGATTAACCCAGTTTTGAAAAATTAGGTCACTCCCCAAAACTTAAGTGTCTATTCCACGACTGCATTTAAAGATACAGTGAACTACTTGTACAACGGAAGACTACTAAGATCATCCATTTCTTTCACACAGTCAGGGAAGAGTCATCACATGACACTTATGTGGATGACAACAGACCAAGATAATCTGTCTGAAAGGCTCCATGTCCCATTTTCCTGTCCCTTGAGTCATTTAGTCCCACCAAGTTTCCACTGAATCATATCTCATGCTCACTCCTGGTGTCTCTCAGATCTTTTGTCCCGGCTTTCTATATTTATTCTTAACCAGGTCAGAACAGAGCGATAAAGAAATCAGTATACTAATTTGTAGCTTTCATTCTTGTTCAGACAGTACCTGGCAGGATGCCATTCACAGGCAACTTACTGTCCTTGAAATAATAGCTCAAGAGCTGCCAACCAATTGTGTCTAATGGGACATTATCACTGGAGAAATTGTTTTCCTAAAGCAGCACAATTCATTCTTGGATTTACTGTAGATAACTTTAATGTGGAAGTAGTGATAGTAGCAAGGAAGAATAGTCTGATATTTCCAATTTGAAATATTTCTATTTTATTAGGATAAAAATGCTTGATACAGATCATTCCCTGGGGCATGTATGCAGAGTGTGCTTCAATGTCGAGAAGTCTAGCAAAATCAAACCATGCCTCTAGAAGTACTAGATGAGAGATACAGTTTTGTCCACCCTCTTTTATATCATTGTCTACATTTGTTATGGTTAGTCTCATGAAAACTTACAAGCAACAACATTTATACTGTGAAATAATACTCAGAAGTGTTCATAGTGTATCATCATGGCAGCAGTCAGTATTTGTGTTTCTTTTTCACTGATAATGGACCCAGCATACTAAACAAGGCATCAAGCATTTTATTCTAAAAATATGACTTTACACATCTTCTTATGTCTTATTAAGGGAGCCCCTGGGGCTTAAAAATAAATTGTCTCCAGAAAGATCTCATGTTGTTAGATGTAAAATAAAGATGAGATATAAACTTTGTTTGATACCTAGACACTGCTGAAGATCCTTGTGCCATAAATTGCCTGCAGCAAGAAAAAAAAATAGGTTGTCTCTATCATTTCAAACAACAGTCAAAAAAAGTCATAGCCCAGTAGATAAGTATTCTTCATACCCAATTAATGTCTTCTTCCCTAAGTAACAAATTTTTAACATTCATAACATGGGGCAAATAGGTTCTTTTCAAAAAGAGCACCTATTTTGAAGGTTTGTGACAATTGAGCAAATTAGCAGATTGGTTGTCATATAGATCCATAGCTATTTGTGAAAATACTAAAGGAAATAAAGGTTGATTCCAGATGTTTCCTTCTTAATACTGCAGCCACATAGGGCATGTCACTATCACTGTGCCAAAGCAACTATTCTAGATATATGTGGCAGAAAGCATGTTGATAGAAATAGAATGGAAAAAAAAAAAAAGCCTTTTTGAAGTTGCCGTTTCAACTAAAGGAGTAAGGGGAGCGAAATGGAGGAGAAGGGCAAGCAAGAGGGATTTGCTGTCATGAATTTTGATGTTATATAAGCCTTGGCAGCCCTGAAGATTACTGTTCTCTGTCCAGAAAACAAATATAGCACAGGCAGCACCAGCATATGTTTTTTACATGCTTCCCTAGAGACTACACACATTGCAGAGAGTAGGAGAGCAGTCATTAAGAGAGGCAACGTGTGCTAGTGAACAGGGCATGGGATGTGAGACCTGAAGCTGCTCCTCACTTGATATAAATTATTGCATCTCCCTTACACCTCTGCTCTCTCTGTGGGACTGTGCCATTTTACAACAGTTGCAATCCTGATCCAAGAGACCTAAGTCTATTCCTGGCAACACTTTCAGATGGCTGTGTGCAAATTTGGCTAATTCAGCTTTGTGTCTGTAAAATGCACTGCTTTGTACTGCATTGCTTTCTAAAACATGAAAAGATATGAAAGAAAGTATGAGAGAAAGATATTAGTTTTGCTATGTAAACCAATCATATTCCAGTCTTAATCTTGTATATCTGCCATCATGGTTTCCAGGAAAAGCTTAGAAATGTCTCCCACTGAGTGAACTTATTTGTGTTCCTGTGACCTGAGTCTCAGGGAAGCTCTGCTACAACAAGGACCCTGGAAAATGTCAATGGCCAAGATCTCCTTTCTCCCCACCAGAGCTTTTCTTTTCCTTCCAATACTACGTGTTTTTTTTTTTTTTTCCCCTTTGCAAAATACATCTTCTTTATGGCTAACAATCATGCACTTTGCATGTGCCAGCCCTGTGACTGTTGTGCAAAAGTGAAAAGGACATTTCACTTAAACAGCCACAGTAAAGCAGATTTTCATAAAACCCAAGTTTTGAGACGAGGCAGTCTATTTCACTAAAACTGCATGAAGAATTGTGTGTGATGAAGATCTGCCTCTGTGAAAATATGAAGATATTCCTTGGACAGAAGCAGAGATTTCAAGCAGGGTTTTCCAGTCTTTCTGCTACAGTAACTTAAAGAGCTGTTTGTGTGACAAGAAAAATGCCAAAGGTGATAGATTACTGACAAACTCTTTAGAACACCACTTTGATTTAGGAAATAGATTCTGTGAATAGATTCTGATCAGTTTGTTTTACAGATATAATTTTGCATACTGACACAGCACAGTGACTTACTTATGCCAGTGTAATTTAGAATCTAAACACGAATTACATACCACTTAAGCCATTCAATCTATTTCTTTCCCTCATTGCTCTCTGTTGCGTGTACGCTAGTATTTTGTCCATTTTCATTTAAATTTGCCCAGCTACCGAACTCCTGCAGCATCTTTTGTGAGCTTATTCCCAAGGATAATATATCTCTCTGTCAAGAACTCTGATTACTCAGGCTAAACTTTTCCCTTCATAATTTCATCTCTCTTCTCCTTTGTACATTTTTTTTTCCTGGGCTCTTGGCTGACTGCACACTTCAGGAACAGACAATAAGCATGTTTGCCATCAGTGACTGCTTAGGCAAGCTGTAGTACTTGGCCTTTCTCGTAAACTAGTCTCCCACTGTATTGCTATGATCACTGATAAATTGTTGTGTTTATCTGTGTGGTATCTGTTATCCAGATCAGAGTTATCCGGTATTACAGATATTATAATAACTGAGTATATTAAAATGGATACAGAAAGACCCAAAGAAAGGAAATATTAACTTCTTATATTCTGATAGTAGTACTGGTTTAACAGGTAATTAACTTTTTAAATTTTCTAACAGGTCACTAGTCCTTGGACCTATACCTATATTGATTGCCTCTACTGCCTCGAGAATTTTCCTGACATTATAAATTTGAAGTGTTTCCCTTCTGTGTCTTGAATGGCATTTCCCCCCAGAGCTACTAACTTGAGCTCCCCCATAGCTAATGCTTACTGATCCTTTTGCATTATCTGCTGCTATTGATGCTTAAAATGCCAGGCAATACAGTAGCATGACTATATCTTTTTATCTTTATTTTTGTTGTCTCTGTATCATTGTCATACATTACGTAATGTATCATTAATGATACATTAATGAATGGTATGATTTCTACCTTTCCTCAGTATTCTCTGTCTTCCTATAGTGGGATTTTGCACTATTTTTCCCACAGAGACCAATTGACATAGAATCCAATTTGTACATGACAATCACAACTATGTTATTTCAATTGTTTGTTATATCTATTATTTTTCCTTAATTCACTTAGGTTTTTTTTACAAAATGTAATTTCTCTCCAGATCTTTTCTTTAAAACTCATACTGTTTGTTGAGTGTAGGCACAATATTTTCCAGGATCTAGAAAGTGTCTTACTTCTGGCATCCTGAGAAGAGTACTATTTCTCTCACAACAGAAGTCAACCACACGTGTTATATAACCAGATTCTCTTGTAAAAGGAATTCTTCCTACATAGTATCTCTGATCACAAAGTAAAAATTATACTTGCCTCTAGAACTCCACAGTATCGAGAATATAGAGACACCATAGCCTGAACAGAAAGATCTATATTATCTATTGGGAGTTTCTGAAAGGAATTATGCCTTTCCAATATAAAGTTACCTTTGAGAACTTCATGGAGGCTTTGTGGACACACTTACACTTGATATCCAAGGGAAAAACATAGAATCATAGATTTCTTAAGCCTGGAAAGGACCTTAAGAGATCATCTAGTCCAACCTCGCTGCACACGCAGGGTCACCTAGAGCATATGTTGTTCTCCAAAGTATCATCAATAGCCTTTAGTCAGATATTCTTGTCTCCTCATTTTCCCCACATTCTCAGTACATTCCTTTTACATTTTGGAGACATCAGCTTCCATTTGAATAGGTAACATCTAAGTTTTTTCCCTTACGTTATTTATTTTCTAAAAATGCAAAGCATGGACATGCTATGTTTATTTCATGGATTGGTCACTGCAGTTTTTTAAATACATAGAGTCTTTCTGAAAGCATTCACAGTATTAATTTATACAGGTAGCAAGTCATGAATAAAATGCTATATCTGTACTTAAATGCTATCAATTTGGCAGCATTTTATTCCCCTTTAACTAAGATGTAACCGACCACATTAGGTGCAAGCATTAAAGATGTATTCCAGTAGCCAGAGGTACTTCTTTTAACTTATTCGAGGGACTTTGATCTAGGAATCTGGCTAATCAGTAACATAGTAAGATTTTCAATAAAACTACTTTTCTATCAAGTCAGACATACTGTAAATGAAGTAATTTGGAGTTATCTAGAACTTTTTGTACTGAATGAAACACAATGATATGCAGGTTATAAGAAAACATAAACTGTTAATATTTTAATTTCCTTACTTATTCTTTGACTTTTGTAGGAAGTTGAGTTGAAATCTTTATCTTTACTTAGTCTTTCACCCTTAGTAGCAATCAAAGAACAAGGTCAGCTATAACTGCTATTAGAAATGATGGCTTGAGAGACAAGTAAACGTAACCATAAGATTGATAATATGCTCAGATTTTTTTTTAAATAATTGTTCCTGTATAGCATAATAAAAACATAATACATAATTGTTTAATACACATATCTGTAGATCAGATCAGATCACATGCTAGGTAACAAATTGTCTTGAATTTACAGATAGATTTGGGCATTTTACACAATTAAGATTTTCAGATCTGTTTTGATGTAAAGAGGTGGTTATGAAAAAAAGTGTTCACAGTACTGGAACAGCTGATTTCAAGATCACAGAGATTTAGAACAATTATGCTAGAGAAGACAAGAGAAAATATTTTGAATGACTATGTGCCTACATTTGATCTTGTAATTAATTTTGCCAGTATGATACCATTTGCTTACTGTCAGTTGCAGAATCCAGTCCTCAATCCAATGCCTATGAAAGTCCATGAGAACATCTACTGCTGGATGAGTCATCATGACTCCCTGGAAGTCAGACTAGCAGCCAACATCAGATATATATCACTCTTGTGAAAATAAGTAGAACTTCCCACTGAAAAGGGCTTTGGATCAATACGAGAGTTAATAAGCGAGCACATTGCACTTGGAGCCAAAATTAGAGAGAAATCTACACTAGCTTATAATTAAAACCATGTATTCGCTCATAGGCACATTAGAATTCATTGTCAATAATGGTAATAGACCTAATGAGCACACGTCTTGCTTCACTTCACATTAATGGACATGTAGGTTGCCTGCTGTTATTCGTAAGCTGTTGTTCTTTGATCTCCAGGTCAAAGATGCAGTGGGGAAATAAGTAACTGACTGATTTAAATATTGAAAGGTTACTCATATCAGAGATTTCAGCTAGATAAATTTCAGCATTAAACACAGCTGATTTTCAGATGAATGTGCTCAACTTGCTTCAACAAGAATGGTATGGATACAAATGAAAATCTAGCAGTAATTTGCCAGTGTAATCCATCTGCTGCTTTGCTGTGATGGTGCTGCACTGCTCAGTCGCCTAGCAGAAAGTAGAAATGCAGCCTGCTGCCTGCAGCAATAGAGTTAGTCACTTCAATTTAACTTTAAAAAAATCTGTCTGGCAGACAGGGAACTGGTCTCCACAATGGTGCTTTTATAACAAAACACGAATGTCAGGTAAAATTATATCTGGCAACTAGATTTCTACCACCCTATTCATCCAGTCAGCCAAACAGAAATATTACCTACAGACGCTTCATTAGAGGTTATTCATTTGTAATGCACAGTAATTATTCATGTGTTTCACATAGTTCACAGCATTTTGCCCCACACTGTGATAGAAAACTATTTCAGTTTCTACCATTTCGAGCTTCACATTTGGAAACATGTGTTCAGTGCTCTTTTGATTTCTTTATTAAAGAAAATCTATTAAGATTATTGTAGCTATTATTCCAGGCTATACAAGTACCACCTGACAGATTTGAAACTCTTGATCACTTTTCTTGTCCTCTTAAGAAATCCATGCCTGGATGATTAAGTTTGGATCACTCACTGCATTAGCTCAGATCATAAAGAGGTCCATAGCAATTTCTAAAAAATGAGACAGCTGAATAAATTACATGTGTATTAAAATGCACATTCTCGAACTAGGATAGGTTTCATGTCATCAAATTTAGAAATCTGAAGTTGTATCAAAGCTGTCTATTTATAGTCCTTTTATAGATATTAAAGAAGGATAAGCATATTTAGAGTTAGCCATCTTAAATATTCTAATACAGGCTTTTCAGATTATGAGATGGCAGACTACAGACAGGTTTCTTGTGGTTGTAATAGAGGGACATAATCTGGTGTCCTTCAAGAGCAGAAGTCTGCGTTTGCAGGTGAAGTACAATCTGTTGTTTGTGAACAAATTCAGGGAGAAATTTTCAGGCCGGGATTAGATGGTATTAGGAGGGCAGGAGCTAAGATGTAAGAAATACCAGGAGTAAGAGTATGTGTTTATTGTGTTAGTGTATGAGTATAGACAATGAAGCACAGAGTTTTGTTGATTCTGATTCTCAAAGCATCAAAATGACTTCTCCACAGTTTCCATAGGGATCTGTGAATATTCAGCAGAATATGAGGTCCATTACAAGAAGCCCAGAATCAGACTGTTTCAGGTGGCACAATATGATACACCATTCTTTCAGTACTTGACTTGATACAGACATTAGTGAAACCCCAGTTGAAACTCTGCAGCAGCATTGAAGTAATGGCAGGCAATCATAATAAATGAAGCAGGTGTAACTACATCTCAAAATACTGCTGGAGTGTTCTGTTAACAAAAGTAACGTTTCAACTTTTTGTAGTTTTTACATAAAGAAAGAACTCCATTGCTCCACTCTCCGTCACCACTACCTTTCAGTCTTTTCTGATATCTTTGTTGTGAATTTGTCAAAATTGTTTCATTTTCATTCCATCTCTCTTCTCTTCCTTTTTTCTTTTTCTTTTTTTCATTTCTTAGTGATCGGCCTCTTCTTATCCTCTATCTATCTAAAGCATTTCTCTCTTATTTCCCCCTTATATAATTCTCTCATTCAAAAAGCCTTGAGGAAATGATGCAACTAATGCACAAGATATCATTCAGTTTACTGCACTGCTATATTATATATCTCCATGTGATCTTGTATTTCTCTCATTTTTAGAAGATAAACAGGCAGGGACTCCTTGATTTTATCTTTGTATAATGCTTACCTCAGTGAAACCTTGTTCTCCATTTGCCTTCTACGTGAAACTATATTAAAAACAAATACAAATATTTGGATAATTACATGTAAAGATCAGATAGAAGAGCCTAACAAATGATGAAAAATGCAGGTCCAGCTCTCTAGTTTAACACAGACACTGTGTGCAAGATGAAGCTATAAAATCTGGGATAGCCTTCCTGCTATCCATTTCGTAAATTCCGTCCAGTCAGACACTGAAAAAACTTTCTCAAGAGTGACAGTAGTCCCATTACAGAAAATCAAAAGTGATCAGTGACATTATAAAAGTCATTTGAATAATGTAGCAGAGTCAAATTTGAGACTTTGAGGAAAACTATGCGTAATTTGACTGCCTATTTAATAGTGGAGGAGATGGATGCATTGAACCTGTGAGGAAACAAGTGAGCTGGTGAGCTCTGAGGATTGGGAAGGATGTTTTTCCAATCAGCATAGGCAGAGTTCTGATATGAACAAAATCTATGTTAATTGGTCAAGTTTGAGGTACAAATAAAGTTAAATGCCAATTCTGATATTAGTCCTTTATGTCTTTTGATTCAAAAAGCAGTTAAATATCTGTTTTAAGGCAAGTCCTGGTTTAGTTTAATTTAAAGATAACTATTTACCTAGTTATGTCTCAAAGAAATATGGATTATAATTAATGTTCTAAAACCTACAGGAAGCCTCCTTAAGCACTTCCTTAATGGTCACTCTATATAACACTTAATTTGATTAAATTTATGGATCAGCGTAAAGTGTTCCAGTACAAGATGATCAAACTATATATCTGTCTTCAGGTGATACAGTATAACCTTCTAGCTAGCTAAAGACATCCTTGCACCAGTCCATATGCAAGGCAGTTTCTCCTTGAAAGCAAATTACCTTTACTTTTAATATCCCTAGAAAGGTATATAGTTTCTAAATATAAATTAGCTGCATCTGAATAGAGTCAAAATTTTATATAAAATGATGATTCTGCAAAATCAAAACATTTCTTACAAATAACTTATTTTTCAGCATTTTTAATTGGAAGGAATCAAGATCTTCAATTTATTTTCTGTTTTATTTCATTTTTTAAAAATATTATAGAAAACTCTATAAGAAAAATAGGAGACATGATAAAATATCCCAGTAATGTATTATTTAAATGTTCAAATGAAATGTTTTGGAATATTTTGTTCTGTTCAGGATGAAATATTTTGACAGTCTTACCCTTGGAAGTATAGACTTTTTTCTTCTTCTTCTATGCAGACTTTCTAAACACATATCTATCTGCTTTGATGCTGTTTGTTTGCTTCTAAAATAGGTCCTTGTTTACATGACACGTTAAGAGCTTCACTCTTGATAGACATTAGTCAAAAGCTATCCTTTGTTAGAAGTATAAAGGAAACAGTTCTACAGCAATGAAACCAAGCAATCAGAACACCTTGCATGGTCATGTACAGTATCTCAAGCTTTGCAGTGGAACAGGTTGGTCACACAATTCATTATACATTCTCCTACTACTGTATTGTATCATTGTGGATGGTACATTTAACAGAGAACTGATGACTAGTCTTGAAGTCCAACTCTATTTACTCTACCAACTTCCCCCAACTCTTCCTTGCCAGCAATGAATTTTGTCAGCAACTTGCTCCAAAGCCCTCTAAAGTCAACCAAAGTGTTTATATCAACTTGAGTGATTTTGTAGTATTGTTTTTAGAAGGGTGCTATAAATAGACAACATTGGATTAGTGTGTGTGATAAAGGTGAACTAGTGACCTAATCTATGTTTTTACAATGTTTTTTTAAAAATGATTTGATTGGAATGTTGAAATATTTTCCATTGGGGAAGTAATGTTTTAACAGAGGCAATTGTGTAGCAAGGGCTAAATCTTTTGATATAGCCTAATTATCAAATAGTTTTATTTCACTTTGTATTAGAAATAATGTAGCAGCACTGCATATTAGAAGATAAGTGACTCCAAAATATTCCTCTGAGTTAGCCCAGGAGGCAACTCAATGGAAGATGCTCTTGAAAGCTTTCTGATTTAACATGAAAGAGATGCCTGAAACTGTTTTTTTTTCTGTGGATGTAAGCCATGGTCAGGAGTGTTGAAAGACACATGTGGAGTCAAGAAGCAGCACAGCTGTAAGCACTGATGAGTGCAAGATGCCTGAGGCACATAAGGCCTCTGTAGCTACTCTTTGGAAAGACACCAACAGAGAGGTGTTGGAAAGTGCCTGAAGGCTAAGAGGGGAGAAAGAAAGGGGGGGGGGGGGGGGGAACCTCACCAGGAAAGAAAAAAGGATGCTCGCTATGAGGATCAGTTATTAAATACAGAACCAGTGCTGCTCATGGAGGAGAAAAAGAAAGAGTAAATTATCTTTTGATGGTGCTTTGCAATGAATGTGTTTATTTTCTATGTTGATTTAGGTCTGGTAAGTGTCACAAGTGCCTCCTGAGTCACAGTATCATAGCTGTAGAAATGTTACCTGGGCTTCTTCATAAAGAAAGGAGGTGGGGATAAAGGGAGACGTAAATCAAGCCTGCTAATACCATAATATAAGCATGTTATGTTTCCCTGTTCCCTTTATGTTTCCCTGCCCCTTTGTCCACACCCACTAACAATATAGTCATAGAATGACAGTGATCCACCAGTGTAATAACCAGAAGATGGAAAATTCAATCAAAAAATCAAATAAGAAATATAGGAATTAATATTCTTATACATAATAATATATACAAGGCTGTATATGAAATCCCATGTGCATTTGTTGCCTCTGTATTCAAGAAAAACTAATTTCATTAGAAATAGCAGACTTAGACTTTTAGGTTGATAAGAAGAGCCTTAACTTACCCAACAAGGCAAAAACAATTTGGTTAAGCCTACTATGAGGATGGACAAGTGAATCTGGTTGTTCTAAAAGATTATATCAGGAACGTGGCGAAAGGGATGAAAGTTTCTGAGTATGACTTCTACCTGTTCCTGTGGGAGGAGAATAGTGATCAGGCTTTTCTCACTGAAAGCCGAGCTCTGTGCTGAGTTCATATCTGGTATAATCAAAAACAGGTAAAATGGTCTTTTGTTTTCCCATGTTTCTTCATGAATGGAAAACCTGGGTTAGAGCCCTTCTTTTCCCCAAAGAGGTATGCATGCATGTCTTCTGCTCAGCTGTCACCAGATAGTTTTAAATTGTTCCAGAGTAAAATACTCTCAGTTCCATATAGTTAAGATATTCCATTATATATAGAATTATTAACTATTATTTGAGCAATATATATCTCTTCTATCTTAGTAGTTAGAGAATTCAGATGGAAAGAAATAAAAGATAAATGTGGTCTTCACTCAGGACTTTTTTTCCCCCCAACATGGGTCAAAGACAAAATAAAAATTAAAAAAAAAAAATAGGAAGTTTCCCTTTTTCTACATGAATGCTCTAGTTATTGGACAACAAAATCAGACTCCTGTTCACCCACTTTCCCTCTAGCCAAAAAGTCTAGTGCTCGCGCCTGAACAGTGGCATAGATTGATACCATTGCAAGTATCAGTTTCTCCACTCCATTCTCAGGCAGTCCTCTGTCTATGTTGCTATACAGACTTATGAGTAGGATGTTCTAAATTTGAATTTCCTGAGATTTAAGTAGAGAGATTAAGCAAGACCTTCAGCTTCCTGAATATTTGCTATAACTACAATATAATGTATTTTAAATGATTTTTTATCTAAAGAGAGATGAGCAAGAGATGTTGCTAACGTCTAGGCACACCTTTTAATTTGGAAGGTATTTAAATGTGCTTCTGCATAGGCTACAATTGTATTTTAGCTTAGGTGGGAAACTAGCACCCAGCTCTTCATGCTAAAGTGCTCCTTTACATACACAGACATCTAAGGAACTCTGAGGAAAGTATTTAATGAAAGAGGCAGCTTTTTCTGATTGCTTTCTTCAGCACAGAAGCTAATTATACCAAGCCCCATTTTTAAGTACCAAAATTGGCACTCTTATAAGGAATTGTACTATATTTTGCAGAAAGTTTTAATTAACCTGCATTCACTTCATTAACACGATGGTCATGATTCAATGATTTGGTATTCTGTTTTCATCTTTTTATTTTTCTAGGAAAAATTAAAATATTTAAAATAAGGCAAAGAGTAATGTAAATGCACAATTTTATAATAATGATCACAACATTATACTGCCAGAGTTAACTGAGGGCATGATTAATTTATTAGTTTAAGTTATTCCCAGGCACTAAGATTTCCATGAAGGATCTGAACACCAGAATACGGCAATATCATGGATGACTAACTACTCCTACAAGCACTTAGATTAGAATTGAAGTAGGATGCTTGGAGCACAATCTCTTCTGAACTCATGCTCAGAACTATTTACTTTACTACAAACTCAGAGGAATTCCTGACTGTAACTATTAAGGCAAAGAGTCTTTAATACTAAGTTATGATCTGCACTGTGCATTCTGCCATTCTGGCAGGGGGAAGAAGAAAGCCTAAAACAGAACAAACTGACCATTATGGGAATCCCCTACAGGAAGAAGATGAGCCTTCCCAGACTTTCTGGACAGAGTGGCTGTGTTAATTCAGACTTTTGTAATCTGAATTTAGCACATGTAAGTAATGATCTGAAGGAATAGGGTCAATTTGTTTGTTTTGTTTTGTTTTTTAATTATATTTTGCTCTGCTGCAGATTATCTAAATCAGCTTGATTTTCATGTCTAACCAGAACAAAACAGTGTAGATAAAAACCTCATTGCTTTTTACACTAATTATTTACTATGCCCTTTTCCTCAGCTTCTTCATGTTCTGGATGCCTCTCTGTCATTCATAGGTTAGAATAGTTCAGGTTTTAAAGACCAAACTCTTCTTCCTATAAGGCCTGCCTAGGACAGGCATGCAGACATGTTGACATTAAAAGGTGAACAGAGCAATAAGCATTGCATTCTTTACTCTTATTGAGCAACACTAAAACTGTCAATGCTGGGGTCCATACCTTGAATTTATAGATACTTCAACAGCAGTCATGCAGACAGCAGAGCTGTTAAATTACATTAGAGTAGGTGGTCTGTGAATTAAAGTAAGGAGGCTCAAGAATAGAAAGTAACTCAGACTAGTAGCTTAGTTACCTCTTTAATAATCTCAGTCACTTCTCTGTCATCATGATCCTAATAGATTTATGTCCATTCTATTCTAGCTTTTTCTTTGATTGCATTAATAACTTGAAGTTATTTGCTAAATGTCAGCCTAAAACTTATCCTTGAACAGTGATCCTCGTTGATAACATCTGTTCATTATCCATGGTTTCAAGTGTTTTTTTTTTTTTTTTTTTGTTTGTATAGTTTGTCACAGAAATGTCAGTTAAAATCAAACACCTCTAATGACAGAGGATAGACCCAGTCTCCCAGTGGCTAATACACTTAACACTGGCACTCCAAATTGTAATGATGTACAACAAAAAGGTATTTGGAGGAGACGATGAAAAAAATAAAGATAGATGTTACTTGCTCATGGTAGCTGGTAAGCAGCCAGTTTCAGGCTAGAAGTAAAGATTAAAACAAATGGAGAATACCAGACAATATTAATAATCATGGCTAAATCCATCCCTGCTACATGCTTTGCATTTTCTCACTGAAAATAAATTTAAAATTTAAAATTTAGTAGAAGACTAACAGTTTGGTCAAATATACCCATTTCATATACCACTGCTAGCAGCCAGGCCTGAGCATCAGTTCTTACACAATGAATATATAGCTTTCTAATGTTCTGTTTTCCATTGTCACTCATAATGACAAATAACTACAGCGAGGTGTCCACATGAAACCATAGTGTGGGAACTTGTGACTTCAACCCCAGATTAATTGTCACAAGATTCACTTTCACCTCCTAAGCATTTGACTCTCTATCCAGTGGCTCACTACCTTCATACCACAGACCTACAGTGATGCTGTTGATTATCTGTTGTATTCTGTTTTAGTCTTTTTTAAGTTAGATTTTCATTCAGACTCTCAAGTCTTGCCTACTGCTGCAGTCCAGGGAGATGCTTATGTGTCTAAAGAGATTAATTAAATTAAAAAACAAAACAAACACACACACGCACACACACACAGAAAAAAAGTTCCTTGCTAGTCACAGGTGTCATAAATACTTAATAGCAGAGTAACCTACTTTTTTGGCTGAACATGATCTTATAATATTTCCTTTGGGCTTCTGTGTAATTGCTTGCAGAAAACAGATTATTTTCACCTAAATTACATCTACAAAGACAACGTTCTTTTTATGTATTACCCTTATGCTGCAATGTAGATATTTATACGATACACTAGTATAACATTGCTATTCAGCAAAATATCATCATATACATCATAAGTTTTATTTCACAATTTGAATAATTTAACAGAAAATTATATTCATATGGTACAAAACACAGCAGCACATATTCATGTATTCTCTTCCTAAAAACTATTATGCAATATAGTTCCACATAATATTCTTATTATCCAAAATGACATCAAAATAAATGTTGCAAGAACCCTATTAATTCAACAGCACTTTGCTATTTAATTGAAACATGAAAGATAAGTATTTCACCCAAAAAATGTTTATTGAATGAGAAGGAAAAATATTTTAACAAAGCCCAATAGAATATGGTTTTGCTCTATATTAAACCATGTCAGGTCAGAGAACATTTCCAAACACTGGAAATCTTTGTGTACTGTTAAGTTGCCAGAACCATCCCTGACATAGTTTGAATCAAATGAACTAACAGTTTTTTGCAAGTAACATCCCCGGTAGGGTTTGGGGGTTAGTATGTATGAGGAACTGCTCTATGTGGACATGCAGCAACAAATTAATACGAGGGAATTTAATATTGAGCATGCAGCTGCTCCACACCTCTTGGCTTAAATGCTGAAGAACAGTTCTGGATACACTGAGGCTATAACTTCAGCAGTAATTAAACACAACTGAGATTATTTCTGACCATATTGCAACTATTATTAATTAATTTCCATCAAAGGTGAGAGGTGACTCTCACCTTTTACTTGCCATGTTTACTACTTCTGCGATTCTTCAGATTTTTAAATGAGAACTGGAAGATCAATGGGCAAGATGCCCCTTTGTAGCCTGTAAAAGGGTCAGCAGAAGAATTCTACCTGATTCCAAGTGTGTATCACTTCATGGCATGAGAAGGTAGTAGGAGGAAGGTGTGATTTTTTTTTCCAATAATCTCTTTTATTTAATGATTTGGGGGAAGAGAGATAAAATATCCTACAAACTAAAGACCCTTAGAAAATAATTGTCATCTTTTACCCATTCAAGACTCAAATCACATTACAAAAGCAGCATTAGTACAACTTGAAAACTGTTATCTGAGAATCTCATAAGTGGTTAGGCATCCATTAATCCTTAGGGAAAAGGGGAAAAGTCATAGCTTTGCTTTAGATGTATTTTTTTTTTCTGATTTTTTTTTCTTAGTGGTTAAACTAGTTTCTCAAATGATTGCTTTTAGGGTTAGAAGTCTGACATATATATATATACACGAAGCACCCTGTAGAGAATATCTCTGAAGGTGAAGCTTTTAAAGAAGCAAAGAATCTGAAATCTCTTTAAGCAAGCTGGAAATTGGACAGGTCTGTAAGATATGAGAAGGAAAGACCTAATGGAAAGATTCTAGACTGTAATGAAAAATATCTGGTTTAACTTATTTAACTAAATGTTTTCATTAATATTACTACCATCTCATTCTTTATTTTACTGTGTCTTTATAGAATGTACATAACATTTTAAATTAATTCATCACACCTCACAGAAAAAGATCCAGAAGCTCCTCCTATTTCAGGATAGAAGGTCTTCAGAAGAGTTTATTTCTCTTAGTATTTAGGATATTGTGGAGAGGATGTAGTTTCCATTATGTCTGTTAGAATTCAGTTTTTAGGGCGTGGAAATGTTTCCTAATTTCAGTAAAATAATAGAATCCTAAAGTTCGGAAGAGACCTTTAGAGATCAGTAGGATGTGAAATTTTTTATATCACGATTTGGTCCGCAAAGATGCATCAGTGCTTAAGTACGCCCCAGAACGTAACTGGGGCATCTTCATTTCATGAAGCTGGGTATGTGATTTTGGGTGTGTAGAATGCCAAGGATATACCATTCTATGCAGAATTTTAGAAACAAATGCTTTACAACTCATATGAGAGTTGTAAATTTGAGCTCTGCTCATTTGCAGAGCTCAGAGGGTGGTAATAAATGGGGCCAAGTCCAGTTGGAGGCCTGTGGCCAGTGGTGTCCCCCAGGGATCAGTACTGGGCCCGGTGCTGTTCAACTTGTTCATCAATGACCTGGACGAGGACACTGAATGCACCCTGAGCAAGTCTGCAGATGATACCAAGCTGGGTGGAGTGGCCGACACTCTGGAGGGCTGTGCTGCCATCCAGAGGGATCTGGACAGGCTGGTGAGTTGGGCAGAGAGGAGCCTCATGAGGTTCAACAGGGACAAGTGCAGGGTCCTGCAC